>JAYKKI010000013.1:11872500-12472500 GCA_039881145.1 Druceiella hillmani
TAATTAATTGTAAATTATCGGAAACGTGAGTCGGAGCGTGCTTGCAAATTGGCATGATCGTATTTTGATTTAAATTTGTTGCCGCGAGATCCAGTCAGGTAAATTTCCGTCTGATATTATCTGACTCGAGTCATCATAGTAATCGATACGTGCAAATAATTCGTATAGTACCTAATAGTTAATTGACTTAAGTGGTTTGTTGATATGGGAGTAATTCAATTTTAACAAAACAAATCAAGGGTCTTAATATTTATAAAAAACAAATATTTTTTATCTCTTCAAATAATTTCATCTCTTTACATTTATATCAGAGACTAATAATGCAGTCTTGCATATAACTGGACCTATTTCAATAAAACATGTGAGAAGATATTTTTTCGTTCACTGTGACAATATGTTATCATAGTGTATTAAGACAGAGACAAGTTTTGAACGTTGACGTAAATAAAATATTTCGTCCAAATTAAAAAGAGAAAAAGTATATAGGGTACAGCATGATTTAACACTGCTGTTAAGATTAAAAAAATCGTAAACTACACCTTTTTTAAGAAAATCTATTTTAACTTGAGAAAAAAAACTTTAAAGCTTTCTGATAGTTTTCAATATTTTAAATAATCATTTACTTTATTATTAAAATTCAATTATTTACCTTACTTTTATAAATAAAATGCTAAAAAAAACAATTTATATATAAATAAATTTTATTTAATTAATTACGGGACAAAGACGAAAATGATTCTAACAACGAAGTGCTACAAAGGGCAGTGAAATGTATGTAATTATAACGGTCTTATAAAACATAACATTTTTTATTATGCCAATATAACTGGAATATAAGGAAAATATAATTAGTTTCAATTATTTTCATATTGATAAACAGTAAATGAGTAAGAAATAATAATTTAAATTATATATATATATATATATATATATATATATATATATATATATATATATATATAAGACAATAATCATAAATCTCCCACTTCAGAACGGTAATTTAGATCATTTTAGAAATTTAAATTAGCACCATACATAATCGCCAAAGAGCGATTATAAACGATACTAAAAGAATTATACGATTATAAAAATATCTCGAGATAACTTGATTATGACTATTGAAAATTAATAATTAATAATATAAACACGAACATATGTCGACGTCAAATATTGACAGAATTTTTTCGAAATAATCAAGTCAACACTTAATGAATATGCGCGCTAGGGATGGCGCCTTACGGTTTCGAATCAAATAATAAACTTTTTGAAAGAATGTAGTATTACTAATTTAACAATACTTCTATGACTTTAATATTACTTATACTGTTTATTATATGTACTATTATACTATACGTTTATTATATATACTGTTATACTATACGTTACGTTTCAGACTATACGTTTTCATAATATCTCATAAGGAGGTAATTCAGTAGTGGAAATCATTTTAATGTCCCCATTATAAAGAGCATTCCACTGTTAAATTCATTTTTAATTATCGAAATATCTATAGTTATTATTCAATTACTAATTTCATCATTAATTATAGAAATATCTCGTTAATAGATCATTCGATGATGGAAATCGTGAATAATCGCCGACCACTACTACTAAAAGAATACATACTGATAGAATTTTAATGTAACTTTTGCTATTTTTTCTATGATTTCTAAAAGTATCGTAAGCTTATATATACGATGTCCAGGAATAGATGTCGGACAATGACGCTATTCGTTAGCTATAAAGGAATAGACTGTTGTTGAAATAAACGTAAAATACGCCCTTTTTCTAACAGAGTGCAAAAATATATGACACATAACTCTTTTTAACACACTAAATACTTGGCCCAGAGTGCGGTGTTTATTCGAATTGGTGATGTTTTCGCAGCGGTTCGCGGGTTATTTCCCCGAGCGGCGCTGAACAATGTGCGCAAAAATAGAGTGTACGAAAAAGATGGCAAATAATTATATTATTTTTAATTTTCTGGAAAAAAGTCATCTTTTAAATTTTATTTCAACAACAATCAACTATTTTTCAGTCAAGGAATAACGTCTTTTTTCGTCCGACACTTATGCCCGGACACCGTGTACATACGTACGTAAATATACCTACGATTATTATTAAAAATTTCTTGCCAATAACGAATGGATGGTGACGAATTGAGTAACTGAAATAATTACCATATAAATGCAGATGACTAGGTTAGTTAATTACATAAATAGCAAACAGAATAATTGCTTTCGTGTTACATAATGCGTTTTGTAATAAAATCATTTATTACGTACGTAGCTCACTGAGTAAACAAAAACGGACAAACATGAGTTAAATTTGCGTGAAAAGTATACCGCAACTTTATTGTTTACACTCGTATGTGATGCTGATAATTTCCATTAAATACAGATATAGTATTCCACTGATACCGTGACAATATCCATACTTTTTTAATTTTGGTCTTGATATGGATTCATAAAAAAATATAATCAACTTTAATCACATTTTGCACAAAAATTTGAAAAAAGAATTTCCATTTTTAAATTTCCCACTTTATGACTTTTTATTTAACGTGAGCATAAAGTGGGGTGAAAACGAAAGAAGATAAGTCACGTAAGTCATTAAAATTGAAAATTAAGATTTTTTACTTTACCCCAAGATTTGAGTTAAAACTAATTTAACGACTTGCCTTTAATAATTTGCCCCTGATTACCTTAAATAATTTATAAGAAAATATGCTATTGGAGATGGATGAGCAGATACCGAGTTGTTTTTATAAGTGTATTGTTTTTCCTATTTTGAATCGGAATAGTAAATATTCAAAACAATTTTCCAGTACGAATAGAACTCATACTACAAAACTTCCATGCACTTTTAGGCACATTTCAATATTGAACTATACCGATTATTTTGTATTAAGCTATTTACAAATATTAATATTATTTTTATGTGTATATTGTTTAACATATCTTTCAAAGGCGTGAAAATGACATGAATTTTTCAAAAAATCTGAAATTCAGAAACATTGCTACAAACTTTAGTTTTTCCTCTAGGAAGGCAGTTTTTTTTTCATAATTTTATATCCAGTAGTTTCGGAAAACCACCCATTTTTCGAAACTAAAAAAAGGGAGAGACGGTATTGTTTTTTGGATAATTTCAGCAATATCTCTGTAATTATCTTACTTAAAAATGTGAAAAAAAAATATTTTCAACTTTTTCTATTAATATTTCACATGATATTAAATTTAAATATAATCGGTTACATTTTTTCCTTCCTTAAATCTTCCATATAAAGCCGTCGCCGTGGTGTGTTGGGTTGATCACAAGGCATACGGCCTTGATACCCGGCCTTTCGCGCTGAACGGGGCTGGACTGGTGTTAAGGTTGGTATAAGAGATTGCTCTCGAGGCAATAAGTTCGCCATATGTATCAATTAGAAACATTGAAGTAGATAAATATATAAATATATTTGAGTGTTAGCTATTAAAATATATGCATATTAATTAGCACTTTCGTTACGTGAAATTTCGCGTTTCTATCCCAATCGATTTTTGAGAAACGAGGCTGCGAGAGACAGGCTGACAGATGGACATGTGATTGGTCTTATAAGTGTTTCCATTTTTCCTTTCGGGGTATGGCATCTTAAAAAGTGAATTATTGTGCAAGAAGAGAGTTATTCCCAGAAATTCTTTGCTTACTTATTTTTTTCTCTAATCGCACTTTATAAATTAATATTAATTAAGTATCTAGAACAGCTTATCAATTACTTTTTGGTCAAGTTATAAAAAGAGGTAATGAATCTGTGATTATAAATCACTACACACCTACTAGGCAAAGAACTACAAAAGTTTCATTGGTCTTTTTTCACTTAATTCTGGTCTATTATTTCATAAAACAGACAGACTTTCCAGATACTCTAAGCTTCACACGTTTTGTTTATTTAATTCTTTTCCTCATGCTATTAATTTCCTTTCTATCTACCAAATACTAGCTTGTTTATTTCAGCTATCCTATCAGGTGCAAAAAAATTCTTTAAAGCTACGCAAGGCTATGATTAACAGAGCCTGGTGTATATTCATAAATTGTCACTTTTATGACTTGAATTCATGGTGACATTTTTATTAGTCCGGATGAAGGCTTCTTTAGTATTCACAGGACGTAGAGCAATACAAATTAGGCTTTTACGTTAGCAGTCATAAGCATTGTTTCGTTTCATTTATTGAAACAGTTTTTTTGTGCGTAAACGTGTGTAGAATACGTTCCAAATTATGGTAATGAAAATAATCTTTTCTGTAGTTTCGCTAAGAGGCAAGTGAAAAATGATGAGTTATACTTGAAAGAAAATAGACCTAAGCGACCGAAGATGGATTGTGGAAATTTGCAAATGTGCTTTTGAAAAATGCTTTTTCCTGTGGCCTATTCAAATAGCTTTTTAAGTTAGTAAACGTATATTCGCAACAGCCTCCAATACCAGTGCGTTACATAGGCAGTGGGGATGTACTACCCAATTCAATTTACCACAGAAAGGTGAATTTCTTCAAGTTCCTTGAAAAAATAATTGGGATTATCAATACTAGTAAATAGTTAATTAAGATGTAGTAAATAATAGGTTGGAGTTTTAGAAGTTTGCCGAAATATATCTAGTATTTATACATACACACACACACACACACACACACACATATATATATATATATATATGTATATATATATATATGTATATATATATATATGTATATATATATATATATATATATATATATATATATACACATGCGGTGTCCCGGAATAGATATCAGACAAAGAAAGACGCTGTTCATTGACCATAAAGCAATAGATTGTGGTTGAAAAAAAAATAAAATACGCCCTTTTTCGAATTGAGTGCAAAAAAATATTACACATAACACTTTTTAACACACCCAATACTTCCCCGGAGTACGGTGATTACCCGCAGTGGCGATGAATTCGCAGCTGTTCACGAATTATTCCCCCGAGCGGCGCTGCGCAAGTATCGTGTGTACGAAAAAGATGATAAAGAAAATAATTATGAATATTATTTCAATTTGATGAAAAAAAAGTCAAGTTATAAATTTTATTTTAACGATAATATACACCATTTTTCAGTCAAGGAATAACGTCTTTCCGTCCGACACTTATTCCCGGACACCGTGTATATATACGTGTGCGTGTGTATGTGTATAAACGCAATAAATGTATTTCTACAAATTTCTCCTTAAATCCAACATATTATTTCTTACAGCATAATTGGACATTGACTATATATATATATATATATATATATATATATATATATATATATATATATATATATGGTACATAATGTTTTTGATAGATACTTGGGAGTAATGAAATTGAAATTAGACCTTGTCTGTGAGAATTCAAATACATAGTACTGTGTTACTTTATCGATGGTAACTTTAGTTTAAAGTATTATATTCGCAAATGAAATGACCAATTCGGAAAAAGTTTAATCAAATGCAAAATATTTATCTTTCGTACACTATTTCTCATTATCATATTTGCTTTTTATTATAAGTATAAATGTTTAATCAAAAACTATATATAATACAGACTTTCGCGTGGCGCTTGCATTCATCGTTTTTATCAGCTTTTTTTTTACATCATGTTATTAGAGTTACTGAGTGTTTTGAAAATACAAATGTTATTTAAATCATCATATATATTAATACGCTAAGGTTAAGATGTTACTCTCCCTTTTTAGAAAAAACCTCACAACTAATCCACATAAATTATATATCATTTTATAGATAATTGCTTGCTCTACCGGCATCCACAACTAAAAAATTTATTATTGCTATTGTTTTTGCAAATTAATTAATTATTAAAATTATATACATAAAACAGTAATGCTGCCATCTAACGGCTCAACGTCAATATGATTGACGGTCGGTAAAATTTTTGTTTAATTTCAAATCCACTCACGTATAAATAAAGTGGCGCTTTAGCTCGATGCTTTTGATACTTGCGCCTCTATATGTCAATTTTAGTAAAATATTTGTTTGATCTGTCATCTGAGCTTCATAATGGAATAAAAACGTAATAAGCAGTGTGCAAAATTAGAAATGAATTGAATACCTGCAATCAATTTTGATTTATTAAATTGAGTTGAATAATTTATAATGCGAAGACTTCGCACGGGTCACGCTAGTTAACTAAATAATGCGAATGGGCGTTAGTTTTCAACCTGTTAAATATTAGATTATTGAAAGAGGTTAATTAATTTTAAGTTATAGAAATTGATTTTATAAGGGATACGTTCTTTCCCTTAAGATATGGAACTCTAAAAAGGGTTGATTTATTTTCTAATGATTATTTAGGTATTGCTCCTAAATTTATATTTTGGAATTTTTTTTTAATTTCGTTCTTTTCATCTTTTCTTTCTTTACATATGTGTATATATTCACACACACACACACACACACATATTTATATATATATATATATATATATATATATATATATATATATATATATACACACATATATATATATATATATATATATATATATATATATATATATATATATACCTAAGAGCATGTAAATTTTTTTCATAATTTTTTGTTTTAAATCGGAATATTTACATTTCGTATCGTAGTCGGGTCGAATACACAAAACAATGAATTAAATTGTTTTATCGAGTTAAATATATAAAATATCGTATATTCAGCAACACTAGTGACATAATACTTATCACTTACTACCTTCCTTAATTAATAAATGACTTCATTTCCTTCACTTCACTTCCTTTCTTGTCGCCTATTTTGAGATTCTTACCACATATTCGTTGTGAGCAAATCGAGGATCAACGTCCAGGTTATTTATCGATTCGAATACACAATTTGCATTATCGACCTGAGTTCAAAGTTCTAATCGACTTAAGAATGTAATATATAGCATACTTGGCGTCACTAGTAACATAATACTCATATCTTATAACCTCTCTTCATCGACATATGACTTTATTTCCTTCAAATTACTTCATTTCATATCACCCATTTTAAAGATCCTTACCATATGAGGAATGCATTTTATTTTATTCTAGTTTTGACTTAAAATAACAAATATTTAAATTTAGTAATTTCCAAAAAATGCTTGAGTTTAGTGATTTCCCAAATATAAACATAAGTTTAGTGATTTCCCAGGCATTTTTTTTATTTCTGTCTGAGTCTGAATACAAATTTCTATGTCCAATTTTTCAAAGCCTCAAATTTTTCACAGTATTTTATACCTTTAGGTATTGATTTTATAAAAATATTAGAAAAATAACACGCACCTAGAAGTCAAGAGATATGAACCAGTCAATGAATAGGATTTGGCCGTTATGTAAATAACGTAATTAAAAGGCATTTATTATTCATAAAGATGATATCGTGCATAAAATCGATAAGAACCAATATGATATTCTCAATCATTTCTAAAAGGAATCACTGTCAAAATTGTGATTTAATTACAAGGAAAGTATAATTTCTTTCATATTAACACAATTCAAAATGATTTTAAGTTTGATCCACATAATGGCTTCTAGGTACGTTATTCGTTTGCTATAAATACTAATTAATGTATTATGTCCAAATTACCTTGATAAATTATTTATTATCTTTTGAGCTCTGTATTTTTATCAAACATCAAAAAAGAAGGATACAAGGTGGAATATGTGAGTTGGTAGCATATATCTGCATGTCTCTGCTAAAATTATAAAAGTAATAGTATTTTTGTTTGTCTGTCATATGATGAATAACAAACTTGTGTAGTAGTAGAGCCTATTATGAGCTAATATATATGATTACATAAAAACGTAAATAATAGAGTTTTTTTTTAAATCGTAACACAATATGACTGTTTCGTTACTTACGTATCCAAAATCTCAAAAAATTATAAATACTTGTAATCTTTATATTTTCACTATAGGTTTCTAATTATTGCAAAATACCACCGATAAGTCTCCTTATTTAAAATACTTGTAATAAATAAGGAATACGAAAAATACATGATTAAATGCGAAAAAATCACTTTTATCTTTTCGTCTTGTTGTGTGTTTATTTATGCACGCATGATGCGTGCATAAATAAACAAAAACTACTAATTCAATTTGAAAGAATTTCTTGTAAAAATATGGTCAAGTTGACGTAATATAATAGTTTTTTTATAACGGTCGGTTCACTCAATGAGGAGATAGGAGAATTTAAATTTTTCAAAAATGTTTATTCACATCGTACAAAAACAACAAAGAAGTACCTAGAACTTCTCGAAGTGTAGTAATTACACGTATTTATATTGTACATATCCGCACCAATAGATGGCTCCACGTGTTTTTTAAACCGCGCAATGATATTTCCTACCTGGACATACTTTGGCGAAATGGATGTAACCTGAAGTAAAATGTGGAAGTATAATTATTAAAAAACGACACCAGTATGTTTTTCAGTAGTTTACTCGTACCAAGTCGCAAAACACAACTAGTTTGCTAATAAATCCATTTTAAGGCTGAAGAGTTCATGGGTAACAGATAGTATATTAAATTTTTATCTCTTTAAAACTGACTCTTTGCGCTCGATCAAAATTGTTATACTCACGATGCTATTCATGAAAACGTATCAAACTATACGTTTCCACACCGATACCAGTTACAGTCTTTGAGGAAGTACTTATAGGTCACAGTACCAGTACAGTCTTTGAGAAAGTACTTATAGCATACAGAATGAAAATAATTTTACAAAAGTTATTTGATAACACGATCGCATCTTTGTTTTATTTCATTCCTTTCTGTAGCCTGAACGATTTGACGATTTCTATGTGAGAGGTATTGTTGCATTCGTCTTGGCTTCAGAAGTGTTACTGAATATTATAGACTTATTTTTAAAACTAATAATTTAGAAAAATAAGTGCAGATCGGTGGTCTTATTGCTAGAAGAGTAATCTCTTACTGGTAACCACAGTGTAAAAAATGATAAAAACATGTCCGTAGTAGGCTATAAATAACTAGTGAACTGTAAAAACTGACATTAATTTGAAAATAATAGCAACAACGACAAGCTAAAAATAGGAAAGGAATTACTATCGGGTAAAAAATGGTTTCAGTTTGTGGAACTTGGCAGGTAAGGAACTTCACAGGATTTTCAAACGGAAGAAGTAAGGGCGTACTTTGGATCTTTGTGCCCTGCTTGTTTCATAATCTAGTGACGTACTCGATAGAAGATTTTCTATAAAATGCATTTCTATGCTGACTTATTAGGAAGGTGTTCTGGTTTTAAGGGTCATGACTGACAGGATTGCAATCTTGTGCTGAAGGGTAGTAGATGTGAAAGTGTAAGGGGAGTATTAAATATGTATACAAAACAGAGAAAATGGAGGTTATGAGAACAAATTATTTCTAACCTTGAAGCCAATATGAAGGACACTGCAGCCCTGCGGGTGCTATCAGGTGCAGGTGCGGGCGAGCAGAGTAGTGCGCCAATCAGAATACACTGCTTGGCATTTACAGCGTAACTTTATATCACATAGAGAATACACTCCTTAAATGGATACGTATATGTACTACCACTACTGTTGCAGCTATCCAATGTCCACTATTGACTGTTTTTGTCATTCGATGCTGCGGTAACCAGTAGAAATTTGAGGTCTAGTGTATTTTATTCTCATTCTGACCAAAATTTACTCTAAGCCCGCAGAAACACAACATCCGGCAAGGTGTGCTTCATCCATTGTCTCTTGTTTGCATAAGGGACCATCAGCAGAGAACTACAGACCTACAGAAGTATTTCTAATTATATTTTAAGCTACAGAAGTATTTCTAATTATATTTTAAATGGATTGGGATCTGATATAATTAGGACCTCAAGTTTCTTTCATTGGCAGCATCAGTATAATTGCATTTTGCATAATTTGTCTTTGAAGATATGTTTCGAGAAGCCTTCTCACTTCTTTATTGTTTTTGTATTAATACGATGTAAATAATAGCTGAAGTTGCTGGTTGACGTGACTCAGTGCATCTTTTAGGTAAAAGACAATATTCTCGTTTACATTTACAACACAAAATTTGGTTTGAGATTAATTGCATCGACACAATCAATCTCTTCTAACAAGATCGAAGATTCTCTATGGGTAGTTAAAGTTCTGACTTAGCAGTAAAAGAAATTATTATTAAGTAAATAAAATGCAGACTGACCAAAAAAATAACAAGAAACAACAAGCATTATAACATTTACGATCAATTACAATTGAACAATGGAAAATATAACTATATAGTGACACAATATGCATAAGAAAGGAAATAGGATAATAGGGAGGGTTATGAAATGTAATCCAAGTTCTTGAATCTCTGTGTCTTTAAAACTTGAATTTAGAAGAGACGAACTACACGGATTCTTCAATGTTCATTTGTCTAACGTCCATCCACTCTCTTTTAAAGCTTAATATTTTTACCATGTAAAACATTCTGCAAGTAGGTGTTTAATACAGAGATCTCAATTATTATGCACCTAGTTGTCAATAAAAATTAATATATCTCCCTATACCTATTAAATGGTGACGAATTTTTTTTTATGCATTTCATCTAATTGGGTATCACAAGATAAACCTGTTTAAATAAAACAAGGTTTTGGGAAGTAATTTTTTATTTTTCACCCCCAAAATTTTTTAGACCAAAAGATCCAAAGGACCAAAAGTGTGAAAATGTAAAAAATATAATACTGACAGATGGATGGATGAAAGGATATGATTTAATTATAAGTAGTTATAAGGTTTCTTGTCTAACTAGAGAACGGCAATCCGTTTAACAGTAACCGCATATTACACTCTTTTTTCGTACTGTACATCGTAATATAAATATGTAGTTTGTTTGGAGAAATTATGCTACGATGCGAATTAAAAATTGCACCGTAATAATGTTGCTTACAACGCAATAACGTCATAAGCTACACTGAGTAAAATAAAAACAGATAAACTATTTCTATTTTAAAACATTAATTATATTACACTAATTATATTTCTATTTTAAAACATTAACCAGAAAAAAGCGTGTTTTACAAGTGGTGGACTTTTTTAAACCTATCTGAGAATCGACTGACAACAACCTCCACCCAAATCGCCCTGTCGAAACCATTATTTCAATAGTCGTCGAAAAAGTAAAAAAAATAATGTTAGAAGATGCTAATAAGACTATTAGAAACTACTATTTTACAAATCTTACTACTTTTGCATATTTCTTTTTCTTTTACGGTAAGATATAATTTTGAATCATACAAATTATCTAAAAATTAAGACATAATGATATTTATAAAACTGTTCCGCGAAATGAGTGAGCATCCGATAAGAATGGATGTAATCAGGATAACCCTCAAAGTTGTAACGACACTTCTTTTTATAAAAGGCTACAGGAAAATTTAAAAAAAGAAATGGAAAAATTGAACAGAGAAAGCTTTCCAAATAATGGCAAACAAGAATAACTAATTAATCACTGGAAAATACTTCAAATAAAGTGCAAAACGCGAAAGGGGTTGGCGTGTCAATGTTGATAATTCATGTTTTATGTTAACTGAGGTAGGCATTTTCATTTCCATATCTGGAATTATAACAGGCCAAACTATGTCACTTCAGCCATTGTTCAAAAAATGGTTGTTTTTTATATAATAAAAAAAAACAAAATGAAAACTGGTTCATTTTGGCTTCTTTATTTAGAATTGACGCTCCAAATTCACATTTTTCGTTAAGTTTAATATTGAATTCAATTAGTTTCTTTGTGTTGGAATAACGAGAATTTCCAACATATTAAAAACTCATTAGGTCTTGAATAAAATTTAAATTTTATTCGATTCATTCGATTCGGTACAGGCAAAAAATCAAAGTATAGCTACTTCCAGATCAGACCGCTATTATAAACGTCTTCTAGTTACGACCCCTAATGCCTGCCGAATGAACCAGAAACAATCGATTGTACCCTATAAGGTACCGAATCGCGTCGACCCGCCCTACCCTCATTCGGCTCTGTGACGACAAGTTTTGATGAAAATCTCTCGCGGATACGGTTAGCCTAAGGGCGGAGACGCTATAAGAGCGTAGGGCTAGAAGGAAAGCATGCATGCTATTAGAAACGGAATGAAATAAGCTTTGATCGGGAATTTTCGTTTTCGAGCTAATATATGCGAAAGTGAAATAAGAAGAAGACGATTTGGAATTATATTTTCCTAAGAAAACTTTGTTCATTACTTAAAAAGTATTTGCATATTCATGCAATTTCAGGAGATCTTTATTTAGTTTATGTAAATTGTTAGATTCAAATATACCAAATACTTCACAAAAAAACTATATATATATATATATATATATATATATATATATATATATATATATGACTATGCAATGTTTAAAAGGGGTGAAATAGTGTCAGTACCGTGTATCGAAACAAAAATTTCGGATGAAATGGAAATTAAGGATTTTGTCACATTTTTCAAATCAATGTTTGAACAATCCAAGAAGGAAATAAGGAAAATTGGACAATATATTAATACAACTCATTATTTGTTATGATGTTAAAATGAACAAAACTGAATATTTAAGTGTACTATTAATATTTACTTGATATTTCTATTTGAATTATTAAAAATATAAACATTATTTTCAATTACATAAATATATTGGCCTGTATATCTTTTACGGAATATTTTACCTGTATAGATACTTGACTAATTGAGGAAAGTCAAGTGAAATCATTTATGAATATTTCATATTTTTATTTATAATATCTCTTAGTCAGTACAAATAGAAACTTTTTTTTAACTATATAAATATATTGACCAGTATACCTTTGACAGGATTTTTTGTCTGTATTCATTTGATTAAAAAATAAAAAAAATTGCGTTTAAGTACATTCTAATATAGTATACCTCGGAGACAAAACAAGAAGTTTCAAATGGTTTGTAAGCCAGATATAATCTTCATACTTTGACGGGAACTCTTTTGACCAAACATTTTTTTAATTACAAAACAATTATATTGATAACGCGTAATCAAATCTTTATCAAATAGGCGTTATCAAATCTTGGAGCGCGCACGAACGTCTTGAAACGCTCATCTGCTTTTCGCTCACGTCATTAATCAACGTAGTATTGCGAGAGGCTCTGATTATATTCTAATCTGATTATTTTTTTTCCATACCATGGACCGCTTTAGGAATGGAATTTCTTGATAATTCACGATTAATAACTGAATAGTTTTGTGTTTAATTATAATTTACATGTGTTTTTGTGTATTTTATTAATTATTGTTTACATTGCATTACTTCTACTGTTTATATGTATCTAACGCTTTGTTTATATGTTAGGCGTGTTCTTTTAATAAATAAATAAAAGAAATTGGAAACCTGTATGCAATGAAGGAAGGTAAAATATATTACTAAACAAATTCGGATGCATTTGAAATGATAACTTCAATGATACACCACTCGATGCGACACGAAAGAAATATTTTACATCTACATGTTCGAAAAATGGTGATATACTTAAAAAAATGGCCAAGTGCGAGTCTAGCTTGCATTTTTAAGATAACGTACCTAGTTTCCAGTAAAATTACTTTAGTTTTCATATGTTATTACTAATGTGGAATTTTTATCGCAATATATATTTAATAGTAACTAATATAATTGAGTCCCCACGGGACATAGATACATATTATCCTGAATATCACAAATACTATGATATCTAGAATCATCAGTTATAGTTTTCACAGATCCTTTGATGAAAGTTCTAATTATTCAGTTTTTACATATTTTTAATTTAAATGTTTTCAGAATTATAAGGTGTGGGATATATTTTTTGTATATTTTTCAGACTCTTATAAACGACACCCCAAACTACATAAGGAGTTTTAAAAATAAAACTTCAAGGGGTTAATTTACTTAATGAAAATTAGAACTTAAATATTTTCAAATATTGAGATATGTATGGGTTAATATAATAATCATTATGCAAAATTTCAAGTTTCCATGTAAAGCGATTTCAAAGGAAACGACTGTGACAATGATGTTTTGAGAGTTGTGTTTTGCTTTTAAAGTATGGAACTCTAAAAAATTGCGTGACATATTCTTTCATATCTACGCGTTTACGTAATTCAATTACAACTTCCTATAATATTTACATACGCAACGAAGTTATAAACTTTCGATTTTGTAATTACACTGCGAAGCCCAAACAAAAATTATATGATAACCTATTATTAAACATAATATTTGAACTATTTTAATAATAGGTTATCATATTATGCAAAATTTCAAGTTTCCATGTTAAGGGATTTCTGAGGAAAACGGCTGTGAGTGTGATGTTTTAAGAGTTATGTTTTGCTTTTAAATTATGGTACTCTAAAAAATCACCTGAAATATTCTTTCATTTTTACGTGTTCACCTAATTCAACTACAAGATACTGTAATATTTACGCACGCGACCAAGTTATAAAGATTCGGTTTTTTAATTACACTACGAAGCCAAAACAATAGTTACCTGATAACATTTTATTAAACATAATATTTAAACTATTAAATTATATTACCATGAGAACATAATAAGTATTCTGTATACACGTTAATTATAACCTACTATAAACGAGTTAGAAATAAAATATATAACTTAATATTTTATCTGTCTGATTTGTATACACCAAATTTATAATTGCATAACAATTAAGGTTAAAAAATTAAGTCCGTCCTGTTTTTCTGTCTGCATATACTCTATTTTCTCATTCAGTATTGGAAGAACTTTGTTCTTTTTTGGGAAATGAATAGAATGATTCACAAGGATGGTTTAAATGTATAATTTATGAATATATTGTTAAAATTACCCGACCTGTGCTATTAAATCTTGATGAATTCCGAATAACAGTATTGATCGAAGAGATATCTTGGCATGCCCTATTTATATCGTAGGATATACATGGAAATAATATTGCTATACAATATTTTGATTCTCATAAAGCTTTATAATAAAGTTTTTTGAGAAAAACAGAAAAACTATACAAAAAATAAATAACTATATTTCACCGTTAAAAGAAAAAATCATTTTTGAACATACACCTCTAGAAATTAATATGCAGAACTATCTTAATATTTATCATTTAAAGTATTGTACGTATTATTTTATCATATAAAATATTATACGTATGATTTTATCATATAAAATATTGTACGTATGATTTTATCATATAAAATATTTTACGTATGATTTTATCATATAAAATATTGTTCGTATGATTTTATCATATAAAATATTGTACGTATGATTTTATCATATAAAATATTGTACGTATGATTTTATCATATAAAATATTGTACGTATGATTTTATCATATAAAATATTGTACGTATGATTTTATCACATAAAATATTGTACGTTTAATTTTATCATATAAAATATTGTACGTATGATTTTATCATATAAAATATTGTACGTAAGATTTTATCATATAAAATATTGTACGTATGATTTTATTGTATAAAATATTGTACGTATGATTTTATCATATAAAATATTGTATATATGATTTTATCATATAAAATATTGTACTTATACAGAACTTATACAGATGAAATTTCCTCTTAACTGAATAGTTTTCTAACAGTGGATTAAAGCTTCTGATTATATTTTTAAATAAGCAAAATTATATGGCTTTGATGCACTGACACGAGACGTCAATGTGAAGCAACACAAGACGCCAGTTTAACCGTTTGGTTGCCATTGTTTTTTACTCATATCTACTTAAAAATGCCAAATAAATCTTTTATTTTATATGTCATTTACCAATGTCTCGAAAAAAAACTGTATCTGTTCCAATAATTATCCAATTTTAAAATTTTTTTCGGTGAAAACTTGTGCAAGGATAATAAAATACAAAGAAAATTATGGAAATATATATTGTGAACAAAAATTATGACAAAAACTGAAATCAATGTCACATCGTATTTTCGCATTCCAGTACATCCTCCGTATGACCAAATAATTGTTATCGTCACTATTATCTCTATCACTCAAAATTAGCATTACGCCAAATTGTGAGCGAACCACAATGTCACTCCCGCTATCACTTTCTTCATAACTTGAAAAATTTTCACTCTAATTATTTTCGTATTCCGACATTATGGGTGTTAAAAATTTTCTTTCCCTGGATCCTTTTTATATTGTAATTACTAATAATATTATAATTTGAATTTTATGTAACACGTAGAAAGATAAAAAATTAGCGATACGCGCGGGCGACTTCCCCTACTGCGCGCTAAACAGCTATTGATTTCGCTAGCGCCATCGCGCTCGTGGCAAATTTAGTTAGTACGATACGCACGAGCGCGATGGCGCTCATGCCGGCACTCAGACGATTAAAATAGTTTGTGTTTTACCGAATACTTGCCTAACAAATATAAAGTTTGAATTTGCCAATTAAATACAACGAATTAAACTCTGGTACAGAAATATTTATAAGCATATATAAATTAATAGTTAAAAACTTCGAAACTTCGACGGATTTTGCGACGAAAGAAAACAGTAATACTTATTTTAAGTGAGTATTGCCTTAACGAAGGATTAAGCATATACAAATGGTTTTCACGCAACATTGTTTCACAGTAAATATCTTTTTTACTTTCATATTTACGTATTTAAAATATATAAATATAAGACAAAATAAACAGAAGATGTTTCGTCGTTAAAAATTAAAACTATTCAGTTACAGCCAATCGATATTCGAAGACCAGCTTAGTATGGATGAATAGAATGATTCACGAGGATGGTTTAAATGTATAATTTATGAATATACATATAGTATACGTACATTTTCAGAAAACATTTTTTCTGACTTTTTCCTCAGTTCAAAAACGGTTTAACATATATGAAGTTTATAATTTTATTAATCTCGAACTAATTTTAAAGACGCGAAGAGCAAGACTAGCTAGGAGTCCCTTGCGTTTTGTAGAACCTGAGAAATTCCTCGCTAATATTTGTAATCTCTATGATAATATTCGCCTTGAATTTATTTCACAACCATGTTCCTATGTAATAAGCAAAGTGTAATTTGACGATTACGTACAAAAGAATTCCATTAGATAATAATTTGCTTTCCAAATATAAGTATGTGATATATATGTTTATGTAAAAATGCTGACAAAAGTTAAAGCAAAAAAAACAAGTTAAAAGTATATTCTATAGTATTTTAAAAGTATATTATAAATATTCGAAATTACTTTTAATCTGGGGCAAGTTCATGAAATAATAAATAAAAATATTTATGTGAAAAAGGAAAACTGAATCATCAATGCTTGAACATATCAGTCGATGGTTTCTATAAAACGTACGAAAGCAGGTGATCAAATTTTACAGTTATGTCATTAAATTTAACATTTCTAAACTAAATTACTTTACCTGAATTTTATCATCAATCAGTTTTATTATTTATTCAATTTATTGCTTTCAGATCGCAATTACTCGGGTTACTTTATGCAGTAGAGAAGTAAACAGACTAATGAATCTGATGCAATGGAGTGCTTATGTCGTGAAGATACTATATGAATTTTCTAATTATCTTCAAAGGTCTGTCCTTTTATTTTTAAACCGAAAACAAACAAAAAACAATTAGAATCGTAAAACGTTTACAAGCAATAATAACAATAAAAGAACTATAAAGAACTTTAAGAGCTTTTTTTGTCTAAGTCTAAATTAGTAATTAAATGTATATAGAGGGAGTTTTGTATCAAGAATGACTACTTTATTTATATTATTTTCATATCTAAACGAATAATGCTTCACGAATAATGCTTCCCTCATATCGATTGAAAATAACCCATGAATTGAAAATGTATAGAAGATATTAGGCCTAGGAATTTATTTAAACAGTTTTCCTTCAAAATTTTTCAAACATAATGGTCAATATCTGTAGTCATATTTTTTTTAATTTGTTACGTAGATTTTTAATGCCAAAAGTTTGGCAGTTAAGCGATAATTTTTATTTGACCTCGTGCGATTTCTCATCAAAATTATGGACATATTTTAAAAGTTGAAAGCTACAATATTTTAAGTTTTATTGAAATTTATGTAATAGTCCCAATTTTTTTAAATACTTTAGAGGCGATGATTTTGTATTAATTTTTAATATCAAAGGCGTTATAAGAAGTGATACCTGTTGAATTTACAAGCAATATTTTTCTTTTAATATATCAATACCATACTTTCAGTAATGTATTATTTTGTTTTCTAAGAAAAATTAAACATTCCATAATTAATATAATATGTACATAATATAGTATAGCACGATAATATGTACTATATATAGTAGTATAGTACGATAATATGTACTATAAATACATTTTTTCTTTAATTAGCAAAATTTTAATTAATTATATTACGATTTAAAAAAATATCGACATTCTCAAACGTCAATTCCGAACTTCGACCACCGACAATTCTCAAACGTCTGTCATCGGAAATCAATATCAGTACATCTCCACCCTTAGCTACCCTGTTTAATAGGAAAGGGTCGTTGAGACTTGTTTGTCTATAACTTTGTTATAGCGCTTTTAAGGGGGTATCCTTTTAAATTAACGATATCTGGAATAGTGAAAGACAGGTTCGGTTGACAAATCACACGGCCATGTATCGGGATTCACGTGATGTGATTTGGCGAAGGTAGAAAGGGCGGGCGGGGGCTTAACGCAATTAGGGCGGGTAATCTCGTTACTTTCGGGGCACATTTCGTGTTATTTGAGTACGACTTTGCACTGGCAGATTTTACGTCCATCAGTACTCATTAGGAATTGGGACTATTCATGGAGTACTTAGGTACATTTGTACGTTAAGTTCTATGTATCAATACCATATTCTTTTCTTTATATAATATTTAAAGTTACATTGATATGTCTATCTTCGTTGTACGTTTGGCAATTGGACGTATTATCTTAATGTTGTGTCTAAATGATTAATCATTATAGTAAGAATTAAAATTGACTTGAAAATTTAATTTATACAATAATTTATGAAATTTGTGAAAATTATCCCCCGAAAATACGAAAAAAATTTCTATCACTACGACTTGTAAATTTTAAATATTTTTATTTCGAAATAGAAAAATATGGAATTATATTAGATACTTATAAAAACCATGACAAAAGAGAATTATACCTTGTTGTGTACTATTTGTTTTGTAAAAAAAAAAAATTAACGCGGTAAAAGAATATTACAACATCTTCAGGTGGGATATTAGCAGATACTTTTTCGTTTTCCGAAATTTCAATGTAGCCAAATCAGCTGTTTTCAAATATTGAATATATTTGGGGTTAATTTTATCGAAATTCATTATTCATCATTAAATGACACTACGTGATATTATTTCTACTTTCTTTAATTTAAGAAAGTAGAAATAATACTACATCACGTAGTTTCATTTAATTGTGCATAATGAATTTCTACAAAATTAACGCCAAATATATTCAATATTTGAAAACAGCTGATTTGGCTACATTGAAATTTCGGAAAACGAAAAAGTATCTGCTAATATCCCACCTGAAGATGTTGTAATACAACGAAACCTAGGTAGTGGTAAAGAAATTAAAGAAAGTAGAAATAATACTACATCACGTAGTTTCATTTAATTGTGAGACTCTGTATTCTTAAAATTACTAATTAAAAAATTTAATTTCTTAAAGGAATATTAAAAAAAATGCGGAAATGAAATTTTTGAAGCTGAAACCTATGCCAAGCAGTATTTTAAATTCAATTCACCTAAGATTTTTGCTATAACCTTCCGGTAAACTTTAAATAAATTTTTATTGACATTGTTTCGTTATAACTTTTACTTTAGCAATTTCGGTTTTAGAAGAAGGTGAGAATTCTGAATGTTTATAGATATTTTACATAACATTTAGATATAGATATTTTATATAACAATTAGATATAGATATTTTATATAACATTTTTAGATTTTAGATATTTTATATAACATTTTTAAATAGATATTTTGTATAACATTTAGATATAGATATTTTATATAACATTTTTAGATTATAGATATTTTATATAACATTTTTAGATTATAGATATTTTATATAACATTTTTAAATAGATATTTTATATAACATTTAGATATAGATATTTTATATAATATTTTTAAATTATAGATATTTTATATAATATTTTTAGAAGAAGGTGAGAATTCCGAATGTTTATAGATATTTTATATAACATTTTTAAATATATATTTTATATAACATTTAGATATAGATATTTTATATAACATTTTTAGATTATAGATATTTTATATAACATTTTTAAATAGATATTTTATATAACATTTAGATATAGATATTTTATATAACATTTTTAGATTATAGATATTTTATATAACATTTTTAGAAGAAGGTGAGAATTCCGAATGTTTATAGATATTTTATATAACATTTTTAAAATTGTCTCACATACATTCTGAAAAATCAGAAATTACTGCATATATTTGATTTTTCAAAAAAATGTCACCAGAATTATCTAATAAGAGCTTCGTTTTTCCTTTTGTGGAATAGACCAGAGAGAACAGTGTTTTGAGGCACAAACGCTTAAGAATTAAGCGTTATCTATGATTTTAGTTGCATTTTTAATCCAAAATGATAAAAGCCTGTAATCTTTCTCAAAGTATAAGCTTTCTAGCACAAAAAGAATTTTGGAAAGTTTTTTGCTAGAAAGCCCAAGAATTAAGACACTTATTGTTAAAATGGAATTTGGGATGTGTGATTCCAGAGATTAGAGCGACTAAACAGACAAATATACACACACACACACACACACATATATATATATATATATATATAAATATATATACACAAACATAAAGTGATTTTCCTCAATATCGTCTTATGCAATTAGTACGTTTACGGAAAACTAGCTCATAAGAATAATTTACATCAGTTATTTAAAAGGGATATCATACAACTTGTTTCGGTTTTTCTCTCCAGTATAATAAAGTAATATGTTTATCTGCGAATATAAGACGATACGGAGAAAAGAAACACAAAAGATAAGTATCAAGATATCAGCGGAGAAAAACGTCGCATGTCATAACAAGAATCATCGACAGCTTCCATTACGCCCACAATTGGGTAGCAAAATCAAATTTTCTCAAACACCAATTCTGTCTCGATAAACTATTGCTTTCGTATCATTGCGATGGACGGTGGAAGCAGGAGTGAGAAAAAGGGTTACATGCGGGGTCGAGTGCATCGTAAAATTATATGTGATCCTTGTCCCTGGCAGCTGTATTGGTGGCCATAATAAATTGGCTACTATAATATGACAATCACAAAATTCCAATCTTCGATTTCAGTCCAAAGTGGGGTGTTACTAGATTTATTTTGGTAATATATATATATATATATATATATATATATATATATATATATATATATACATATATATTTACACTGTTTGGTTTCACGTATAAAAAAGCCTACATCATCCAATCAAAATATGATTTATTACAAAGAACTCATATGTAATTATTGCTAAATACCTGAGTATCATACATGATGCGAATCTAAGATAAGTAAAGATGAAAAAAACAAGAGATTGGAATAAAATATAAAAATTGAGATGGTTACTGGGACGAAAATCCAAACTATTCATCACAACAATATATTTCAGCACAGCCAGATTCTCAAACCAGTGTGGAATTACGGTGTTTGATTTTGGAGATTAGCCAAGAAAAGTGCTATTCAAATATTTCCAAACAAAGCCCTAAAGATAATTTTAGATACAACTTTGTGAAAACAGTGGCAAGAACAAACACTCTACGCCTTTACACTATTAGACTATCACCAAAACAAGCCAGAAACCATGAAGAACGCGAGAGGACTAAACGAGCCAAGCGAGACGACACAAGAGGACCAAATCTCATGGGTTAGTGTAGTGGAGTGATAAGTTCAGAAAAACAGAGCACTGTGCAGTAATTTACATGTTATCATGCAGAGTACAAAGAAACTACTAGAGTACAAAGAAGCTACAGAGCTAATAGAAAAATAAGAACTACTTCTGAATATGACTTTATTCTAAGAGAACCTATATTAAAATAAGTTAGAAAATACTCACTCATTGTTCAAATTTACGAAAAAGTTGCATTAGTACTCCAAAAGGATTTATAAAAAAAAATGAAACAAATACATAGTAAAAAGTAAACGTGTCCAAAAAACGTTTCTGTGATGTACATGAAGGGGTTTGGTCTTTTCCACTTCCAACCGATTTTCTCTTAAGTAACTGAATACATACATAACAGTCTAGAAATTTGTTTAATGAAATTTGCTTTCCGGTTTTTAAATGGAAAAATATTATGATAATATAATTTATTTGAATAAATCTCACCCCTTGTACCTGATAACTACCTTCTCTTGCATAGTCATCATCTTTTTGCTATACCAGCATCTAGTACCAAATTATACCGAAATTCTCTATTTTTCCTCGGTATACAATTGTTTACCACTTGATTGCGCCAAAGTATGATATGTTTATGATGAATGAGAGTAAACGTATTGAAGTGTGTCATTAATTTGTCTTGTAGTATTTATAATTATTAGGCATGTATTAATAACCGTAATGTTTTCATAATGATAAATAAATGAAATAAACCAATACGAATTTTTTTCTAATCTTATATTACAATCAACCCCGATTCCTAGTACTAGGTTAGTAGTACACACAAAACGACCTACATTTTCGATTTAAAATGTCTTTACAATTTGCAAATTTTAATAATTTTTAAATAGATTTCTTTAAATTGAGATATTTTTAACAATTTTATCTATGGGCTTTCTTCATTTCCCAACCTACAAGAAGTATTTAATAGCAGATATTTAGATTTTTTCGTAGAGTTTTTTTACCTCAAGTATCCATATAAAACCATATTGTAGTGACAACCCTGTCTACACATCCGTCAGTTGAAGGCTTTTTGTTTCTGAACGGATTTAGTTGTAAACTTTTATTTTCAAAGTCCAAAAAAATTCAAAACCAAAAATGAAGCTTCAAGTTACCTGTACGCAAAATTGAATCAAATTCGCTGGACCGTTTATGCAAGAAAAAAGACAAGCAAACAAATTTATAGACAATATTTCGTTGTAATTTAATACTAGGCTTTTACTTCAGGAAAGCGTCGATATTTGTAAGAACGGTCGTGAGAGGGGTAAACAAAAAGTAACAATGTGAAGAATTGTCAAAGTGGCGGTTTTTAAACCTAAATTCTCATCAGATTTATTTTGATAGCACTAATAAATAACCTTAAATATTTACAAAATGAGCTTATTCTTTATCGTTGTTGCAAATGTTCTGTATTTATGCAATGAAGCTTCAACGCTTATCTTCACTATAATAATTCATAAGTTAAAATTAACTTATTTGAAAGTTTTTAATTAGCACTATTTTCTATGACATCACTCTAAATTAGGGTCAGAACTTGCACTGCTAGGGTTACATACATACATATGTGCATAAAGTTTAAACATTTAGGGTTGGGAAGTGTTTCCATCAAACTATTTATAAATGTTCCGCTTAGTAAACTTTTTTAAACTATATGACCTAAAGTTTAATATAACTTTCCTATAATCTTTTAGTCAAATTCTAACCTAACTGCTTATTTTTTCATGATTTTTGGTTTAATAGTTTTGAAAATGACGGAAAAAGAGAGGTGTACAATTTTCTGCACATTTTGGTGGATATTTCTTAGGGCAAACGACTTACAATTTTGAAACAAAATTTTTTTTAAATTCTTTATAAGAAACTCTTTGAAAAGATAACCTTCACTATACATAAAACTAAAAAAGAATCCCGCTAGCTTGCCCTTCTAAGAATCATATAAATATTTGAAATTATTAGGTGCTCCAAAATGTACCATTTTATATATTCTGTCAATAATTCTATGCCAAACTTAGAACTTCCACGTCAAAGGATTTTTGAAAAAATTGGCTCGAATAAAATGTCAGAAATGGACAAATGGACATGCGACTGATCTTTTAAGATATCTGTTTTTCCTTTTAATAAAAGTGCCTATATCAAGTATAAATAAGTGAATCTTATCCCATACTAGGTTTATAACATTACAACATATTTAAGTATCACATGAAAATCCAAGTATATATCTGCTTTATTGTATAGTTAGTATTTGCTTTATTTTAATTGAATTCATATTGGTGATTTTATGCTTAAACCTGAGTGTATTTAAAACTATTTCTGAAAAAATTAAAATATATTTTCATTGGAATCGTAATTTTGACAGCGTTTTATTCAGAAACGGATGAGAATTTTAATACAGTTGCTTAACATTTTTTACTCAGCTTGATACAGAAAATTCTTGCACGAATAATAGACTTGCTTTTGTTATGTTTTAATAAAAATGTGTCTATTATTCATACAGCTGATTATGTGCATCAACCTGAATATGTTTGAAGCTATTTCTGTAAAAATAAATTTATGTTTTCATCGGAATCACAAGTTTGATAGCGCTTTATTTAAAAATTTTGACAATTTTCATCCAGTACCTTTACATTTTGTACTCAGCTTGATGCACACAATTACTTATAAGAGGCATGCTTTTGTTACGTTTTAAATACGAATTTGTCTATTACTCCTACAGGCTACCCTATGTTACGAAAAAACTAATTTGACAGTGATCTTTTCAGAAATTATTGAGAATTTTCATAAAGTTTCTCAATATTTTCTGTAGCTTTATGCATAGTATAACATGTAAGAATAACAGATATATTTCTTGTTACACGTGTACAGAAAATACTTAGATTTAAAGATGATATGTTTGCCATAATAAATCGATACAAAATCAACCTATATAAACAAAGTTGGAGAAATTTGTTACATCTCATCTAAAAATATCATATGAAAGGCTCTCCGCGTACTTACTATACAAACACATGTATATTTTGTTGTATTTGGGAGAAATCGAATCGCTTATCTTTCTCGTGAAAAGTTATCTTATTTTCGCTGTTATGTAAATAACATTCGCATTCAAGAATACATTGTGTTGATTACTTGATTTTTGTAATATAAATATGATAACATTTCTTACAGTAGTCTGTCGGTGATTGTATTCCTGGATACAGAATATATGGCAGTACTTTTAATATAAAACGACGGTACTTGTAATGCTCGTGTAATTATAAGATTTCAAAACTATTTACTTAATATTCATATCATTAAAGTTACTCTATTAACATCTTTATATATGCTTAAAATTATCTTAAAACTAATGAACAAATTTTAATTAAATTTTAATTTACTGCTGGCTTTAATGTAATGTATGTAGAATATATTATAGTTCATCAACGAGTTATTGTTAAAATATTACAGTATATGAAATATCAGTGGTTTGACTTATGCAAGTAATCGGTGTGGAAATGCGACAGGAAAATCTCTCGAATCGCGAGAGGAGAGATCGTATACTAGTGATTATAAATTATTAATAAAACGAAAATCAAGACGAAATAATAGTTACTATTCGCTAATTTCGTGTACGTGATATGGATAACCGTTATTGAAATTTTAGTTTTAAAATTATTGAAACTAATTTTATCAGCAATTATTACAGTAGGATCGTCCTGAAAGTTTTTAGAGTTAACCATTTAATTGTACACATGAAATCCATTGAATATAAAAGTATTAATTTTGACTTAATCAGTACATTAACCATAATATTTATGCAGATATTTGAAGTGTGTGCATAAGATATAAGAGAAAACTAATTGCATTTCATAGGAGCGAGAAACACGTCTTCACTAATATGCATGGTTTCATTGTTTATTAGAGTGAGAAGTCAACAAGTTGAAATACTTTACAAGAACGTACGTTCTCGAAAGCAAAGCTCTAAATATATGCTGTTTCACATATCAATTAAATACAAGATGCTATGTAACAGTGACTTAGGATATATTTGCACACCGAATATCATAATAGGATATTTCAGAACTCGATGGATGTAATATAAATTAGTTAAATACTAATCATGCACTCCAAAGAGTGAACTGTAAATTTATTGTATTTAGGAATTGAAGCTATTTATATATTCTTTAACAAAATTACCAAGAAAAGAGAAGAATGTAATTTAAATTATTCAATTATTGTCAAGAATTTAATTCCTGTATAAACACCGACAAACACCGTTTAATTTAAAATTTTCTGTAGTCTAGTAAGACGAAAATAAATATTTGAAGTCAAGTAATTTTTGACTTAAACAAAATTACCAAGAAAAGAGAAGAATGTAATTTAAATTATTCAATTATTATAAATTTATTATATATAGGAATTGAAGCTATTTATATATTCTTTAACAAAATAACCAAGATAAGAGAAGAATGTAATTTAAATTATTAAATTATTGTCAAGGGTTTCATTCCTGTATAAACACCGTCAAACACCGTTTAATTTAAAATTTTCTGTAGTCTAGTAAGACGAAAATAAATATTTGAAGTCAAGTAATTTTTAACTTAAAATTACATAAGATCATACATATTTAGGTATTATTTCAGATTTTTCTTCGTTTCAAAGATTGAAAAGGATAGTTAAAAGAAAGGAAAGGAAATATTTATATATAAAACGCTAAGGAGTAATTTCACCACAATTTAACACTATAATCACCAATCCCTCTATTTATTTAAGTATTGAAAACAATTTTTGTTTTCAAGCAATAATAACACCAAAATTTGGATATTATCTTTTTGATTGTGAAGATCTCAAGGGACAAAATACAGTTGTGAAATTTTTCAAGATTTTTTGGAGTTCAATTAATGTAGCAATGCCCAATTTCTTATGAATTCTTATCACTGCAAATTTAACTTAAATTACTACGTTTAATTTGTTTAATTTCACTTAGTGAAGCAAAATGCAACTATCTTAAAATATTTGTTACAAGCATTGGGTTAAATAAATTGTCTTATTTGTCACACTTTTCACACAACAGTATTATTTTTGAGATACGGAATATTTTGCTATGGGAATCAAATTTACTTTCTCAGTAATAGGCATTTTCGTTTTCTTTGTCATATTTATCACACTTTTCACACAACAATATTATTTTTGATACACGGACTATTTTGCTATGGGAATCAAATTTACTTTCTCAGTAATAGCTATTTTCGTTTTCTTGATAATCAGCTGCAACGGATGGATGGATAAATAGCAAAAAACTGAGTTTTTCCATAAGTACTTCATTTTCGTAGATTCAGAAACACTAGAAGAAAAAATTAACTAATATGGATATTTACGCTAAATTACCAAATTACTAACATTCTTCATATAATCAAGTCGCTCTTAGGTTAATATAAAATTCTTATATAAATTGACCACTGTTCTAAAATTAATTTTGATGTCATATATAATTAAACGAATGTTGGATATGTGTCTAAATCGAGTAAACATATTAATGCTATCTTAAGCTGATTGTAACTAAAGACAAAAAAATAAGAAATTAAAACAGTTTTCCAGTTCGATTAATACTTTTTTAATTCTTCGTAAATATTATTCCTTCGCAAATGTCGAAGTGTACGGTATAGTAATAAATAATACTCAAAAGTCTGAACACTATTTATTTATAAAACAAGTAAATTAACTATATATTCAAATATTTTCAATCGCCAAAAAAAGTTAAGAGGTTTTAAAAATGGTTGTCTCAAATATTCCACCAAATAAAACACACTCAAGCAACGATATATTAGGTAGAGCTTGAATAGTATCTATCGTTTGATACAACAAAGCAAACACGGCAAATATGGAGCGGATCGATCCCAAAAACTGACCCATATATCTCGCGAGAATAATTTAAATATCACGAGAAATATTTCCTGGTTTTGTTTTTGTCAAACAGTACGTGTTGAGTATGACGTTCGTTAGGGTTTTAAAATATATACGGAGTTTCAAAACATTAATTACATATGAAAATTCCTAAAAGAGAAGTGACAATTCTTCGTTAGTAACATCTGTTTTAATACATATAATGAGGTCACAAGAGACTAATCGAATTGGATTCTATATAGCGGAAATTTTTTTTTTTTTTTCACAAAACGAAATTCAAAACTCACTATGCCCTATAGTTTAATTTTCATGAAGCCTTATTTTTTAACATTTCCTTTTGTGATTTTTAATGATTTGCATCAGATTATTCACAGTGAACTACACAACTTATTTTTTCCAAATTATTGTGGTATAATGATTATGGGTATTTTTGTGGAAAACATAATTTCTCTAGTGATAAGCACGGAAATAAATAACTAGAATAGAATGAAATAGAATATATGGAGTAGGGGAATTTTCCAAAAAAGGAATTTAAACTTTTTTCAAAGCAGAATTTTTCTATAAAATTAATTTTTACAGAATAATTGCTACTTTTGAAAAAGTTTCATTTTTTCTAAAATTTTTCTGTGAAATTTTTCCAGTAAAAAATGAAGAAAGAACAAGAAAAATTATATAAAAAAACTAGAAAGAATCATATACTTGGCAGGGATCAGGGATTTATGTTGATAATTTTATTTTTGAACGTTATAATTATAAAATAAAATGAATCCGCCCTCACAGAAATAATGTAACTTACTTTTACTCACAAAAGTGAATTTACCTCTTAAACTTTTTAAAGGTTGTATATTCTCATTTACTGCTCATTTCTCGAAATTGATTTGCCCAATCATTACTTTTTTGTTTCCGTTATTGAGTTGTCGGCTATGTAATAATCGTAAAATTAGGTTTAAAATGAAAATATTTAATTAACTCTTTTGACTGTCTCGATCACACTTCAAATATTTGAACCAAACCAATATAATAAAATTATGTTGAATGATGTTAATCAATTTCTTTAGTAATCCATTTCTTTAGCCATCCACCTTCATCTCAATTTTTGCCCTTCGAAAACTTTAGATAACCTTGGTTGCATAATTTTGACTTATCAGCATGTCTTTGCTTGTTTATTTTTATAACGTTGGTTTTAGCAGCTATTTTACAATTGAATATCTCATCCTCAAACTGAGGATTCAATTGTGTTTTGAATATGAAAACGGCATTTAACAACTGTCGCGCTAATATGTAATTTTCTTTGTTAAAAACTAAACATAATAATTTGTGATTTTAAAATAATATATTCAATGTGAGCTCCTAAATATATAAATGGAAACTCTATTGGACTGGAACTATTTTTTTCAGAAAGGGTTCTTTTTTTCACTACAAATAACGATTTTCCGACCATCAATATAATCAGACCAGAGTACAAAAAACATTTGATGAATTTAGTTACCAGGTCTGTCTCAGGAAATGCCATTACATAGAAAGCTTTACTATTTCTCACATCCTCTATTTATTAAACAACAGATCTAAATACAACATTTTAAAAGATTTGCAAGTACTAAAACCTAATAATTTTGAGGGATACTTTAAATTATTAGTCCTTTGCAATACATAATATGCAATATACTTAAATCCTTATAGTAAAAAATAGAATGGTATTTTTGAATATCATAATTTTAAATTAATACTATTTATTATTATTTACTTTTTTTTTACTAATTTACATTAAAAATTGTAAAATATTGGAAAAATACGGAATTATAGTTAATACTGTACCTGTATTTTTATTTATTATTCATAAACATTTTTGTAAATGTTTTGTAAAAGGTTATACATTTTTATTTTAAAAACTCTTCGTATCAGATTATTACCTAACCAATTAATTTGAAAGTTCAATAAAAAGTAAAGATATCATATTGACAAATCGCAAGTATCCGATTCTATAAAATTTTCAGAAATAGACTTGAAAAGTTGTTGAAAAAGCCCAAGTCAATACAATCATCATAACAAGAGCAATCTGATATTTGAAAGTTCTTCCTATGGTGCCAACCTTGAAATAGGGAAATTTAAATTTTTTTGTAGCGCCGAAATTTGAAGAGAATGATTTCAATAGAACGATAAACATTTAGCATTAAAAAAGTACATTCAAAATTTATGGTGACAATATCGGTAAAAATTATTCAACACACCAGGCATCTTTTTTATTAATTTCCCAGTAATTTAAAGAGTTTCGGAGATTAAATAAAATAGTGTCAATACTCCTGAAAAAAATATAATTGTTGGGAACTTTCCAATAAAAAAATTATCGCAATATAAAAAATACCGAAAAATGTTTAAAAAACAATACATCAGTCTTTTTTCTTATTTATCCTGAATATAACCAACAATAAAATAAACTCGAAAAGAAAATCAATAGCAAAATAAGTCATTTTGGAAAAACCTGAAAATTTTTCAAAAATTTGTTTAATGTACAGTCTGAAATATTACCCAAAATAAAATGTATATAAACTACTGCATTTTTAATTACACATATCGCTATCATATAGACTTTTATAGAAGAACACGCTCTTTAGCATTTCTGTGTACAACTCAAGATCTGCGCTTAGAACATGAACCAAAAATTGATAATCTTTTTCACATATTTCAATATTACTATTAAAGATTGAAAGACTCTCTCACTGGGCTTTAAGATATGCTCATTTAATCCATAATTAATTGAAATGTGCAAGACAATAAAATTGTTTGACATGCTCTCCTGTCACATAAATGGAACTGAAATTAGAAGTTAAAAAAAGTATTTTTTTCCAAATTCCTCGCAAATGACATTTGTCACAAAAATGCCGTGTAAGATATTCCGGACAAAAAAATTTAAAAAAATCATATTTTAACATTTACTCTTGAGATAAGGGAATGAGAAATGTTATAGGTATTGACGAAATCTTAGCAATTATAATTTTTAACCGACTTCAAAATGGAGAAATTTCTTAATTCGCCTGAATTTTTTTGATGTATGTTACCTCATATTTGCGGCATTCCTCAATTGAGAAGATTCTTTTTTTTTATTTGGAAAGGTATTTTTCTCCTAAGTGCCCTAAAAATGTGATGAAGATGTACCATAGAATTTCCTAAAATTGAACGGCAAAGGTGACGTTTTCGAGTTGATATGATATAGGTTCTGGTTGAACCTATATCATCTAAACTCGATACATTAATTAATAATTATATACTTTCAGTATGTTTCCATGAAAATTTACTAAAAATCTGACAATAGAGATTGAAGATACACCCCAGATGCTGTGATTGAGTTTTGATCAATATGGATGATTCCAATCAATTTGGATGATTCTTTTTTGTTTTAAAAGTTATATTCCCAGTAAGGCTCATGAACATTTGGTTAGATTGTGATCATTGAAACTGATGTCACAGAAGTCCTGAAATTGTACAGCATGAGTGCCGTAATCGAGTTTTAATGACTTAGGTCTAATTATAATCTAATGAGACAGGATTAAGGGCCGCATAAATTTGCTATTTATTGAAATAACAAAGTAAATAGGTAGATAAATATGTAATAATGAATAAGTATATAAGTACATGTATAAACTGACGCATGAATTAATCAAACATAGATAGACAAGTGAGTACATATGAAAACATATAGCAACTTGGATATCGGAAGACGGATATATAGTATGTAGAGGTATATACAGGCTTGAAGCCAATAGAGAGAATGTGATTTATATGTGAATATATACTTATTTCAAATAATGAAAATACGAGTATTCAGTTGAAATTTTTGCGGCACAATATAGTTTCCGAGCAAAAATTTTGGAGTCAAAATTAAGAGAAATATATCACTCATCTACATGTGTAATTGTGAATGTCAGAAAGGACAGCAACGTCGTGAATATCAGAGAGAATGTCCTAAGTACGTATGAATATCAAAGGGGAGAATAGAAACAACGACTTGGCACCAAATCCAAAAATGTCTAATGGCAGTAGTACTTTGCAAATTATTTATAATAGGAAACGATATCATACCGCAAAATTTCAATTTAACACTCGTATTCTATTACTTATTCATTTCAGTGCTCTTCTTCTTCGGTGGCTATTTAAAATAAGTTCAGTTTTTTTGTAAAAATATTATATTAATACGTATCAAACGTATAGACGTCTAATGCATTTTAAAAATAATACTTTTGAATGTTTCGCTAACATCTATAAAATTATTTCACTCCAAGGGGTTAATCTTTTTTATCTCTGTGTTAGTCGTAAAATTTATCCATTACTTACATTAAATCAGTTAGTTACATTAGAAGGGGAAATTAATAAGGTAAAACAGCCTAAATGATTTACCTAAATGTTATGATTTACTGTACATCTTGTTAATGAGTAAAAATAGTGACTAAATGCGGGATACGGTTTATTTACATCGATTTATCCCGTCTAACAAAAAGTACCTAGTTCATGTATTTGTATTTATTGTTTTCTTTCATGTTCCAATACTACGTGATATTAAATCTGTCTAAATAACAAATACTGGTTTAAGTGGTAATCAATATGCCATGATAAGCAAATAAATTAATCTTTAGTTTTATGATCGCAATAGCTGGATTTAATATGTCCCTTTACAGCAAAGATACTTGTCACTACTCAGTTGGATGCCATATCCAGCGTGATGTTATATTTGGGCGTTTAGTGCTGGTAATGGCAGAATTGTAAAGATAATACAAAAATTCTTCATTGCTTTAATGTACTCTAGATCTAATTGGATCTCAGATAAAATTGGTACAAGAAAATTTTTTTTCAAAAATGGAAAAAAGGTGATATATTTATCAAGAGTATATTTTTAAAAGATGAAATAATTATCCAAATCATTAAAAAAATAAAGGAGATCAAGAAAAATGGGCCTGCGAGGCCCATTACAGAGTAAAACCATAATTTTTAACAATCTGTTATTTTTTTTAAATATAAAGAAAAACAAAAAATTAGTATTTGACAATCAGAAAAGAGCAAAAAATAAAATACAATTTGTAACCATAATACGAAACGTCTTCATAAATGGGCGTATATTATGTTTTTAAAATGTGAAAAATTTTTAATTAGAAATAGAAATAACACAAAAAATCTAATATAATACATCATAAGTTTTTAGAAACGATTACAAAAATAATCTATGCTTCGTGTTTTCTTTAATGGTATTCATTGCTTAAATGAATTAAAAATGTACTGTTAACAGACATTAACAATAATTCCATTGTTGTCAAAATGAATGACATTTTTGCTCTTGTTAAGATTTACGTAATTTTTTCGACGACCTTGTCGAGGATGTGAGGTTTATGGATTAATATCATACATCTATGGATGAGAATAAACCAATACATAATCTGTACTTTATTTTATCTCACAAGTTCAAAGAATTCTGTGAAAATTACATTCACAATCTATTATGAAAAATAACCTAATTTTCATGAAAAAATACAAGATTTCTCTTTCATCTTATTGACAGTTTTGAGAAAACTTATTAGCAGTTAATTTGGTTAATATTATCCATATAACTGTCATTTTTATTCTTGTAACACCTGGGCCCAACACTCCATGTGCTTCTGCTAGTTATAGTGCTTCTGTTAGTAGTAGTAGCCTTTATCTCGTTTCATATCCTTTTTAATATTACTACCTGTTACTAATGACACTAGAATTATTAATTTATCAGAATAAAGGGATACGTGTTCACATAGTAAATAAGTGTTGTTTTGACACATAATGTCTCATAACGTTATATGAGAAAGAGTCATGTATTGGTACGGAAACTGATGCGAACGTCACAGTCGACGGAGCAAGAGCGAGGCTAACTCATATAGTGTTATTTGATAGATAGATTCAAAGTCTCGGGCGGACTTTGTCAGAATTGAATTACACGGGCGCCTGAGGCGAAATACGGTGCGGAGCATGTATCGAACGCATCTCAGTTTATTGCTGCTGGTCACAGGAGTTAATGCACCATGCGATTATAGTGAAACTAGTTTAATACGATCTCGATGAGTCTTATAGTTTATTTCGTTCACGTCACGTACTGAAGTCGTGTTAGAACTTAAATAGGAAATATTTAATAAAACGACACATTAACTCACATGACGAGCAAATGACCCGTGCTCGATTGTGTTGTTTCATTTTAAGGAGGACTAGGGAGACGTTGTCATGCGCAAATCTCGGTCAAGTCAACAAGAAAAAGTCATGGCAGATTTTTTGAATTATTTGCATACCTTAATGAGACCTCACAGTATATTGGAATGGAGAAATAATATCCGAACAAATAGATGTGTTTCGTAAAAGAGTAATTTTGAATCAAGTAATTTGTGAAGTTTTCACAATAATGAACCAAAGAAGCGCCATATATTTCTTATCAAATTTTGTGTTCAGTTTTTTACTAATAAAAACAATGTAATTAATTTTTAACATCATTTTAGAATTCACTAAGAAAAGAAGTTTTTTTAACAATTAGCAGCGATATAAAAATAATGTAAGTTACCTTAACGTTTATAAAAAAAAAACAAATTATTTGTTTTATTATCTCTGTTAAATAATTTCTTACTGACAAAAATACTATTAAAGGATACATTAAAACTGGAACAAATTTTTTTTTTAGATTGGCCGTAATGTTATAGACATTACTATAGTATTAATACGGCGGTATTCGCCGAAGACATTTGAAGTCTGCCCAATATACTGAAAACAAATTACGCAAATTATATACTGAAAACAAATTACAAATTACTACGTGATGTAGTATTATTTATACTATCTTTAATTTCTTTACCACGACCTAGGTTTCGTTATATTACAACATCTTCAGGTGTTGTAATACAACGAAACCTAGGCCGTGGTAAAGAAATTAAAGATAGTAGAAATAATACTACATCACGTAGTTTCATTTAATTGTATTTCTTTACTATTTAGGCTGAATCTAGTATAAAAACATATTCTGCGTAAATTAAGTGAAAAATAAAGACCGCGTTAACACACAAAAGTTTTGATTAGCGCCCAATTCAAAGGTTAACATTTTCAGAAGGACGAATTCCCTTTTAGTCTCTGTAATGTTTTACATTTTTTTTCGTTATTTATAGTAAACCTTAGACGAACTGGAAGTTTTATAGATTACAAATGGGGAACTTGTGATTTCAATAGTTTTCTGATTCGTGTCTTTTGTTCCAAATCGTACAAACTGCATCAAATTTCTTATTTTATATTTTATTATGCTGGTAATAGTAATGTTTCTGTGATACTAAAGCTTGATATACTTATTTTTAAACTATATTATCTTACAGAGACATGTTTCAGTGAGTATTAGCGTTTCTTTATATCGATGTTTTTGAATTTTGTGCAATGTTTAAAATATAATGTAAATATTAAAACAAAAGTTACGCAAAAAATTACAATTCCGGTTATATCCTGATATTCATTTCATTTTTTTAAATATTTGATTGCTTTATAGAGAAAACGCATTTTCGTGTACAGTTATAATAATAAATTATACTCTTATTAAAGAAAATTTAGCAAATGAATGCAGTGATATACGCTGGTGAGCACTCTACCACTAAATTTATACCAAATAGATTCGAAAATAATAAGTTATTCTTAAATTTGTTTACAAGAAATCTGTTATGCAAATATCCCTTGATATCTATTAATGCCTACGATGTAAAGATAAAGTTAAAGATAAATCTACATTTTTCTTTTACATATTAAACTTATTAAATGTTTAAGTGATCTTCAACCTCAATAATCGCCCTATCAAATTTTCAGAAGTTCTAATCCTTTTTGGCCTTTACAATATTATATATTTTTGTCTGCTTATTGACATTAAACCTTAGATGGACTGGAAGTTACATAGATTGTAAATGAAAAAGTTGTGATTTCAATATTTTTCTAACACATTTTTTTTGTTTTAAATAGTTCAAACTGCATAAAATTTCTTATTCCATACTATATTATATTGTAATATTTCTAACAGACTGCAGTTTAAAATACTTATTAGTAAACGATATTATCTCACAGATAAATGCTTCAGTGAGTAATAGTGTTTCTCTACATCGTTTCTAGTAAATTTTGTGAAAGATTAAAATATAAGCTAGAAACTAAAAGAAAAATTGCACGACGAATCCAGATTGTCGCAAACAAGAGAAATATGATAAAAGAAAAAGAGAAGAAGCTTAGGAGGAATGGGAAGACATTGATTTGAAAATTTGGAAGTTAAATAGAAATTGTTTTCATTATTACACTAGGGGTTGAAAATAAATAATAAAATCAAAGGTGATAAAAATAAATTCTCTCTTTCCTAATTAAAATTCCGATGACAGTATTTTACTCAAACAATTATTTTCAATTTATATCTGAACTGCTATAAACTGCATGAAATTAGGGAAACATTCAAAGTGTAAATACGCAAATATCCAAGCGGCCAAAACTCACTGAGGGGACAAAATACATCAAAGAGTTTGGAACACATCAATCGCTTGATTCGACAAAGCGAATGAGGGAAAATATGGACCGGATCGTACCCAAAAAATGACCCAAATACTTCACGGGAATAAATTAAATGTCATGAGAAATATTTCCTCCTTTCGTTTTAGTCAAATAAATACTGTGACTCATAAGTTTTTACTTCTGAATGTGATACCGCGGAAAATTACCGGCGTAATAGAAAAATCACGTTTTCGGTTATATCCTGATATTCATTTCATTTTTTTAAATGTTTGATTGCTTTATAGAGAAAACGCATTTTCGTGTACAGTTATAATAATAAATTATACTCTTATTAAAGAAAATTTAGCAAATGAATGCAGTGATATACACTGGTGAGCACTCTATCACTAAATTTATACCAAGTAGATTCGAAAATAATAACTTATTCTTAAATTTGTTTACAAGAAATCTGTTACGCAAATATCCCTTGATATCTATTAATGCCTACGATGTAAAGATAAAGTTAAAGTTAAATCTATATTTTTCTTATAGAAATTATAAACCTTTTTATGGTTGTTTGTTGTTATATTTCCATAAAATTATATGTAGCAAACTTCTGGATTGAGATTGAAGAAACACATTTATCGTCATTTCGAAAAAGACAGGAATATCAATAGAAATTGTTGAAAAAGCAAGCCTCCGTCGAAAGGCGCATTTCCCGATGGAAAATATGATTCGGATACATGTCCGTATCCAGTGAGCTCAGTAATATCTAATAAGAAAATGGCCTCAATTTTTAAAAAACTGATGTTGTAAATCACATACGCTTCATTTTGTTTTGTAAATTTACATTTGTAAAACGCCTGTATCCTTTGTAAAATATGCGACTAAATAAAACATAACACTCTTTTAATGTTAAAGACTTGTTTAACGATATAAAAATTTAACACAAAAGTAAAAAGATTTAGGCAAAAAATAAGTTCCGCATTAGCCCCCGCACAAGTTTTGATTAGCATTCATTTCATATTTCACCCGATCGGATTTCCAGAGAGAATAATCCTTTTTTTCCCTACGTTATAGGTAGTTTACCTGATTTTCCCTTTATTTACATTAAACTTATACCTCGAGAGATAATGGCATAGATTGAAGGTTGTTCTGAATTGCGACGTGTTTCATTATTTAATAAAATTTTTGGGTTTACGTACAATTCAATTATGTAAAATTTTTGGGTTTATGTAAAATTTCATTTTTTGTATGATAAGTTCTAGACTTTATACCATATTTTATTTTATTTATATACTCAAATGAGTTATAAATAGTTAAATACTTGTAATTAGATTGAAATTATCGTAATATTTGCTCTTTCGGATACTTTTATATATTGCATTAACTTTGAATATAACCTTTCCTTAAGACACACGCCAATTTGTACGTAATTATTAGTATTTTATTGTGAAGCTATTATAGATTTGTTTAGTCTAATCTTGCCGTCCGAACTGATTGAAGATTACAATATAATGTAACAAAAAAATTCATAATTACAACAAAATATACTGCTTAAATAATCTTTTATATATATATATATATATATATATATATATATATATATATATATATAAGATTTGTGCGAAATTTGCAACGGTTACATATAAGAGTGAGTTTCAGAGAATGGGGCTTAAAATGGATTGAATTCAGATGAATTTAAAACTATCATATCATACTATATTATCCAAACAGTTGTACCCAAGTTAAAAGAGCAAAACAGACATATTATTTTTTATACTAATGAATGTACTTACCAAAACCGAAACGTAGTGTTGTCTAACGCTATTTTGAATATTCCTATGTTAAATAACGTAAATGTGGAACATGTATATTTAGAACTCGGACACACTCAGATGGAAGAGGATAGTTTGCATGTAATGATAGATTCTACGCTCCGAAATAAATTAATTTGCATTGGAAAAACGACCACGATGAAGGGCTTAGCGATTCGTAAAGATTATATAAATGTATAGTGGACCTACGAACAGCGATAGATAATTCTATCCATATTTTAATATTTTATTTATATTTTAATTGCAACATTTTGATGGTGTTTAATATTTTATTTTTAGATTTTTATACACATCTAATATAATTTATTAATTATAGCTCGTAATTCTTAATCTATATTTTTTATAATTCTAAGGGGAAGAACAATGAGTATCACTTGAAAGACTCGTATCTTCATGAATAAGCATAGATAAGGTAGTGTTATTAAGTGGGCCGTGAACAAAAACTGAGTTAGACTACTGTGTAAAAGTAAGTTCACAAAGGTAAGGATAAAAACGATGAATCAATCACATGTACTACGTAAGGAATGTAATATCGATTATAAAATATACTCATTATTACATGAATATTTCCCAGTCGAAACCAGGGGTTCGTGTTCGAATTAGATAATTAAAAAAGTACGCTTTCCTTTAATCAATGGTCTGAAATAGATTACAATAACTTTAAGCATTCTTATGTTACATCAATATTCATTAGATACCATTCAAGGTTAAAAGAATAAAAAACTAATACGTCGACATATATCCAAATAGCTTCACTATGCATATTTATCAATTTTCAGTTTAAATTTCAATAAATAAAAATACGTCATTGATATGTGCACGAATTTTCATTTCCTTTTGTATATTTTAATTATTTTACTATTGAATTCATGTTTGTTTTTGTGACTTATTTTTATTAACCATCGTTTTGCCGTTTTTATTAGATAATAAGTGGAAGAAAAGAAGTTTAGTAAATGAATACAAGACAGATTTCCTTTAAAAAAAAGTTAACGTTTGTGTATAATTCAAACAGATATATCATATTTCCTCATTAGTTATTATTATGCAAAAAGTTAATTGTTCTGCCAGATTCCAAAAATATTTCAGCAGCTGAAACTCAGTTTGCGAAAAAAATACACCAAAGAGGCTACGACGTATCTAATATTTTCTATTCATATATATAAACCTTGGAATATCTGATTGCATTGCGATAATCTTTTCTTCTCTTAGTATAAGCACGTAAATATTAATTAAGAAAATAACCAGCTATTACAAATGTACTCTATTTCAAACATAAGCTTATATTGTATGGACCATGCGAAGCACAATTTAGTGTCGTTAAGTTACCACTGAACGATTTGATAATATTTTATATTACGTTTCAAAATAAAGTACTAACTTCGCTGTAGACCATTTACCATTTAATCTTAAATCCAATTTACAGCTTAAACTAAAGCGCTGGACATTTGCAATCACTAAAATTTCAACAGATTATTGCATAAATAATGATTAATAAAACAAAATAACACGCATTAATTCAAATTAAACATAAAACTAACTCATTATCAAATGTGAACTACCATAATTCCATTCCTAAAGCAGTCAATGTAGCAGAAAAAAATTTCAAGTTTGCATGAAAAACTGGTGAACGCTGCAATATGTTCGTGTACGCTCTAGGCAGATGAAATCAACTATGATTCCATTCTCTTGAATAACAGGAGCATAAAGACCAACCCTGTAACAACATAATTATTGAATAATAAAAAAATGCGTGATCGAAGCAATTCCACTGGTGTTGAAGAAAATTATATACTGCCTTGTCCATCATAAAACCAGAATTAAAGGAATGAGGACTGTAAATTAGAGGAATGTGACTCGCACTTTTTATTTTTAAATCTATTAAAGTTTTCTGAAATATTAAAAAATGTTAATAGATTCGAATATTAAAAGACGTATGTGGTCCCGGTAGATATGTGAAGACCAGATGCCGTCAAACAAAGCAATCAGCATTTGTTTCAAGTGTTTTGATGGCATGTCACACCAATACATTCAGCAAGAGTTTCAAGAATTCAACAGACTAAAGAGTTGCACAAAGTCACAATATACCCACTGTCATGTCGAATGGCAAATCCTAGCACCGATTTCAATGAGATGATCATGATCGTTTCCTTTAACTTACAGTTCTGCTTCCAGGGTAGTTGTGGAAGGGAGAGAATATGTCTTATAGTGCATTTGCTCACATTAAATGGTTTTTGATATATTGTTACGACTATTTTCTTTTATTGTAAGTATTGCCATTAACGAAAACGACTAATTTAATTCATTAGTACATAGGTGTAAAGGCATCAGCGTAAAAAAACTAACAATTAAAAATATTTCGAAGAAGTTATTATTATAATGGGGAAAAAGCTGAATAAATACTTTCAAATAAACCTTTTCGTACTTAAAGTAATTATGTTTTTTTAAATTTTTTTACTTCCTGGTTCATTTTTATATTTAAATGCGTGAAAAGTAATGTCGAGATACTTACCCATATTACGAAAAATAATATAACTTTAGCGAGCATGTTTAATATTTTTAGCATTATGGTCAATGCCTATCCGAGTGTTATTCTGTGTAACATATTGATATTAATTCTATGACCCCAGCAAGAGATAGTAAGGAAAAAGAAGTAAACTTACAAGTATTATCAGCTTATTTTAACTTACAGAAGTTTTGGTTTGTTTTATATCTTTTCTAAGTTTTGTTGAAGCAATTATATTTTTTCATATCTAGCCTTTCATCTTTTAGAGATTTATTAAACTAAAATTGTCTACTTCACTCATACCATTGAAAAAATTATTTGATTACATTCAGTTGATGAGAGTGTATCCCAACTTTCAATTTTTATAAAAACTTTAGTTAGAGTTTAAAAAAAATGATTTAAAGAAGCATTTTAAAAATATTATCACGTAAAATTACCGTGGTTGATATCAAATAATTAGTTACAGATGAAAAGGAAAAAAAAATCATTTGCTGCATACATTCAGTTGTAAGGGCGTACCCTAAATTAAATTTTCAGAAAAACTTTAGTTCAAAAAATTTTTAAAATTCATGAAAGAAGCATTTATATAATATTATCAAGTAAAATGATTGCAGATGATGTCAAATTATAATTAGTTACAGAAAACCGTAAGGGAAGTCATTTGCGGTTTCATAGAATTTTAGCCGAAATATTTACAACACTATTTCAATACGAATGGTATACCCATATATGTATATTTCTTTTTATGTTATAAACTTTAAAGTTGGGAAGTAATAATTTCAGTGTCAAATAAAATTATTTTTTATTAAGTATACTTGTATTTTGACAGGTGTACATAAAGATGCACATGAAGTTTCATGTGTCTATTTTAATCTGCGATCTACCAGGATCTTTACAATACACTTGCATAAGATGTCATTATCAATCTTGTTGTGCTCTCTTTAAGTAAAAAGTAATTGACTTTCTTAACAAATTCAGTAACAAGTGAAAAGATTTTAATTTCTTAATGCGCAATCTGACGGATTAATTGGCAAATTATGCTAAATGACTTAATTAGTCATATTTTTCATGTTTGCTTTTTTAAAACTTCGAGAGGAAGACTGTCCGTTGTATAATTTAGATTTTCGAGTTTATTGTCGTTGCTGTTTAATATGATGCTATTGTTCAATGTTTGAAAATGTACACTGTTAGCAACTATTTCATTCAGTTCAAGGTTGTGTATATAACCTCCCCACCTATATGACTATTTAAATTCTATCTACAGGATTTTTTTGCCGCCATGACTTCTTGCTTTTGCCTTTTGAAAAATTTCAATCCTTATTTTATTTAAGGTTTATTTTAGAGACCTTAAAAATATTCTCAGGAATTTGCAGGTAAAGAAGATTAAGACAAATGTTTTTAAATTATTAAAAGATTCTGTAATTTTTCTAAGCAAAACTACCATCAGTTCTTTAGTACATTATTAATAACAGTTCATGTGGTCTTAAACTAAGCCATTAGCTATAGTTCCTTACTCACTGAAAGCTTATAAAAATATTTAAGTATTGCGAAATAACTCACTCACTTGTCTGTCTGTGATTATAACTTTCAAACTGTGAAGGTAAGTACTATATTGCCTATCAGCGTTAAAAAAATGAAACATTTAAACATAAGTATTGTTATGCTAAACGATTACTGTTCATATGATTATGATTACTGTGTGCTAAAAGCGCCACAGTTTTCATTATCGATTAGCTGAACAGCTTCTAGTTTTAAGGTTGGGAGTAGCTATAACTCAGATAATATTATAATGAAGTTCAATTTTTACAACTCCAAAACTATACGCAAAAAATATTGCATGTAGGTACTTGAGATGAATCTCTATTAAAATGTAATAAAATATTAATAAAAAACGACCAAGTACCAGTCTGGCTCACGTCTAGTGTTCCGTACCTTGTTTGAATTGAAATTACTTCATTTGTTATTGGTTATCACTGATATGGAATTCCTAACGCACTCAACATTTAATAATACCAAATGTGAATAATTAGGAAGGACATGTATATTATCATAGATATATCAAAAATATGTACGTTATAGTTTTTTGGTAAGCTTTGTATAGCTTCCTGAATTTTCTTTTACAATTTTGTGTTCAATAACTTTGGAAATAAAAATGGAAAATATTTTTTGTATATTTCTCAATATATCTTTGAAAATATAAATATCCATTTCGAACGACACAATAATATCTGGAATCGAAAAAAATTATGTATTTTATTTACCTTCCCTGCCTTCAAAATTTTTTATAAATATTTTTAAGTACATGCTTGATTAATATGACAAATTTTCAGTTTCTCCGACAAGCTACTTCGGAGGAAACGGTTGTAACAAATGGACCGCTTTTCCTTCTTAGGTACGAAACTTTAATAAAAATTTATAGTTTTCATCTTCATATTACACGTATGGAGATATGTTTCACCCTCGCATTAAATGAGGGTGAAAAACTGTTTTCCTTCACCCCTTCAAGTAGTGTGCCATTGGACAGATCTTCTAAGACGAAATTGAAGTTGCAGTTGTTATTTTTCATTTTTGAACAGTCTTCCTCAAAGATTAGGCATAAATTTTGTTACTTAGAGTTTAAGAATTTGGAACCTCCTCTCTTCATTCCAAATGAACCGTTTGGAACCTCCTCTCTTCATTCCAAATGAACCGTGAGTTTTCTTAAAAAAACTTAAATTAGGAGAAATTTGTAATTAGGGAATTTTTATGACGAACTTTAAGAATTATTAGAAATAGATGGGATCCCAGATCTAGATCTGCCCACTTTTGAAATACGGTTTGGTGTAATTATTGAATACGGAATATATACATAGGAATATTATAATTGAGATTATTTTAATATAATTCTAACAGGGCGGGAAATAACGACAGCGAAATATTAATTGCAAACTGAAGTAATAATTAACACTATTTTATAATGTTAATAATTATGTTAGAAAAACAGTGATAAAAATTAGCTTGCACTTTGTAATCACGAGAAATATCCAGCATATTCGATAACATCTTATGGAAACCTTACATACATTTTCATTAAACTATTTTTTCAATCTTTCATTTTCATTTTGTCTGTGCTTAATTAGGTAAAACAAGAATTTACATGGGCTAACCAAGTACGGCTTTATTTATTGTATCAATCTGCGGAAAAAGATACCCGGTACAAAGGTTGAAACGAAAAATAAAGACCACGTGAGCTTTTATACAAGTTTTGATTAGCGCTCATTTCCACTTTCGCTCGATCGGATTTCCAGAGGGAATAATCCTTTTTTCCTTCTCTGTATTATGTACTTTACATGATTTTCCCCTTATTTACATTAAGGCAACGTAGCTACATTATTGTCGGTAACGAATATAAATTCTATGGATTGAATGTTATGATTTTCTGTACGTCTTGGTATTAAATAACTTAAAAGTGGGATAGATGCTGAATTTTTTTATATGAAAATTGTATTTTTTTAAAAATAAACATTATTTAAATGATTTTAATGATTATTGATACTGTCATCATGGATTTTTTTTAAATGATAAAGAAAAATTAAACGTTTATTCTACTTACATAAAATAATACCATTTCTTAAGCTTCTAAGAAAGAGAAGACTTGCCTATGTTGAGGGATTCGTGTCCATTTACAATTTTTATGGAGAAGTTTGTAGCCTTTTGAAATAAAACGACGTTATTGGTAAATATTAACCTACAGTGTTTTTTTTTATTTTTGCTTGCGTAACGCCTTCTTAATGTTCTTGGTTGTATTTCCTACCGACGATTTATTTCCTTTAAGGCAAATTTACCGTTATCTATATAACCTCCTCCATCGCTTTTATCAATGGTCCTTATATCCATTCAGCATGCGATGGAGCACCTCTTATCCTCGTGTACTTGCGTAGCATAGGTCATTAAAAAAAAGGAACACTTATTTTTAATTAAAACGCATTTATGTCTGACAGACATAAATACATTTTAATTAAAAATGGTTGCTAAAGATAGATGCCATATGCTTTACAAAAACGCAGTAAATTACTATGGAAAAAAATAATACACATTTAATATTTCAGTGACTGGACAACTAAAATAAAACATATCCACTTTACTCACCACGCCAAAGAAAAAGTTGCAAGCCAGATATAATACCAACGATTCATATTATACGCTCGATATTTTGATTAAAACTACTTGTCGACCAACAAAAGTATGCAAGTACAACTTATTTAAATATAACACACAATGTCAAATTAAGGCGCGAATCTCATATTATTAAAACGAAATCATTACAGCGCCGACAATAATACAATAGTTATTTACCTACTACTCACGCACTGTTTACATACTCTTTCGTTCTAAAGTCTGCTAGTGAATTCTAGAACGTTCTTTTACGAATTTTGATAAAAACTCTCAAACATTCGTGAACCACCATTTTCCGCCATGAGCATATTTTCGTAACTTAATTTTGTGATTAATTTTATATGTTGACGGAAAGATAATGCTTTTGCAATAATCCGTTGGTGAAGTCAAGCCAAAAGAAAATTAATAAAGTTACGCTTTCAGGAAAGAACACTATCAAAAGCAGTACGAATTGAGCAGAACACAAATCCTGTCGTCCGACGTACATGCGACAGAAGGTCTTAATAAAAAAATTGTACATTTTGAACAGTCTGTCCCAATAATTGAATTAGATTTTTCATTAAAATTTCATTATATTTTACGGATACGTATACTACACAATATAAACAGTATAAAGTTTCACATTTTCTTAAATATCAAAGAAAAATTCTAGAGCCACAAGTTAAAGGTAATTAAATGAAACTACGTGATGTAGTATTATTTCTACTTTCTTTAAGTGCTTTATCACGGCTTAGGTTTCGTTGTATTACAACATCTTTAGGTGGGCTATTAGCAAAGATCGATTGCTAATAGCCTACCTGAAGATGTAATACAAAGAAAACTAGGTCGTGGTAAAGAACTTGAAGAAAGTAGAAATAATACTACATCACGTAGTTTCATTTAATTATCAATTATGAATTTCTGCAAAATTAACGCCAAATATATTCAATATTTCATAAGTTAAAAATAAATTTGCGCCTCAATTGAACTTGGGGCATTTTTTCAGGTGAGATTTTTATTTTAATTCTATCTTACAGCTGAAAGCTTTCTTTTTTTTAATCCCTATTACTTATATTATATTGGTATTTTTATTATATGCCAATGTTAATTTAGCGTCGGGAGAGTCTGTAGCTTTATGAATACCCGGATTTGGTGTTGAAAGCAAAAAGTGAATTCAGGACAACAAAGATGAATCTGAACACTAATGAAATATACAAACTCTGAAAATAATGTATAATTATATATATAATAAAACTGTAAACTTTACTTTATTGCATAATGAAAAAATTTGCAAAAAAATAATTGAAGGATTGAAACATAAGTAATAAAATACATTGAGATAATTTTTTAAATTTTGTATGTTTTTATGTTAGTTCAATATGGATGGAGTGTTAAATTAAAATGTATGAGAATCAAAATGAAATAATATTTAGTTCATATTCAATCGCAATCCATATATTTGCTCAATCGGAAAATATATGAATTAAATATTTAATCCTCGATATTTAAGTATTTACTAATTGCACAAATTTATAATGTACATCAAGAGATGGCGTTATGCAAATTTCAAACCGCGCAATAAAGTTTTCTATCCGGACATATATTGGCGAAATGCCTGCGAAGTCACAGGTACAGCAAGTTTTTAAATAAGCTTTCCAACTAAGCACTACGGGGCAGCCCGTGACTTGCATTCGATTCACCGCATCAATAAAACACGCATCCTTTTTACTAGTCAACGGATTTGGATCGATGCCTCACTAAAATTATATTTTCCACTTGTAAAGAAAATAATAAAGCATATTTAAGATACGTTTCAAAATGAAACTCAAATTTCATAACATTCCCAGGTTGCCAGATATAAGTAACAACACGTATGAAGGTGCAGTTGTGGATATACGAGAAGTTAAAATATGTGATGTTAAATTGAAATAGCAAGCCGGATTCTATAGATTTCAGAAGAAAAAAAAAACGATTTTTACTAAGTTTTTTCGTGGATAATCACGCTTTTGAGAGACGCTATTTCATCGTTAGTGCAAGGATTAAGCGACCTGCAGGGCCCGCACACCGGGTGCATTGCTTAAGTTGCATCGAGATAACACGATGCAACTTAAGCTGAATTGTAAGCAATACGGCCTCGGTAAATTTACAGAATGAATAATACTACTATGTTTATCCAAAGACAGAAGCAAAAAAATCACTTACTTTAAAACTTCTACAAATATCCATCGAGTTTAAGATTGGCCTTCAATAATCTTTATTATAAATACTAAAATAATATAATAGGAAAATAAATCAAAATCTTAAGTAATCATTTAATGCTAAAATGAAATCTATCATATTAAACTTATTAAAGATAAATGCATAAAGATTTAACTGATTGCCCACCTCAATAATGGCCTTGTCGAATTTTCAGAAGATCTAATCCTCTTTTGGACTTTATAACATTTGACATTTTTTTCTCGTTATTCCCATTAAACCTTAGATGAACTGGAAATTACATAGATTGCAAATGAAAAAGTTATGATTTCAATATTTTTCTGACACATATTTTTTATTTTAAATAGTACTGTAAATTATATTATAATATTTCCAACAGGCTGGTGTTTAAAATACTTATTATTAAACAATATTATCTCACGGAGAAATGCTTCAGTGAGTAATGATACTTCTCTACATCGAATCTAGTAAATTTTGTGAAAGATTAAAAAATAAGCTAGAAACTAAAAGGAAAATTGCATAGCAAATTTATTGACGCAAATATGATAAAAAAAAGGTTGAAGAAGCTTAGAAGGAATAAGAAAAAATAGACATTGAAAATTTGGAAGTTAAATAGAAATTGTTTTCATTATTATAAAATCAAAGGTAATAAAACTAAATTCTCTCTTTCCTAATCAAAATTCCGATGACAGTATTTTACTTAAACAATTATTTATATCTGAACTGCTATAAACTGCGTGAAATTAGGGAAACATTCAAAGTGTAAATACCCAAATATTCAAGCGGACAAAACTCATTGAGGGGACAAAATACATCAAAGAGTTTGCAACGCATCAATCGCTTGATTCGACAAAGCGAATGAGGGAAAATATGGACCGGATCGGACCCAAAAAGTGACCCAAATACTTCACGGGCATAATTTCAATGTCATGAGAAATATTTCCTTCTTTCGTTTTAGTCAAATAAATACTGTGACGAATAGGTATTTACTTTTGAATGTGATAACTTACCGGAGTAATGGAAAAATTACAAATCCGGTTGTATCGCGATGTTTAATTTCATTTTTTTTTTATTTTTTAATGCTTTATAAAGAAAACGTATTTTCATATACAGTTGTAAAAATAAATTATTCTCTTGATATTGAATATATTTGGGGTTAATTTTGTAGAAATTCATTATTCGCAATTAAATGAAACTACGTGATGTAGTATTATTTCTACTCTTTAAATTCTTTACCACGACTTAGGTTTCGTTGTATTAAAACATTTTCAGGTGGGATATTAGCAAAGATTCTATCTTTCGTATCTTTGCTAATAGCCCACCTGAAGATGTTGTAATACAACGAAACCTAGGTCGTGGTAAAGAACTTAAAGAAAGTAGAAATAATACTACATCACGTAGTTTCATTTAATTGTAAATTATTCTCTTATTAAAGAAAAATTAGGAAATGTACTCAGTGATCTGGTGACACTGGCGAGTACTCTGAAACTAAATTTATACAAAATTGCTTCGAAAATACTAACTTATTCTTAATTTTTTTTGCAAGAAATGCGTTACGCCAATATCTCTAGATATCTGTTAATGCCTACGATGTAAATGTAAAATTAAGGATAAAGTTACATTTTTCTTATAAAAAAAACTTTTCTTGTTTTCTTGTTATTATATTTCCATATCATTATATGTAGCAAACTTCTGGGTTGAGATTGAAAAAACACATTTATCATCATTTTGACCGTGACCTCAATAACGTCTTGTAAGAAAATGGGCTCAATCTTCAAAAACCGATGTTGTAAATCGTACACGCTACATTTTTTTTGTGAACTTACTACTGTAAAACGCCTGTAACCTTTGTCAAATATGCAACTAAATGAAAACTCTTTTAACATTAAGGATATGTTTAACGATATTAAAATATAACAAAAAGAAGAAAGATTTACGCAAAAAATAAAGGCCGCGTAAACCCCTGCGCAAGTTTTTATTAACGCTCATTTCAACTTTCGCCCTATCGGATTTCCAGAGGGAATAATCCTTTTTCCCCCTACGTGATAGGTATTTTACGTGATTTCCCTTTATTTACATTAAACTTACACTTAGAGAGATTATGGCTTGGATTAAAAATTGTTCTGAATTGCGACATATTTAATTATTAAATAAAAATGTTAGGTTCATCTACTATATTATATTCAAGTAACTTTCATTTTAACACCATATTTGATATTATTTATATGCTCGACAAGATTAGCATTATATTGAAACCCGGTTGAAATTATTGGCAAATAGTTAAATACCTATAATTAGACAGCAATTATCGTTATATTTAATCTCTGAGTTACTTATATTTATTGCACGAACTCTGAACACAGCCTTTCTAAAACGCATGCCAATTTCTACGTAATTATTAAAATTTTATTAAAACGCTATTATAGGTTAATAAGTCGAATATAGTGGTTGAAGATAACAAGATGATATGATGTAAGAAATCTCCATGAATTAGAACAAAATATATTGCTTAACTATTTTTTTACATATGCATATATATATATATATATATATATATATATATATATATATATATACATATATATATAAGATGTTAATTTTGCGTTTCTCCACACTGAAAAGATTTATATAAAAACTAATTGGGATGATGAAGTACAACTTATCGAATGTACAAGAAAATTATTGAATTTTTTATCCGTTTATATAAATGTATAGTGTATTATGAACAGTAATAGATAATCCTATCAGTAGTTTATTTGTATTGTAAGTGTAATATTTTAATGTTGCTTAATATTTTATTTTTACAATTTAATGTATACGCAATATTATTTAAGCATTATCCCTCGTAATTCTTTACGAAGGTGCGGGCAAAACTGGTACTAAATTTAATTAATTTCTCAGCATTTTTTTAAATATTTCCAGTATTTTTATTCGATATGGGTGAAATAATACTGGGTGTCGCGGAAAATACTCCTATGAATACGCATATTTAAGTAGTATTATTTAGTGAATCGTGAACCAAAATTGAGTTAGACTACTGTATAAAAGTAAATTGAAAAAGGTAAAGTTATAAATAATGAATCAGTCACATGTACTATGTGATATCAATTAAAAACATTTACTCGTGTTTACATGAATATTTCCCAATCGAAACCAGGGGTTCGTGTTCGAATTAGAAAATTCAAAAATTACTCTTTTATGTTACATTAATATTCTTAATAGACTACTCAAGTTTCAAAATAAAAATAAAACCTTAACATGTATCCAAATAGCTTTATTATGAATATTTATCGATTTTTAGTTTAAATTTCAGTAAATATAAATACGTTATTGATGTATGCACGAATTTGCCTTTCCGCTTGTATATTTTAACTGTTTCGCTATTAATCTCATGATAATTTATGTAATATTATTTTCAGTAACTCACATTTATCCTCTTTTTTTTAATTAGGATATAAATGAAAGAAAAGATGTTTGTTGAATGAATAGAACACAGGTTTGCTTTAAAAACATATTATCGTTGATGTATAATTAAATCAAATATCCCATATTTCCCAATTGGTTATTATTATAAAAAAAAAGAATTGTTCTACCAGATTCCTACAAACTTTTCAGCAGCTGAAACTCAGTTTGTAAAAAAATATTTCAAAGAGGTTACGACATATCTGACATTTGATGTTGATGTGTTATATGAATATAAAGCTTGGAAAATTTGATAATATTGTAACAATATTTTCTTCTCTTAATGCAAGAACGTAAACAATTATTAAGAAAATAATCAACAATTACAGTGGTGCTCTATCTCAAAAATTACTTTATTTTTCGTGGACTACGCGAAGCACAATTTAGTGGCGTTAAATTACCGCTGAACAATTTGATGATATTTTGTATTACGTTTCTAAATAAATTCTAATTTGGCTGAGAATCATTTAGCATTTAATCTCATATTTATTGATATATTTATGAAATAATATACGTCCAATTTACAGCTTACCCTAGAGCGTTGGACATGTGCAAGCACTAAAATAACTTCAGTATATTGTACAAATAATAACACAATTAATAATTAATAAAACGCATATTAATTCTAGTTAAACACAAAACTAACAATTTACCAATGTGAACTACCAAAATACTCCATAATCGCATTAATAAAGCAGTCAATGTAGCGGTAAAAATATCAAGATTGGGCGCCTCCCGCTATACCGCGTTTTATCAATGTAATTGCATGAAAAATTGGTGAGCGCTGCATTATGTTCGTTCGTTCTAGGCAAATATGATTCCATTCTCTCGCGTAACAGATAGAAGCACAAAGATCAAACCCGTAACAACATAATTATTGAATAATTTAAAAATGTGTGATCAAAGCAATTCCATTGGTGTTGAAGGACATCTTTGTCCATCATAAAACCCAAAATAAAGGAATGAGGATTGTATTCGCAATTCTTCGTATTTAAATCATTTTAAATTAAAGTTTTTTTAAAATATTAATAAAGTTTAATAGATTCAACTATTGAAAACATACAGCCTTGTAAAACATATAGTTTTCTCCATCATAAAACCCAAAATAAAGGAATGAGGATTGTACTCGCATTTGTTTGTATTTAAATCTTTTTAAATTAAAGTTTTTTAAAATATTAATAAAGTTTAATACATTCAAATATTAAAAAAAAATATGTGGTTCCGATAGACAAATGAAAACCAGTTAGAGTAATGCAATCAGCACTAGTTTCAAGGGTTTTGATAGACATGTCACATCAATATATTCAGCAATGGTTTCAAGGATTCAACGGACTAAAGAGTTACACCAAGTCACAATATGACTAATCCTAGCACCCTATAGGCTTTTTTTAGTAATTCTGCTTCCTGAGTAGTCGTGAGCGGAAGGGAATATTGCGCATTTGCTCACATTTAATGGTAACTTGCTTCTTAGATATATTGTTACTACTATTTTCTTTGATAAGCATAAAATCAACTATTATTCCATTATCTCGTATAGCTTAAAGACCACACCCGTGACAACATAATCATTGAATAATTAAAATAATGCGTAATCAAAGGCAATTCCCAATTAAATGAAACTACGTGACGTAGTATTATTTCTACTTCCTTTAATTTCTTTACCACGACCTAGGTTTCGTTGTATTACATCTTCAGGTGGGATATTAGCAAAGATGCTGTAATACAACGAAACCTAGGTCGTCGTAAAGAAATTAAAGAAAGTAGAAATAATACTACATCACGTAGTTTCATTTAATTGTGAATAATAAATTTCTACAAAATTAACGCCAAATATATTCAACAAAGGCAATTCCGTTGATGTTGAAGGAAATTACATCCAACCTTGTCCATTATGAAACCCGGCGTAAACGAATGAGGATTGTACACGCAATTTTTTACATTTAAATCTATTAAAGTTTTTTTTAAATATTAAAAACTTTAATAGATTCAAATATTTAATAAAGTCTGTGGTCCCAGTAGATATGGGAAGACCAAAAGCCGTCAGAGCTATGAAATCAGCATTAATTTCAATAGTTCTGAGAGACATGTCAGACCAACACAGTCAGCAATGGTTTCAGGGATTCAACGAACTGAAGACTTGCACAAAGTCACAATATACCCACTGTCATGTCGTATGATATATTCGTATATGCGTATTCCTTTTTTGCGTTAAGGATTTTAAAATGATTAAATAGTACTTACTGTGTCATTATAATATGTGTCATTAAATTTTAAATAAGTATACTTGTGTTCTGGAACATATACGTACATAAAGAATCATTTTCCTATTTTAATCTTCGATCTACCAGGATCTTTATAATACACTTGCTTAAGATGTCGTCATCAATCATATTATGCTCTGTTCAAATAAAAAATGTTCAATTGACTTTTTTAACTAACTCAACCGTAATTGGAAAGCTTTTAATTTCTTAATACACGATCTGATGCATTAATTGGCAAGTTATGCAGGACGACTAACGTAAAGACTTATATGTCTATTTTAATCCGCGATCTACCAGGACCTTTATTATACACGTGCTTAAAATGTCGTCATCCAACTTACTGTGCTTTGTTTAAGTAAAAAGTGCTTAATTGACTTTTTTAACTAACTCAGCCACAATTGGAAAGATTTTAATTTCTTAATGCGCAATCTGACGAATTAATTGGCAAATTATGCTGAATGACTTAATTAGTTATTTCTTTAATTTTGCTTTGTGAAAACTTGAAGATGAAGACTGTCCGTTGGATAATTTAGATTTATGAGTTTGTTGTCGTCCTTGTTTAAAATTATGCTATTGTACATTGTTTGAAAATGTACAGCGTTAGTTACTTTTAAATTCAGTTTAAGGTTGTATATATAATGTCCTCACTTGTCTGAGTTTTTATGCTTTCGTGTTAAGTTTTTCGTATAATTTAGAATATTTATAACATCATTTTATCAATTTAGTCGTATATTGAATTTGACTTTTGTATTGTTACGACTTTTTGATTTTCGCTTTTTGAAATTATTTTCAATCGAGTGCTTATTTTTTTCGGAGTTTATTAGTTAAGAACCGATTTTCATATATAGCACGTGGTATAAAGTTTTATGAGGAGTAAAATCACAAGTTCAGAGCGTTAAAAAAAGTGTAACAGTTTGTAAGTATGAATATAGAAGATAATTTCCAAAACTACTGATCCGATTTCAAAAATTCTTTCACCAATATTTAGAAAGGACCTTCAGGATGGACATAGTCCCGTTGTATATAATCCTGTTTAAAAATTTTCATGGATACCAGTTTTGCAAAGTAAGTCAAGGAAAAAAACAGTCGATGATATTGGTATTTATATTTATAAACAGTGTTACCTATTTTATACATTCCAAGACAGTCATAATTAAAGAGTAAACTCCATTGACGCGTAGGAGCTGATACGCACAATATTTTTTTTAATGTATACTTTGGAGATTATTACAAAATATTCTCATGAATTTGGATGTAAAGATCATAAGAAATATTCATATAACTTTAAAAGATTTAAAAAATAGTCCATAATTTTTCCTAAACAAAACTACAATAAAATACTTAGTCCATTATTAGTAACCATTCATATAGTTATGTGCCATGCTGATAGCGACAGTTGCTTACTTACTGGAATCTTACAAACATTGATAAATATAACGAAATAAATTAATAACTACCTGATTGTCTGTGTCTTAATTGCAAATTTTAAAGGTTAGTGCGTTTTTTTGGTTAATAGTATTATAGAAAGTTTTTGTTGCGAAAGTAAAAAAAATATTTTAGTATTTTTATTATTTTTCGCAGCAAAAAAATTGATATTTATTATAAGAGTGATATGATAACGCCATGTATTTTGTTGGACAATATTACAAGTAATAAAATTTTAATATAGCTATTAACAAAAAGAAATATTGCGTCTTCAATTTATTTTAAATATTTTTTAAAATGTTTTTCCATCGATTGATGTATTAAAATAGAAGCCTCAGAATCTTTTGTCAAGATTTTCCCAATGTGTTTGTCAAATAATTAAATCTGTATGAACAATTTTCTACAAACAAATTTTTTTGTCAATCTCAGCATTTATTCTCGGCCTTCGTTTTCTTCGCATTTTCTTACCCTTTGTCTCTTCTGCCTGCTGTTCCTAACTACTCATTTTATTTTTAACTTTTATTTCAATTGTTTATTTAATAAATGTTAAAAAACTCAATATGTACACTTTTCTTTCATCAAAGATTTAGATATATGTTATATGAATACCATTTTATTTTTAAGAAAAATTTAAATCGTTTAGAACTCTTTCTTGATCGTACCTTCGTCTTCTCGGCCATGAATTCAATCAAAATATTGCATATTCATATATGATTTACTAGCACAATCAATATTTAATAATACCAAATATAATTAATAAGGGGGACGTACATACTATCACGAATATATGAAAAACTGTCATATCTAGAATTATCGTTACAGTTGTCTTGTAAGTTTTGTATAATTTCCTGAATTTTTTTTATAATTTAATACTCAGTAATTTAGTAAATAAATGTTGGTAATATACTTTCTGCACATTTTTCAGTATATCTCCAAAACATAACTAACCCTTTCAAACAATACACCACTTAATATGGAATTTAAAAAAAATCTACTTTATTTGCCTCTCCTCTATTCAAAATTTCACTCTTAAATATTTGTGAATGTTACTATTTAAATATATACAAATTTCCAGTTCCTTAAACAACCTACTTCGAAGGAAAACGGTTATAACTTTCAAAGTTTATTATTTTCGTCCCCATATTATAGGAGATACGTTTTTAAATAGATGATACGTTATAATAGAAGATAGGGTTGGAGATACGTTTTCTTCTATCAAAAAATTGTTTTCGTTCACCCTTTCAAATGGGGTGCCATTGGACATATCTTTCTATACGAAATTGACATTTCATTTATTATTTTTCGTTTTTGAACAGCCTTTGTCAAAGATGAGTACAATGCATCCAAGTAGTGTGCAATGAAACCAGCATCTTTAATTTTTTTACTGCGGGTTTAAAAAGTTTCAATCTTTCTCTTACATTCTTATGAGCCGTTGATGTGAAAGTTTTCCTGAAAAAATGTAAAAATTATGAGGATCTGTGATTATGGAAATTTTCATGAGAAATTATCGGAACTACCGGGGTTAGATGGGATTCCAGATCTAGATCTATCGACTTTTGAAACAAAGTGCTGGAATCTATACGAAATATATTAAATATATTGAGATTATTTTAATGTAATTCTAACAGCGCTGGAACTAACAGAAGCAAAAATTTATTGTAAACTGTCATAATAATTAACACTATTTTATAATCTCAATAATCATGTCAAAAAAACACTGATAAAATCTCAGAAATATCCAATGACATCTTAAAGGTTCTTAACCTTATATTGATATTCAATAAAAGATTTTCTCAATCTTTTATTTTCATTTTGTATGGGTTTAACTAGATAAGACAAAAATTTACATAGGCCATTAAAGTACCTCTTTATTTTTTATATCAATCTGCAAAAAAGGCATCCGGTACAAAGGTTTAAACGAAAAATAAAGACCACGTGAGCCCCTGTACAAGTTTTGATTGGCGCTCATTTCCACTTTCGCCCGATCAGATTTCCAGTGGGAATAATCCTTTTTCCTCTTCTCTGTATTATGTACTTTACGTGATTTTCCCCTTATTTACATCAATGCAGCGCAGCTATATTATTGTAGGTAACGAATATATATTCTATAGACTTGAATGTCATGATTTTCTCTGCGTATTGCCATTAAATAAGGTAATTAACTAGTAAGGTAATTACTTTAATGGAATTTTAATAATTTTTTACAGCTTAAAGTTTTCTTTTATTTAAACTTTATTGTTTTTATTTTATTAGTATTTAATCATATGTCTGCGTGAAATTTATTAAATATTTGCTGTAATGCCAAGTTTGGCTAAATCTATTTCTGTTGGGATTGGGAAAACTATTTATAATTTTGTAACTACCCTTGTATTGGTTGTAGACAATTTGAGACGACAGACTTGTGGATAGATAGTTTTTGATCAATTTTACATTTTTAGTGGTTAATTATAAAACATTACGCGACCTTAGTTCTTAATCTTATCTTAATAGTTAGTATAGCACAAATTAGAGCAATGTCGTCAATGCAGTGCACTCTAATCTTTATCTTTAACATTCCGGATTTCAAAATAAAAAAGGGACTCTTGTAAGATTACTTACGTCTCTGTTCAATTATCCATCACTACCGTTTTTTTACGTCTCTGTTCAATTATCCATCAATACCGTTTTTTTTTCGCAAACCGCTTGACACAGAAATTTGAACATGTGAATTTGGCATAGTGAGTCAACACATTAATCAGCACAAATCTAAATAGTAATAACAATCTATATATTTTAAGATTTTGGGCAAGTGGAGGATGATAATTTAAGTACAAAGAAACATACTTTTAATTTCTTATAAATTGCGAGGCATCGTTTAAAAGGATCAGGCATAAGTGTCTGAAAGATATTAACGATCATTTTTCTTCAGAAGTATTCTGAAGAATATGAAAAAATTATGCTATAAAGGGAACCGTTTATTTTATAAATCACTCAAAGAAAAATTATAACAAAAAATTTAATTGTGTGTTAGAATTCACACACGGTAGAAATGAAACTTCAGTATTCAAGTATTTACTTACTCTGAAATAAGAATATATGTAAATAATACACCGTGCTGGCTTTTTACTAAAGCTTTGTAATACGCTGGCGCATACACACGTATTAACATACACGCGTAGAACGCTCGGACCAGAGCAAGAATTAGACAGTGTGCAATATAGATACACACCGGCGCTTGCTCTCTCGCTTTAGCTCGGCAATATACAGGCACAAATATATATTCAATGCTTAGTAGATGAGAGGGAAATACTAATGCTTAGTAGATGAGAGGGAAATACTATTTTAGGTCTCCTCTTTATGCCATGCATAAAAAGGAGACCTAAAATTCAAATCACAACGATTCTAAAGAAGCTTCACTTGTTTCTTTGTCGTTACGCGTTTTCGTTTCATCGAGTTTCAAATCACAACGATTCTAAAGAATTTTCGCTTCAAAATATGAATTTTCACAAGCCACGCTGTGTTCGGTAAAACTATAGCGATAATTTTAGATGTCATAATTTTTTAAATATATATCATATTTTAAGGGCAGTGAAAGATGTACCAAAAATTATATTTTTAAATAATTTAATAGAAGCTCTAAATACCCTTTTCCCAGGTTTCTTGTATACATATATATATATATATATATATATATATATATATATATATATATATATATGAGTAAAAATAACATAATATGAGTATAATAGGTTTGTGGATCAATTAGTGAGTCAGAGAGTTCCAAACACCAATTAAAACTGGAACCAAATCTTTCGAAACCCAATTAAGCTGGACACTTGATAATTGGGAATCTCTCTCATATTATCTGCCTTGTTAAATCAATTTAATATCCCTATAATTTTTTACTTAAATATATTTCGGTTATAACTTAGACATTCTTCTCTTATGACTTAGATATCATTTGTTTAACATAATTGTCCTTTGAGTGTTAAATAATTAAATATCCTAATTAAATGTCCTTCGATTATTACTTAGACTTCTTTTGATTATAACTTACATATTTTTAGGTTATTATTTAGATATCCTTATATTATAACTTAAATATCATTCGACTGTAACTTAAATAACGTTATGTAAATAAAAATGTCTGGAAATGTTTCATTTAAACAGTATAATTTTGAATTTTACTTACTGATCTGTGCTTGAATTGAATGATTTCATGACATTAACGCGAACGAAAGAAGAGACGGAACAATCGACGTTTTGTAGTATTTTTTTTCACCAACTAGTTCATAGTATTCTTGAAACGTATGAAATCATATGGCAAATCGCACCGAGGTTCCGTACATATTCCGGCATTTATAAAAATGTATGCTTACATAGTATTTCTATTAAACAGTTTACAAATATTAATTTTTCACAACGTAAATATATTGCAACCTCTTATATATTATATCACAGTTATTCATATTGTCAGTTGTTTATAATTTTAAAACTTATGAGATTATATTTTTCACAGTTGTTCAAAATTTTAAAAATTATAAATCTAGGATAATCACTGTGGTTTTCCTGTAATCTTCTGGTCAAATTTAACCAACCAATTTTTTCTTCTTACCTTAAACAATCAGGCGGAATAATATATGTTTGCAATTTTTTTACAATATCTGAATTAATATGCAATCTGAATTATAACTTAAATATCAATCTAAAATATAACTTAATAAAAAATTTTGAACAATTATTTTGTATTCCTCCTAACAATTTTTTTTCAAATTTACCTTTAATAAGACGTATTACTATGCCAACATTCTATGCCAAGTTTAATAATACGTATTACTATGTCAACTTTCTACGCCAACTTTAATAAAACGTGTTACTATACCAACATTCCATGCCATCTTTATTAAGGCGTATCACTATGCCAACATTCTATGCCAACTTTAATAAAACCTATTACTATGCCAACATTCTATGCCAACTTTAATAAAACGTATTACTATGCCAACATTCTATGCCAACTTTAATAAAACGTATTACTATGCCAACATTCTATGCCAACTTTAATAAAACGTATCACTATGCCAACATTCTATGTCAACTTTAATAAGACGTATTACTATGCCAACTTTCTATGCCAACTTTAATAAAACGTATTACTATGCCAACATTCCATGCCACCTTTATTAAGACGTATTACTGTACCAACATTCTATGCCAACTTTAATAAAACGTATTACTATGCCAACATTGTATGCCAACTTTAATAAAACGTATTACTATGCCAACATTCTATGCCAACTTTAGTAAGACGTATTACTATGCCAACTTTCTGTGCCAACTTTCTATGCCAACTTTAATAAAACGTATTACTATACCAACATTCCATGCCACCTTTATTAAGACGTATTATTATGCCAACATTCTATGCCAAGTTTAATAAGACGTATTGACTATGCCAAGTATCTATGCCAACTTTAATAAGACGTATTACTATGCCAACTGAGAAAATCAGTTTTAAAAATTGAAACATGTAAATGTATTGTCTACTATCTCTTTCGTAGGCGTAAACTCATATTAAATATTTAAAAAATTATGATATCTTAAATCATCTCTATAATCCTTAAACAACATTTCATTGGCTTCTAAAACCCATATTTTTCATAATTTTAGGATAATTAGTTTTGTAAGGGATATTTCCTGCATATTTATCATTATATCTCTTAAAATATAACAATTAAAATTAGGAACAAATATTTCTGGGACCCTTGTAACCACCCTTTCAAACAATACTTCGAACTATATATGCAATTTATAATAAAATCGGGTACTTAATTAGTCCTGCCTAAAATTTCCAAATAAATTTTTATGAGTTTTAACCATTTTGATACTTGCGTATTAATTTTTTATCACTGGGCGAAATTTCAAGTTTCTAGATCAAACTATTTATGAGGAAAACAGCTATGAGGCCCACACGGATAGGATATATATATAGGATATATAGGATATATGTAAATGATCTCATAATGATTTCCTTTTTTGCCTTTTAAGGTACGAAACCCTAAAAAAAATAAAAAAAGGTTATTATCCTAATTGTTTTTTTTATATTTTATAATGGGCCGGATTCAATGTAATTCCCTTGAACTCAGACGGGAATTTTAAACCATTCTTTTTTTTATATTGCTATACAATTATATTGATAACATTTAAATTTTGGGCTCTGTAAGGTTTCGTGTCCTTAACTGTTACGCGAGAGGAAAAAGCCATAGTTTATTTCATCTGCCTACAGCGCGCACGAATATCCTATAACGCTCACTTGTTTTACACGCCTTTATAATATTATGAAAGGTCCCAAATCTTCATATTTTCTTCTGTCCCATTAACCATTACAGGAATGCCATTATGGAGATGATTCATATTTCATAGGAGGAAACTAGTTAGTTCCATGTTTGATTAAATTATGAATTGTATTACCTGTAAACAAGTTTACTTATAGTGCATGAATATATCCAATGCTTTAACGTGATCTGTGATTTGGACATGGGTATTTTTAATAAATAAATAAATTGTATGTTGAGATTATTTCATTTCATTACAATGTATATAATGAAATTAATATAAATTTCATTTCCATTGTGGATTACTTAATATAATAATAAAAATAATGGTATACAAGGAAAATTTCAAATAAATTTTCATATCAAACCATAACTGACAGTACATAAATTTTATAACTCTTCTTCTAGCACTTAAAGTGCCATCTTCACCCTTAGTTAATTGTTCTTTTTGAAAACTGATCTAAAAAAACACTTCTCTTAAATAACATTTCGCTCTCACTTCTCTTAAAGGTTACTTCTTTATAGGTTACCTCTCCCTATGATATCTCCGCAGACTGTAGTTTCCTACTTTTTTGGTAGTTTCCTACTTTCTCCTACTTTTTTACTTGGCTTTTTCCTTCAGTCAAGACTTGTAACGGTCGCTATCTTAACCCTTGGCTCATACCACGCTAATATTATATTTTTTTAATTAATTGAATTTCATGATTTAAAATACTGAGTTTTAGTTACGAAATTTATTGTATTATGTATTTTGAACACAGCTATACATGGTGCTCTACATATTTGCACATAAACGTTAATTAATAACTGTAGTAAAACACAACTTGCCATGTTTTCGGGAACAACCTTCTATTGATGCAACCATTATTCAAATCGCCAATCCCCATCGCGAATGGGCCTTCAGAAAATCGGTTATAATCGAAGGCGATCGCGGCAAACACTCGACCGTGCAAAAACTCACTCAACCCGCAAACACTTTAAAAACAGACGTTGACTGGCTGCGACACATTGCGCGCCTGATATCAAAACATTATTTATCTCAGCAAAACAAATCGAAGCATCTGCAGAAAATATGGAACATATCGGACGTAAAAATGAACGAAACACTTCGTGGGAATAATTCAAATATCAAGGGAAATATTCGACGCTCGTCTCTTTGTCAAACAACGAACGGGTACGTAGAAAGCTGTATGTAAAGCCCTTTGGAGTTCCAACAATAAGTTTATAACAGATGTCTTCATAAGTCGTTTTCGTCCAACTTTATTATATTGAAAAAAACAATTATAAGTAGGTTATTTTAGTTATAATTTTGTTTATTTCGACGCTTATTCCATTTTCTCTTTTGATCTACCGAAATCTAGATCTCTTGACCTACCAAAATTGATTAACACGTAAAATGCAAGACATGTATATTATGTAACATTTTTTTATAAGTACGCTTTAGGAAAAGTAAATTTTTCAATGTTTTTTTTGTATTTATATTAAGAATTATATTTAATAAACAACTAAATAAAAGATGATGATGTTACGTTAATTTTTATAAAAATATACCACAAGCGGTATTTATTAGTATCCAAAACAAAGTTTTTCATTCAAATATATAAAGGAAAAGTATAAAAAATTTTTTGTTTACCCTTAACCAGGTCTCTTCTTCTACAGTTTAATGGTGCGTGTAAATATAACACCCCACTCTAGGGTTATTAAAAAGTTAGATATGTATAAAATATAACTATTTGCTTATTTTACCAAATATAAAATATTGAATATATTTAGCGTTAACTTTGTAGAAATTCATTATTCACAATTAAATAAAACTACATGATGTAGTATTATTTCTACTATCTTTAAGTTCTTTACCACGACCTAGGTTTCGTTGTATTACAACATCTTCAGGTGGGCTGTTAGCAAAGATGATATAAAATGTTAAAATATTATAGATATAAAATATCTGAAAATTAAGGTTCATTCATTTGTTATTTTGCTCAGGTACAAATGTTAAATAAACGAAGAATCTTTGAAGAACAATTAAATTCAATATGCTGCTAAGACATTCGTAGATATTTCCCATATCTACAATACATCTATACATATTTGGTTAATCTTCGACATTCGCCCTCAAAACAAAACACATCCTGTGCAAATTTGGAAATTTTCTTTTATTTGAAACATTTCTTTATTTAAAAATACTTTTAGTTTTGAAAGAAACAAAAAAAAAGAAAAAGGACTCAGATAAATTTGAGATCATTTACAAAGGAAAAAGAAAAGCTACATGTGGAAAAGGACATTTAATGTGATATTAGTGTTGCAGGAGGAAGAAGAGAAAGAGGAAAATGGAAGAAGAGGAGGAAGACCTCGCTCGTAATTTTTAATAGTAATTACTACGGTGATTGATGATTTACATTTTTTTTAATTTGCACAAAATTTTCGTCAAGATGGAGCCTAAACTCAAAATTTCCAAAAATACTCTCAATATTCACTATATCCTCATTAATACTTATCATTTGATACGACCCACAAAATTTTCAATTATGTAATTTTATGATACTTGCAAAATTATGAATTAAAATGATTGTTATTATTGCCAATGGATTATTGCCAAATATCGTTTGAGTTTTACGTAAAAAAATTATTTTTCTTTTTACGTAAAACTCAAAAGATATTTTTGGTGAGTTTTACGTAAATTATCGCGTTAAAAGCACACACGGATTAGTCCCACAGGCTCTAACTCTACTTACGTATAAGAATGAAAAAGAATGAAGCGGAATAGAAGTAAAAAATTGAGTTTGTGAATATTTAAAATCATTGAGTGATGCGATATAAAATAAGATATTTTTTATTTTATTTATTTCAAAAGAGGAAAAAAACGGATTCAAATGATAGCTAATTTTTTACCCTAGTCTACTAGGATACATGTTCTAATATTTTCTTTATATGCTGAATATATAGTTTATTTCAAAAAGCCAAAGGAATGAAATCGTAAATTATAACATGTTATATTACCAGTATATATATATATATATATATATATATATATGTGTGTATATATATATATATATATATATATATCGATAGATACTTCCTTTTATTTTTACTCTTTTTCTGTGATGAGAAATAACATTACGTTATATAGAGAAAAAAGGAACATGGACATTAAACATATTAAACGCCTTATCTACACAAATTTTAGCGTTCCTTAGGAGAATAGTAATAATTTAATTCTTACAATTCCATCATGTCCGTCTGTCCATCCGTACGTCACAGAATCAAAAGTCTTTAATTTTAAGATCGATCGTTGTGAAATTTTACAAGAGGATGTAATTGAATAACGTGAATATGTAAAAATAAAAGGAAAGTATTTTTAATTTTCTTTTTCAATGTTTTTTTGTAACTGGCACTTTCGAGTGAAGCCTATCATTGCAGATTTCTTTTATATGTCGTATAAAATGAACAGAAATTTTTATATGAAGATTCATATTATATCATATATCATTGCTTGGCAAAATTCGTATCATACCACAAATGGTTTTTATTGGTATCCAAAACGAAGTTTTTGTCTCCAAAGTGGTTTTCAGTGTAAGACACTAACTTTATATATAAATAATTTAAAAAAGAAAATTACTTTCATTATTAAAGCAAAGAAAAGTAAGGAAGCAATATTTTTTCTACGTCTGTGAAAACATTCAATACATACTCATATAACATACTTAAAAATACAAAATAAAACTGCCTTAATAATTTAATGGAAATATTAAGATTCATAAATATTTAAGTTTACAAACCAAAATGTGACCTATAGTGCGAGTTCTATTCCTATTACAGGTTTTTATAATCATTCACAATTCACAATAATTACAGCATAATTAAAATAATTATAAATATAATGACGTAAATAATAAAAATATGATGTAATAGTATTTAATATATTTTCAAAAAAGCTAGCTCGGGTAAATAAGCTGTAGCGAAAAATAAAACGTTTTGAACATTTACCTTTTGTCTATTTTTTGTTTGTACTTTTTTTGTTGGTTAATGGATTTTAAAGAAATCCATTAATTGTGTAATTACTTAATAATATCTATATTACGTTATTACCACTCCATTTCTGTTTGTGATATACAACAACTGTCTAGATTTTCTCTTTATTCTTTTCTAACTTTACTTGTCTTGAATTGTAATGTGGTTTTCTCTATCGTGTAGGTTATTTATTCTGGAATATTTCCGTGTATCAACAGTGTTATTTAAATAAATAGGTTGTTTATTCTTGAAGGTTTCCATGTGTAAAACATTAGTGTTATTGAGTTATTTAAATAAATAGGTTGTTTATTCTGGAAGGTTTCCATGTGTAAAACATTAGTATTACTGAATTGTTTAAATAAATAGGTTGTTTATTCTTGAAGGTTTCCATGTATAAAAAATTACTGTTATTGAGTTATTTAAATAAATAGGTTGTTTTTTTTGGAAGGTTTCCATGTGTAAAACATTCGTGTTACTGAATTGTATAAATAAATAGGTTGTTTATTCTAGAAGGTTTCTATGTGTAAAGCATTCCTGTTACAGAATTGTTTAAATAAATAAATTGTTTATTCTGGAAGGTTTCCATGTGTAAAACATTCGTGTTATAGAATTGTTTAAATAAATAGGTTGTTTATTCTGGAAGGTTTCTGTGTGTAAAACATTAGTGTCACTGAAATACAAAATTTGTCCTGCAACGCGGGTAAGCAGGAAGCACTCTGAATGGCGAAAATAGCGACAGCTCCAAATGACGGGAGGAGCGCCATCCTATCACAAAATTTAAATAACATAATATCCATCACAAAATTTAAATAATATAATATCCATCACAAAATTTAAATAATATAATATTCATCACAAAATTTAAATAATATAATATCCATCACAAAATTTAAATAATATAATATCATAAGCCAATACAATAATTTAATAAAACATTTATATATAGATATCGATAAGATGTTAAAAAATGATGACAAAATTAAAAATCTCATTTATTTTTTGATACCTAAATTCAATCAAATAATATTTATTTATTTAATGTTAAATAATTTATGATACATATAAATACACTCATATAACATATAAATATACTACTACTAAACTTAACCTCACTTGGGAAAATACAATAAAAATATATACATTTAAAATATATTTTAATAAGCTTATGAACACTATTTTTATTACGAATAATCACAATAAATGATTGTTTTTTTTTATTATATTGGTCCACTATTAAAATCCAATTACTAAAAAATATTATTTAAGAGCACAGATTTAACATAGATTTGTATGAATATAAAATACGTGTTGTGTCGATAACTATCACGATAACCTCGATAACTATCATGAATATAGTATCAGATGTATGTTTAGTGAGCGACTTCATCCTGTCGATTTGCATTGTGCGCCCGCGTCATAAAATTTCAATCTCGTAATTTTTTTATAACACGCCTAAAAAGTAATTATCGATAAAAAGTATGTTAAAATATACGTCGCTTCTTATTTTCCAATATAACTATGACTGGAATTTTGATAACATCGATTATGTAGTTATTGTGTGATAACGTAAAAACATACAGAATAAAACTTGTCACGTACTCGCACCGCGAGGGTATCATAAGCATTTAGGTATTCATAAACATGTACATCCATGACACATCCTGAATATATTGCCTGTTATATTTTTCATATTGTTTCTACAACAAGGTGCACATTTCATAAATTGTAAGATCTAGGATAATTGCTAAAATTTCCCGGATTTTTCTAGTCAGATTTTACCAACCTTGATTTTTTATAATTTTCGGCATCGAATAAAAGCTTTAGAACAGATTTTATGAATGTCCAAAAAATGTCGAAAGTCAATATGGGTTTTCAATTATATTTTAATAACTCACTCATTGGTGAATATAATAGCTTTTTTAATCCCTCTGATAATCGTATTAAATTATGTCTAGTAAATAAATTTAATTAAAGCAAAGTTTAGCAAATCATTAATTATTAAAACGAAATTGTCGTTTAACTAAAGCAGCGTGGCCCACAAGCTTTAATTACAATAATACTAAATATTTTATAATTGTATACAAAAATATTATTTATATTTCTCGTAGTACAATTACATCAATAATTATACTAACTTACCCAAAATGCTCGAATATTATTTTCATAACGATGAAAATTCATGTACCCATAAAAAACAAGTTCCAAAAAATATGTACCCATAAAAAGCAGTTCAATTTTCATGTAAATTTTGCATTTCTACGTTAAGGGGATTTTATAGGAATCGCTTGATGTAGAAACTTTTAAATGGTGAGAAATTAATTTCTTCTTCACTTTATAAACAAAAGTACTAAATTCATGATAACATTTCGGCATAAAAAACGAGTTCCAAAAAACATGTACCCATAAAAAACAGTTCAATTTTCATGTAAATTTTGCATTTCTGCGTTAAGGGGATTTTATAGGAATCGCTTGATGTAGAAACTTTTAAATGGTGAGAAATTAATTTCTTCTTCACTTTATAAACAAAAGTACTAAATTCATGATAACATTTCGACATAAAAACGCTTATAATTTGTATTTAATTTTATTACACCTCTATTTAATAACATGGATAAAGCAGTAATCACCTATCGAATACGTGCCATTAAAATTATTAACAAATAATTTTAAAAAGGTAATATAGTACCTTCTACGTTCACATACAATCATATATCTGTTTTGATATATACATTGCGTACACATATATAAAACTGAAACTAGCACGTTAAAGTGGCTCGTTTATCATCGACGCGAGCTCGGTGTCACGTCTGTGTAAAAAGGACGATACGAAAGTGCAACAAGCTTAAATCAACACACACTTTACGTGAAAATTCAACAGGTGAAGTGTCCGTAAGTTTTCCTGGACTGTACTCTCTTTGGGAGCTTTTGTAAAGTTCAATATTTGATCTACATTAAAGCTTACTGCCAAATTGAAATAGGTTATAGGTATCCAATAATAAAACGGAATAATTAAACATTCATGATTTAATGAGATATTGTTAAAAATTCGTTAAAAATCATTTTTATCATTAAAGAAGGCACTATAATTAATTAATGTTTGGTCTTGCTTTGTTATTTTATGTTATTTGTTAGTTCATAGCTTTTAACTTTGATCTTTGTATATTTTTAATTATAAAGAATGGCTAAAGTGCCACAGACTAGTGACGGATAGTAATACCACTAGTGCCTGAAGCTACGAATTGCAATCACCAAATCGCCTGCTCAGCGTGGCGATTATGGGCATCGCCTTCAATGATACGTACATTAGGACAGGTCTATGTCCAGCAGTGGGCGGAGACAGGTTGTTGTTATTTTAAATTTTTCATCTCTTTACTTCTGATTTAGTATTCAAAATTTTCATTTACCACACGTAGTCAAAACAAACGTTTTTAGTATCTTTTTTATCAAAAAGTTTCATTTTACAAACGAACTTAAATTAAACCAACTAAATACAAGAAGTACTCCTACCACAAGGGTTCCGTATGAACTTTGCCACATAAAAAAGTTTAAACATTTAAGGACATATGTTTCTATTAAATTATTTATAAATATAGTTTTGTGTTTCTCAATGTTATGTATTTTATATTATGTATTTTATATTATATTCTTCTTCTTCTTCTTCAATGGCTTGATAGCCCAGGATGGCCCCTGCCTTCCGCAGAATAAACTCCCAATTTCTCCTGTTCTTGGCCAGAGACATCCAGTTCGTTACATTTAGTATTTTAAAGTCCTTTTCCAGACAGTCGAGCCACCTAAGTTTAGGTCTTCCTCTTTTTCAGGAGCCCAGTGGTATGACTGAGTAGATCTCCTTTTTTGCCGACGGTCGTCCATTCTGCTCAGATGCCCTGCCCATTCTCTGAATTGCAATCTATTTGACCACTACTGGTTCTTTAAATAACTTGTAAAGTTCAAAGTTAGTTCTTCTTCTCTACCTAATATATTTATCAGAGTATATTATTCACAGTCGTAAAAGTATCAGATATTTCTTAAAAACTATAAGATGTAGGATAATTTAAATAGTTTTTCTGTAATCTTCTTGACTGACTCTAGACATATGGTTTCTTTCTACAATTTTTAATTCAGAAGTTTCAGAATGATAAGGTAATATGCATATTGATACACATATACATCAGACTACGTCTCTTAAAATTTTAAAGAATAAATTTGAGATGCAAAATCTTTAAAATAAGCCCTTTTAATTAATGTCCTGTATGGAAAAGAAAATATTTTTGAATGGTTCATTTGCCCCCTCTAAAATAACCATGTAAATATTTTAAAGTGTTATTATAAAATATGCGGTTAACTTACGTAGCTTTTATGATATATAATCGCAATTCAAATTCGGTATACCGAATTTTGAGTTCTTTCATAAAACGATTTTTGAGAACAAAGCGCAGACAGATAGACACGTTAATGAACTTATAAATATTCCGTTTTTCTTTTTAAGGTACCGAATAGAGAAACAATATATTTTTTATAAATAAAATTTATCTCCCACAAAATTAAAGGTCAATTGTTAATAATATGAATTTAATTAAATAATATAATTACAATACAATTCAATAATATAAATTCAATATTGATAATGAAAATTCAAAATCAACAAAACAGTGAAAGCCGAAAATATTTTCTTTTTCCAAAAAGCTTCTAAGTTAATCTTGCTAAGTTCGATTTCCCGGAAATATGATGTAACCCGAATATAATCAAATATTAAAACAGAGAAAATAAGGGCTTCGTCCCTATCAATTAATCTAAATATATTTCATTTTATTTTATATCAATCAATAAACGGGAATAAAGTTTGAAGTCTCTCATTTTATAGCCTCTCCTAAAACGAAAACAGTTAGTGAAAGCGGAGTCACGAACTTTTAAACCGTGGAATTAGTCGTGATTTACGCAAATAAATCGCAAAGATATTGCCAGATACCGACAAATACTTCAAAAGCAATAAATTTCGAATAGTAAATGATTGCCCCGACCAGCAATGTGTCTTGTTTGGAGTTACAGGATGCTTTAAAAATGAATCAGGTTTCATTTCCGTTGTTGGGCTCGTTGTTCATAATATTGTCTTTTTTTCATTATCATGACCTTCGTTTCAGCGAGCATATTATTTTTGTTTTCAGTTAGATGGCGTTAAAAGTAATCATGAATTTAACAATTAAATGAAACTACGTGATGTAGTATTATTTCTACTTTCTTTAATTTCTTTACCACGACCTAGGTTTATAGATAATATATTCACAATTAAATGAAACTACGTGATGTAGTATTATTTCTACTTTCTTTAATTTCTTTACCACTACCTAGGTTTATAGATAATATATTCACAATTAAATGAAACTACGTGATGTGGTATTATTTCTACTTTCTTTAATTTCTTTACCACGACCTAGGTTTCGTTGTATTGCAACATCTTCAGGTGCGATATTAGCAAATATATCTTTCTATCTTATTATTTCGTTGTATTACAACATCTTCAGGTGGGATATTAGCAAAGATATCTTTCTATCTAGATATGTTTCTATCTATCTTTGCTAATATCCCACCTGAAGATGTTGTAATACAACGAAACCTAGGTCGTGGTAAAGAAATTAAAGAAAGTAGAAATAATACTACATCACGTAGTTTCATTTAATTGTGAATAATTAATTTTTACAAAATTAACGCCAAATATATTCAATACATGAATTTAACATTAATGAATTCGTAAATGTCTTTTCTATGAACCTAAAAAACGATTAATGAAATTAAAATCCATTTATAAATATTTTATGTAATAAAAATGACTAAAATAACGAGGCAAGAATATGCTAAAAGTGTACTTAAATTTCGATTAAAAATATGGATTACATACGCAATTTATGTATGATTGTCTTGTGTAATTAAAAAAAATTATCAAAGCTCCACTGAAAATATTCGTTCAAAAAAAATTTGCTTAAATATTAATTAAAATAAAAGGAAAAACATAGTATTACATATTAACCAAAAAGAAAAGTTTACAAAAAAGATACGGTTAGTGATGTAAAGAAATAAAAATATTATATTTACCATTAAAAATGGAATTCATATTTTGTATTTCGGTTTTAAAAAAAACAAGAATTCCTGCTTTTTTATTATTATTTAAATATGTTTACCTATAGAAGAGCGCAAATTATTTGATTCTGTGCAGGAAAATGATGTTCAAAAGGTTCGTTAAACATTAATTTAACAGTTTATTTATAAAACCAATACTTTCGAATTCTAAATATAAAAGATATTCTGAACTATGCCAAAAAATTTGTAAAATTGAAAGGACTCAAAAAGAAGTCGTTCTGTTTTTAGTATTTTCTGTCACGAAGGTTATTTTTTCTTGCATAGTACCAATAAACAGATCGATGGATGTCAATATATCTGAGATGTCTAATTTAAAAAGTTTTAATTAACTTAATAATTTTACAGTTTGTCTGTAGTTAAAAATATGAACAAGCGTATATAATCTCTCTTCACAGCCGAGAATGAAGTTTTGTTTTTGTGTATCTTTTGTTATTATTCTTAACCTGAAATATTAAAAAAAATGTTTACAATCACTCTTAATGACTGCGAGTAAAGTTTTCCTTAGGAATATCGTTTTCCTTTATGTTAGATCTAAAATATATATAATCTTTGTATATTTTCGAGATTTCTTTTGGTTTACGGTTTTCCTATATCCTTTATATAAAATGTTCTCAAATTCATTCTTATTTATCTTATTATTTTTTATATCAAATCAACAAGTAACTTTCGGAATTGTTAATGCTGTAATTACTTAACGGTTAATTTAATTAATAATGTTAACTTATTTAAATCAACTAAGTTGAAAAGGTTTTGAAAATATTAAATATAGATCAATGGAGAATAATCGCGATTAATTATAACACCGGGAAAAACTTAAGATATCGGTATTATTTTTCATTATGTATATAAAATACCAATGTAATTTCAAAGGCGGAAAACAAACACACACTTTGCCTATGTCTGTTTAACTTATTAATGCATTTTTACTGGTTTATAATATATGTAGGTGAAAATTTGTAAAGGATGACACACTGTAAAAGGCGTTAGCAATTTATATGCCGCGAAAAATTCGAAAATGTATAATAGTGGTGTATTGGATTGATTATAAGACATAGGACCTTTGACGGTACGGCGCACCGCAGGGACCCGGGTTCGATTCCTGGCCACTCATTGAGGGGGGTTGGAGTAGTGTTGTGGTTGGTTGTAGAAGATAGCTCTCGTAGCATTAAGTCCGCCATATCTATCAATTGTATATGGTATATTAAAGTATATAAATAAATTAATTAATGAAATTACATTTTTGCTTGCATCATCTTTAATATCGATCGATGGTGTTTGTGAAATGAATATTTCGTCTCCGAATGTATATGTATATATATATATATATATATATATATATATATATATGTATATATGTGTTATACTTGTTTAGTATTATCGTGAATATCTAAACAAGTATAACATCTAGAATCATTGTTACAGTGTTCCAAAAACCATTGCATAAACTCACAAAAACTTTGTTTTTTTCATAGCTTTAGGTTCCTGTATTTTTAAAATCATATTATCCTTTCAAAACAACACCCCACGCTAGGTATGCCTTTTTAATTTTTCCGAGTATTTAATTTAATCCCACCCCCTACCCTTAAATGTCCATATAAATACTTTTGAGTATTAACTATTGAGATATGTGGGGGTAAATATGCTTTATTCCCATGCTTTGGCTTCCCACGTTAAGCGGTTTTAAGAGCTGTGATAGACGTACAGACGCACAAGTAAATGACCTGATACGACTTCGTTTCTCCTTTTAAGGCACGAAACCTTAAAAAATAAATGTTCTTGTAAAATTTAATTAAAATCTGCTTTTAGTTCATAAACTCCCTCTACACTACTTGCGAAGTACTCGTCAAAGTTGATCGCAGTCTGAAGTACGTAACTACACACTCGTGCAACCTAGCGATGAGTTCAGTCGCCCTGAGTCTCCCTTACGCTAACCTCGCGAATTCCTTTGACTCGGGCGCAAAAAATCGACAGAAATCGGAAGTTGCCCGAAGCGAGGCGGGATTGCACAAAGCAAATCGAAGTACCTCTCTACACTATTCCCTTCGCCTAACTTCGATGAACTTCGCGAGTAGAGTAATTCAGGTTATAGCTTTTTTATCCAAAGGAACTGAAGGACAAATGGGAGTTATGAATTTATAATGGTTTCGTAGCTACGAATATATATATATAACTATAATTTATTTTTCGCATTTCATTTTATATTGTTACTATGCTAGTAAATTTTTATCAAAATTTTGTTTTTGATTGATAATTGGAGTTCATGCTATAAGTGTGATGAAGTCGATAACCCTCCATAGTATGTACTAGTATTTTGAAGCTATGGAAATATGTATTTATATGTGAGCATATATATATATATATATATATATGTATGTGTGTGTGTGTAACAACGAAATATTTTGCCGATCAACGTATCTGAGATTATCAAAATATTTACGTTGTTACAAATTAATATTTGTAAATAATAAAAACACTATGTATACTCAAATATTTATAAATATCTAAATGTATACGGAACCTTCATAGTACCAGTTCTACTCGTATTTGAAAGGTTTATTACTTTTAGATAATTGCATAACCTGTGGCAGTTCATCTTAACACTTCTATTTATAGTTTTATTAGTATTTTGCTGCAAAAGAATATTCTCGTGGAAATAATTTCTGCCTTTGTATCAATTGTGGCCCTGAACTTGGTAAAAAGTAAATAAATATCGTTTGAAAGCGTAAAATATCAAATTTTATATATTTCAGCACTATTTATTTATTTTTTTCTTCCTGTCGCATATTATCTTTTTTTAATCCACTTTGAGCATAAAAGTGGATCTCATATGTAAATTAAAATTTTTCTTTATTATTTTCCAACGAGTCAAGTCCAGTCTAAATTCAAAATTTTTTTTTTATTAAAGTTGGAACCCTCCGAACAATGCAAACAGAGCATCACCCCTATCAGGATTCGCCCCGTCGAAGGTACACCCGGGCACACCCCGGGCGCTAAGCAAATCGGTATTCCTCCAACACAGGTAGAAGCGAATGGAATGTAGACAAATTGGCGTTATATTGAATCGAAGGCTATTCGTTTTGTAAAAATTACCCCGACGTATTTTATTGGTCTTCTTCTACCCTCATTTGTTATGCAATGCGGGAGTGGAGACACCCCTGACGGGAGGGGGCGTGTTTGAATGCCACCCGCTGTTTTATGTTAGCCTTGTTATGGGCTCGCGCGTGTGTGGAGGTTGATACGTTCAAAAATGTTCCCTTGTTTTGAGTACAGATGAATGAAAACGTTCCTGCTACAGAGCTATTGACGGAAATTTGATCGCGGAAGGCAAAGTTTGCTTTAAAAATGGCAGTAACATTTATTAGTACAATAATGGAATCTGTAAATTGGCTTTTATTAAATAATTGCTTTGCGCCATTGTTACTAAATCGCATTTATTTGTATTAATCAAATCGTTATACTTTCTTCCAGATTATCCGCTTGGATAATAATATATTGCAAAAGAATAATGAAACTGAATGTTGGAACTTCAAGATTATAAAATATATTTTGATAGTTAAATTATATATATCTTTAAAAGAATATTCTATCAATACTCATTCAATAAACTTCAATAATATGTAAATTGAAAAGTATAGTTTAAAAAGGATCGTAAAACATATTAAAAATGTTGAAATACGATATTCTTAACAGTATTTTGAACGGGAATATACTATAATGCGTGCATATAAATAGTGAAACCACTAATTTTTGCAATAATAATTTAAGTGGACAACTTTGTTTGACAACAACAAAGTTGTTCACTTATATTACTATCGCAAATATTGCGATAGTAATATAAGCAAATAACTAATATTTGCGATAGTAGTGTCCGTGGATAATTAATATTTGCGATAGTAGTGTAAGTGTACAAATAATATATGCGATAGTAGTGTAAGAGGACAACTAACATTTGCGATAGTAGTGTTAGAGAATAACTAATATTTGCGATAGCAGTGTAAGTGAGTAAGTAATATTTGTGATAGTGGTGTTAGTGGACAACCAATATTCGTGACAGAAGTGTAATAATGTTTTTAAAATGAATGTACTATAATGTATGTATAAATAGTAGGAAACGTTTAATAGTAGTGTTTACGATGACGAGGTTAAAACAATTTAATTATTTGTAGCAGCAATAACGTGTCAATAAAAGTACAAAATGTAACTGAAAAGAAATGACAATTAATTAATATAAGAGTGTTACCAATGAAACATTTCAATAAATCTTATTGTCAAAAATGGTTTCTGAATTTGAAAACATATCGATATTTTTAAGAGTGTAAAGAATTATGAAGCTGGTTTTGAACCCATATTATTCAAAGTTTTTCTCGACCGTTTTAAGTCGATAAGAGTGAACCGATATAACTTCATTTGGAAGTTCTAATAAAATGCTAGAATTTGAAATATTTTCAGATTTTTCAAACTCATAAAAAATGTAAAAAACGTGTCTACGGTTTCGAAGTTCTTTTTCGTAAAATGGTTGATACAAGTTAACTCAAGTAATTTCTTTTAAAAGTTCAAATAAAATGGTATTATTTATAAAGTTTTTAGATTTGTCAAAATCATAAAAAATAAAAATCGGGCCTATGGTTTCGCATTTATTTAGCCTCTTAAAATAAGTGATACAACTTAACCGAAATAATATGTTTTGAAAGTTCCGACAAAATGCCTTTATTTAGGATGCTTTTCGATTTTTCAAACCTATAAAAAATAAACAAGAAAATGGATCTAAGGAGTCGTATTTATTTACGGCCTCAAAATGGTTGATACAAGTTAACCGAAATAATTTCACGTGAAAATTCTAATAAAATGCTATTATTTAGAATATTTTCATATTTTTTAAAGCCATGGTTGAAAAATATGAGGAAAAAACGTATAACGGAAACGTAAACGTATTAACGGCACCGTCAAGTTACTTTGAAAAGTAACAGAAGTTTTAAAAATGGAAAGCTGTAAACTTCATTTTGAATGAAACCATATCTCGCACAAAGAATGTTAATTTTGTTTTTCATTCCTACTTCTTAAGAAATAGGAAAAAATATTTTCATATATTAGTTAATATCTCTTTTCAATCATAATTTTTAAAGAAAACATTCAACGTAATTATGTTACGTAATAAGTTAAAATTCTATTACGTAACTAATGGTGAAACTAAAATATTCTCAGGTAATTAATTCATCATTTGCGAATTACTTTCCTTGTAAAACAATACCTCATATTTAAAAATGTGTACTGTCTCAAAAAGGATAATATTTTTTTAATATTTCAAATAAACTATTTAAAACTGAGTATATTATTAATCTATATTTTGGAGTTATAACAATTTGATTAGCCTTTGTGTGTGTTCTAGAAACTGAAGCTTTATTCATTTTAAAATAAAAAATTATCTGCTTGACATGTTATGTATCATGAGTATATGACTCATGATCAGATACACACATACTAACCCATATTTAATGCATATTATTTTATTTGCTTAATTAATACTGACATATCTGTAACAAGTTGGAAATTTAACATAAATAATTAATTAATGCTAATATCATGCACAGAAACCATGGTTTTATCTTATCTACCTATTAATTATGTCGTTAATATGGTGAATACTAAAGGACCAATTTTGGAGGCGTCAAAAACTCTTTTAATGCCAGTTATGGAACTAGCAAGTAGCAAATCATCATGAACTGTAAAGGTTAATATGACTTGTTTGTAACAATAACTTTTTCACAATGTCTTATCTACAAAAGCAATTTAATTAACAAAGTATGTTTTTAAATTATAAATATACCTTATCAACATAACTATATTGCATATCCTGTTTGAATAGCAATGTACCTTATATCATGTTCGTATAAGTCGAATATATAACTTTGATGATCAGACATGTAATTTTTTTATCAGTAATGCCGCTGATATGATTTCATACAACAAACGTATTCAGGTAATTTATTAAAAAAAAAACTAATACATTTCAAATAAAAACTATCAAAAACATTTAAAACTCTTGACATCACAAGGACATAGTACCTACAAAATTTTATACATTTACAGACCCGTAATATTTCGGTTAAACTGTTTACACACAATACGGCTATTTATTCTCGTGTAAATATATCTGATAGAATACTTTTAACAGGCCTAAGAAAATAACATCGCAATTTTCTTAAAATCTCTAAAACGTAGAATCATAGCTACAGATCGGGGTGAGGAGAGATAATAGGTTTTCCGTGAAAATTTTTAGTAATATTTAGAGCCATATTTCTTTTTAACTTAATACCCTCTATAGAATTTGAAGTCTATTTTTTTAAACCAAATTTGCTAATTCTAAAATTCATACAAAAATAATTTAAGGCTTTCGCTATTACATTATATTCGAGTCGAATAAACCCATAAAATGATTTCAGAAAAAACCACTGAATTCGGAAAACTGACGGTGACGGACGAATAAGTGAATAATCATAATGTGATTCTGTTTTAATAATAAACAAAAAACTCTGTAAAATTATAAATTATTATTGTTGTGTTAAATTTGAAATTTGTTCGTCAAACGTTTCTGAGAAAACGGTTATGAGAAAATTTATTTCCTTCAGAGGTATGAAACCGTAAAAGCAATTAATACATGCGAACTGTAAATATCTCTACATACACTCTTTTGCATAAAAAACGGGCGGTTTTGATTTTGTCATATTATTACCAAAATATTATTTATTAAGAGGTTGTATTAATTGTAATTGTTACTGGCAGGTATAGTGTATTCTGTCACATAAAAACGAACGTTCTAAATTTGAAATTTATTCTTTTTGAATGTAAATTCTATTTCATTGACAAAAACGTATTTTTGAAATCACCCCTTACTGTGGGGGCTCCGTAATGTTTTGGGCTGGTATTAACTCAGATGACCGTACCAGGTTAGTTTTTAATGAAAATGGCACACTTAATGCGCAAAGGTACATAACAGAGGTTCTTATTCTTTATGCCCAACCCGCATTAACAGCAGTTGGAGGCGAGTCTATTTTTATGGACGACAACGCTCGCGCCCACCGCTCTAGAGACGTTGATGCGTACATGCAGGAGGCGGGAATTCGTCGGTTAGACTGGCCAGCTAGAAGTCCCGACCTCAATCCAATAGAACACATATGGGATAATCTCAAACGACGTGTCAGAGCAGCAAAACCAGCTCCAGAAAACATTCAGGCCCTTAAAAATATGATCGTCGCTAAATGGGAACGTATTCCTCGGGAAATGATAAAAAACGTCGTCGAAAGCATGCCTGGCAGATTAAGCGCATTGATTTTAGCTAGAGGAGGACATACTAGTTACTAAATATTCAAATTTTATGTTAAATTAATAAAAAAATATACAAAAATTCACTTTAGCAATGTTTAATGTGCAAGTATGAAAACGCTCCTATGTGGACTTTACATCGTTTTTTTTATTTATTCGCATTTTCAATAACTGAAGTAGGTAAAAACGATATCTCAATAATAAATAACAATATTCTCATCATATCGCCATATAAAATAATTCTGATATTGTTTATTCCTATAATTGCCCGTTTTTTGCAAAAGAGTATATAATAAAACTGTACATTTGCATGAAAATATTTAAAAAATATAATTGGTAGGATGAGGGATAAGTGATACAACGTAATTAAATAAATGTTAAAATTTTTGTCACTTTCTATTCACAGATATCACATTAAAATTGCTGGTCTAATTCTGATAGTATTTCTAGAAAACACATTGGACTCAATTTGCAATATTATTATTTTTTATATAAACATAATCAGGAAATTTTCAAATTACATTATTTCAAAAATTCCTTTACATTACATTAGTACAATAACAAAAAACAGTGCCTAGATACTAGACGCATAGTAATTAAACAAATTTAAAGTGTTTCTTTGTGTACTTATAGATGGCGCGGCGTGTGATTTCAATCACGCAAAGAAGTTTTCTGTCCAAACATATATTGGAGAAATGGAAATGACCAGAGATGAAAAGTATGGCAATAGAAGTGACCATAGTTGAAGTATTATAAAAAATTAAAAATAAACTTGCGTGTTTAATCGGAAAGTAATCTCCGCGCTTTTTGAGATAATTTAACGAGAAAAAAATTAATCCTTTATAACTACAGGCAACAAATAATTAAAGCAAAATTTCTGTGGATATTATTTGTTTATTTTTACCCCTTTTAATACGAGCACGACTGTACTTTGACACAAAAGATATCGTCTATTACTAGGGATAAACAAATGCGAGTGTCGTACTTATTTATATTGGCTGTACCCGACGACGGTATGAGGGAATCGTCTTCACGGTTACACTTTTTTGTTCCTACCTATGGCTCTTTTTGTCCACGTAAACGTATTGGAGGCTATATTTCTAGCTCTTACGTCATTTGTCTTTGGGAATATTTTGTATTGAGGAGAAAGCGTACGGCGGGGTGCGTTTTACTGCGACGTTTTAAGATAATCCATAGGAGGCCATTGTCGAAGTTGTGATAGTAAATTTAGTGGAACTAGATGCTTCGAAGTTTGTGAACGTAAATAATTACGTTGAAAACCTGTTATTATTATTAAAATGAGAAAATTTTTCGTTGTAATCTTAAATACTTGTATGGATTTTGGCCTGAGTGCAACAGTTTATATCTCGCTCATACTCGAGCAGATATAGTTATACAGGTCTAAAGAAGGTCTTTTGTTTTATTCACTCAAATTAATTTATGCGTGAATGACGTTACTGTCAAAATATTGTTTTTTTCTTTGGAAAAGCAATCGTAAGTAGTGATTTTTCCAAAAAATAGCGGTGAATTTTTGTATAGTCCCTTAATATTTTCTGCTTACTTTGATGCACAAAATCTTTATGAATGTATAAATAATAGAAACACCAATTGTTATTTTTTTGTTAATTTTATTTTGCATAGTTTTCTTATTGTGTATAATATAATTTGAACGTCAAAAATTTTAATTATATTCTCTAATCCAAGATTGTAATTGGTATTTAAATCATTTACATAATTTAGATTCCTCTAATTCGTCTTCGCAATATAGATTATTACTTATACTTTCTAGAATATTATAATATAAGCTTTTATAAAGGGAATTTCAAAAAGAGTTGTTTCACTTAAATATAATATTTTGAAGTAGCCACCTCAAACCAACGGAGTTGAACTGTAAATTTATAAATACGTATATTTGGATGTTCGTTACTCGATCATGTCTAAATGGATAGACATAGTTTTATAAAACTTGGTATAAATATGGTTCATAAGTTGAGCTAGCATATAAAGGACCTTTATTCCGAGTAATAGCAACATTCCTCTAGAATGAATCGGTGACTTTGTTTGAACAAAAATATTTTACTGCAATATGTCATTGATTGAAGCATAATATGTATATTAAATCTATTAAAAAATTGGACACGACGAAAGGCATTATTTCTCGAGAGGCGTTGCGGACCAGTACGCCGTTTTGGTGAAAAGAAATCGCCTGGACGAGACGGCGGGCACAAGCCAATTTTACATACAGTTATAAACTAGAAGCCTTAATTTAACAACCTTAACTAAGCCTGAAAATTGCTAAGCAACTCACTGTGTAGGGATATTGGTACATGAAATTACAATGTGACAGAAAAACCATTTTAATAATAGTTTTTTTATTTACCTAGTTAATGGTTGTCATACATTTTCAAAAGTGCACACTCAAATATTGCTGTTGAAATATTGAATTAAATGTTTTAATAAAACTTCGTTTCATTTTTTTTTAATTTTATGATTTTGTTTCTAATTTAATAATATTTATCTATTTGCCTATATAAATATATACATATGGTTTGAATGGGATGGGAAAAAATCAACTACTTAAGAAAATGTTCATCACTTCGAAATTTAATGTTCTGTTGTTGAATTATATTGTAAAGAAAGATACAGTACACAGCCGCACTTCGCACGTCGAACACAAGTATCTCGATTCCGAGAATTATTTTTGTAACAATGTAAACTTCTTCCGTCTGTTATTTCCTTCGTTCAAATGTTATTCTTTGAACTACTATGTTCAATTTATACGTAGTCTCAAGTGGTCTAATGGCAAGTTGTTCTCTGAATAATGGGTATAGTCTTGATAACCCAAAACATATTTCATTTTTTTTAAGATAAAAAAAATTACACACAAATAAAAATATTAGATGAAAACAAAAATAACCAACAGGAAAATTAGATAAGTCAAACAATTCAACTTTGTTTATTAAGGAATTTGAATACTACGCCAATTTCTCATACGGTTTGCCCATAGTCGGTTTGCCAACAAGAATTCATTACTATACATTTCATATTATATTGAGATATTAATTACAACAGATATTCAGTTACCCTACTAAGTGTTACCGATTAAATTTCTTTGTTTTTTTCTTACGCGATGCATGTGACTTGAATGAACTAATTATAAAATACAGAAAAGTATTATGTTTGAAAATAACACGATATATTTAACAAAATAAAATTGAAAATTAAACATTTAATAAGTAGGTAAGATAAAGGCAAAAAAATAGTTAAACTATATCATAGAGATGCTTTATATGTATATATGATCTTTTTTTTATTCTATGTTATAGTATTTTTTTACAACATTTTTTTTTTAGGATCATTTTGAATAATTTTAAAATATTACAATTTATGCGGCTTAAATATTTTTAGTAATATTCGTTTTCCTGGGCACTGGTGACTTCAGAAGTGCTAGAAACGAAACCTCTTAAAAAGTTTGTAATTTTATATTTTAACTACACATATAAAAAAAATACTCGAAATAAATATTTTTATAAATATTTGACTCGCTGAACAACGATGTCCTCTGCAGCGCAGCAAGTAATATTTAGTGTTGGTTGTTAGTAAACACCCTTACATTTAACGTGCTAAAAATTTGTGGGTTTATATTTTGTCTAATAAAATTTTAAAAAATTATTTGTTTTGTATATTGCTAATAATATTTGCTTCACCGTGCGCTCATGACTCTCGCAGTGCTTCACGCAAAATTTACTGTGGATCATCGGGAACCACCAAGATATTTAACTTGTTAAAAAATTTGTGGTTTTATATATTTTACAAATCCAAATAATTTTTTAAAAATTGTTTAAATTTTTAAAAAATTATTTGGATTTATAAAAGATTTCTAATAATATTCGCTTCCTCGAGCACTCATGACTCTCGCGGTGCTTCACATAAAACTTACTATAGGTCATCGGGAAACATATTTCCATATTCCATTCCAAAAAAAAATGTGTTTTTTTTCAGACCAATTTGACATTTAGAGTAATATTAAAAAAACGTCATTTTCATTTATTTACAGACATTCTCTTTTGAAATAGAATGGACTTTAAAAAATATTATCCTCTCCGGATCAGTGAAACTGCAAATAAGTAGAAGAACTCACCATAGCCACTTGAATGACGCAGAGACTTTTTATAAGTCCATATCCTACTTTCCCATATATCATCACTGGTAACACTAACTGATTAAAAACATTCATTTTTGAACACGAAAATATTTTAGATGAGAAGATATGGTTAAGTTTTCTGAATGCTGCCCAGCCGATTTTTATTCTCTGATTAACCATTTTTTCGTTATCGAATTTATCTAATTGAACAATTTGAGTATGCTTAGTGGCCAGTAACTTCCAAGGAAATTCCTCTCTTTATCTTCAGCTTTGTGCAGCTGGATCAGTTTTGTACTCTGATCGCGTAATCGGACTAACATGATGACATTACTGTACAAATGCTTCAGCATTCGATATCCGATCATCCGAGCTTCATCATACCAATAGTACATAAGGCATCGCAATAGGTACTGAAGCATAGTTAAGATTTCGATAAAATCCGAGACTTCAGAAAAGACCTCGTAATCGAAATTAACCTCACCATATTTTATATTCAAAATTTAGGTTCTAACAATTTTATGATGCCAAACAGATAAGGCTTTCTTCAAACATCATTTATAGTCATTAAAAGACTCATGGCCCGGTTCAGAAGTACATTTGACAGCGGTTAATATATTCAATGTCTCCACTGAACCGGCAACTTGACAAATTTTTTTTCTGGACGTCCAATAGAGAGTTATCTATTCGATAAACTCCCGTTAAGTAAACAAAAATGACCGTTTATCTATTTCATAGCAGAAGCGGTCTTGCATAAAACTGAGATTACCTTTTCATGTTATTTTAAAAGTATGTATTTTTATGATTTCTTAAAATCGTATATGGATTATGTAACTACAAATTCAAGTTCTTCATTAAAATCTGATGGAGATATTATTTAGTTTGTAAATAATTTCTCAATTCCCAGAAATTAAAGAAACCATAGAAATACCTTCGAAATGAAAAACGGTAACGTGAAACGATAAAGATTTTGATATAAAACATAGAATTAACAAGACAAAATTTAATTGAAAAAATTAATAGTAATATAGTTCCTTTAACTCGCCATAAATACCATTATTAGTCCATGTTTGGCTGAACTGAAATAGGGAGTATGTTATTTGACGAATATGAATAGACAGAAATCATAGTATGAACAGTGATAACCACACGCACAAGCAAACAAACTAAGTTTTTCACCATTTGTTTTGATATGATTAGATAAACGTCAATTTTTAACTTCTTTAAAAATCGACCGAATAATTATGCACATACAGATAAAGATTTTGATACAATATATAGATTTGACATGACATTTTCTTGAAAAAATTTATAGTAGTATAGTTCCTTTAACTCGTCGTAAATACCATTATTAGTCAACGTTAGACTAAACTTAAATAGGATAGTATATTATTTGAGGAGTATGAATAGAAAGATATCAGAGAATGAATAGTGATAATAACACGCACAATCAAACAAACTTAGTTATTCACTGTTAGTTTTACTGTGGTCAGATAAACATCAATTTTTAACTTTTTTGAAGATCGACCGAACAATTTTGCTCATACAGATGAAGATTTTGATACAAGATATAGATTTAACAAGACAACATTTACTTGTAAAGATAGACCGAACAATTATGCACATACAGCTAATGTTATTTAAAGAAATTAGACTATTTTAAATAAATTGTATTTTCATAATTAATAGTAACGCACCTAAAGTAATATTTTATTTCGAATATATTGCATTGATATTGTATTTCGTTCAAAACTATGTTTAAAAGTTTACTTCCAAGAAAGAGATATTTAGTATTGCATTGGAGAAATGCTTATTGAACCGATATTTATCAATGGAACGAAATAATATTCAGAACCGCATTTATGGTTATTTGTAGTTTATAGAACCAATAAATTTAATGAACCAATAGCTGTGGAAAGGTTATTTATTATCATCAGAAACTGGAAATAAATATTAAATATTTGTATCTTCAAATAAAATCAAAACATAAAATGTATCATTTTATATTCTCGTTTGAAATAAGTGGTAAGCTGATATGACTCTTTCGACAAATTTGAAGGTCTAAACTTATTACGTAACGACTTTCACTCCCCTTATTAACGATTATGAAGTATGAAATGTTCTACCTCGTATGTTCTTCTTCAATAAGAATGACAAAAACAACATTTTCAACTAATACTACTCTAGCAACATTAATTGAAAATAATCTATGTATACTATATTTCCCCACAAAGAAGTAACACTGTTAAATTTTGAAATAAAATTTAAAACATAATTTTAAACTTGCAATTTAAACTATTAAAAAGTTGGTGAAATCTTCGCATACTTCAAGATAACTGACAAACCATGAGAACATAAATATATTTCTCATAACTACTGATTTAAAATATCCATTGTGTAAGAATTTTCCTAAACCCATTTCGCTGGACGGGTAAAAAACAATGAAACTAATCCTTGCAACGTTTTTCCGAGCCATTTAAACCTTCAACTGCCATTGTTTACAGGATGTTAAAGTTACTAAAACAAATATTATTCCATCCTTAAACGCATTTAAAACAGAAACAACTTTCCTCAAAGAGCAAGAATACTAAAAAAAGATTTGCGTTCAGTTAAACAAAAAGCTTGCAGGTACGTTTGAAAAGTTTGCCACTCGCAGCTTTTTACGACTTGTTTTGGTACGAATGCCCGGAGCTTTCATAACCGCTTGTTTGGAGAACTTGAATTGGTGCCGTGATAGAGTGGAATGTATTTTTAGTTTTAAATCCATGTTTCAGGACTTTGCAGATATTGTAATATTTTATATTACTTTGATAGCACCTAGAAGCAAAACTTCTAAATTATAACCTTTCGTAAAACCTTTACGAATGGCTAAAATTTAGAACGATTAATATAAAGGACGATAAATTGAGAACTAGTTTATAGGTTTGGTAAAATATGTTTAAGGATCTGTTCTTGAAAATTAAGAACGTAATACTCGGATCTGACTTCCGTGTGTATGTCAGAGCTGTTTCTATTAGCAACTAATATTGTTTTTAACAACTATCAAATTCCATTGAAATTATTTTTTGACATATTTAAATTTTTCCATAACAAAAAATTACACAACTTTTTTGTTTTTCTAGACTCAAACTAAGAGAATTTAAATATTTGAGTCTGGAAACAAGGTAAAAGAGATTATGTAGATTATTTAGGCTATCGAAAAGTAATGAAACGGAAGACGTCTGTAGCTAAATCTCATCCACTTATTTGCGTACTTAATAAAGAAGAATGAGATAGGTAAATGTCATTATGGGGAACAGAATTTGATTTTAGAAACACGATTCTTACAAATATTGATATTTGGTGCACAGAAGGCATAAAGTACAGTTATTTTATTTTCAATTAGTTCTAGTCCTCATAATAAATCATACCATAAACAGTATTAACATTTTTAGTGACCTATTCTCGTTAATCAGCCTAAGTACATTGTGACGTACCATCCTAATACATTGTGACGTACTATTCTAAGTACATTGTGACGTACCATCCTAAGTACATTGTGACGAATATTAATTGTTGTCTGAGAATTTCATTTAAAACTTATTGTTTGACAGTTTTGATTGCTAAAAACGACAGATGATATATTTATTTCTTTCAATTGGTGACTTTTACAAAGAAAAATGTAAGTGCTTTACGCAAGTCTTGTATTAAAAATCCCTACCATTTTCGTTAGAAATATGGTAAATTTTTTCAACAAAAATAACAATAAAATATTAAGTACATTTAAATACAATCTTACTAATCATTTTTGGAACACATTTTGAATAATAAAATAAATATTGGATGACATATAAAACTGGAATAACTTGTATTGAATCACTTCGATACTGGAGCAAAGGGGAAGAGGAAGGGTTTAAATTTGGTATGGAGTAAGCCAAGGAATCACCTTAATAATTGTTACTTTTGTGCAGTAAATGCAAAAGATTTTAATGGACACAAAACTATCTTGGTTTTATCCAAACATACAAACGGTTAAACAACCAACATTGCATAGCCATTCTCCAGTACCAATACGTACAGTCAAATCAAACGTTTTCTGTTCTAGTGAAATGTTATACTCTAAAAGCAAAAGCTACATTGAAAGTTTCTTTGCAGTCCTATACTTTAGGGGTTTCCTAAAGGTGAATTCAGTGACTTGATTCTATATTTAAATTTATCGCATAAATCAGCTTAGTTTCAAAACTTAAAGAAAAATATTGCCTTCAACCTGGTGTAATAATAACGTCTTATCAAAATAGAAAGCGAGATATTCTTGCATATTTTGATATGAAAATTATCTCATATATTGAGTATTTCTAGTCTTTTAAATATACTGGGTCTTCCAATATATCGAACGAAACGTGGCGGCTCTCCTTTTGTAATAGCTCAAAAAAATATCAACACGAGTGTCAAAAGAAATTATTTGCGTAGCTATTTACATAGATGCCCTGATAACCTGGATGATTAAGGCGAGGAACTAGGTTATTGGTTCGACCAGTATATCTGCATAATAGAACATCAATACCAAAGAGGGTGGACCACCGTATAATGGCGGATTACTGCTAGATCTTGTAAAGGAAAATCCTGATCAACAATTCAATGGACAGTCATGTACAAAACGTTTTTTCCTAATTTTATTTAAATTGCCATTTATTTTCATCTCTTGCATTTAGAAAGTAATGGTTTTTGAATATGCTCAATCTCATTATTACTTTTATTTTCAAAATGAAAGGATTGCATCTATTTTAAAAGTGGAGTCATTTTTTTTTTGTTATTTCATACATCCTAATAGTAATGCATAATTAGTGTACCTTCTATTAGTTTTTATTTAAGGATATCGATAAAACTAATTTAAAATAGTATTTCTAAATTTGAAGACCAATTTTTTTATGCAATTACAATATAACAGACGAAAGTTTTTTATTCCTTGCAGAAAATATGCAGTGAAGGAACAAAATTCCTCATGAACAAGCTTTTAAGTTCTTCACGTTGTTAATAATACTTAATGACGCATTAAAAAATTTGTGTTTTTAGAAATAATCTAAATTTTTAGAAACTAAAACCCAAATATCCTTTTTTAAAATTGTTTCCCTCGTGTTTCAAAAAATATTACTCATGCTTGGAAAACCGGCATGTTTGTGAAAAATTGGCTTTAGAAAAAATATATTAAATTAAACCTATGTCTTCGGTATAGAGTAAAACCTATATTTAATAAAAAACTGTTTCGGTTAAAATTATACTATTATTAATACTAATTATAATGAAATACAATAAAAATACAATAAACATAATGTTGAATTAAATTACTTTATTTTCATGTCTTTGACCTAATTTTTTTTTTTAATTTTTTTCCTTCATATTAAGTAATTGGAGAAAAAATGCTATTAATGATTTAGTGTTTAAATAATTAATAATGATGTCAAATACAAATGAATAATTTAAAACATTTTTCAAAGGATTAGGTTAAAAAAAGTAAAAATGAACAGATAATTCAGATCACTTTTTTTTGTTAATAAATTGAACCATTTCTTAGTAATTTCTGAAAAGTCTTAATAAAGGTGGAATGCTTCATGTGTTTCTATGAATCACTTAGTGAATCGCAAGTATTAATGTTATTAAAGGCAATACTATTAGCATAGTTCATATTTCTTTACAATGAGTAAATTTCTAAGCTGAAAACTGAATAACCTGTTTCTAACCTTTCGTTTTCAGAGCTACGGATACAGATAACGCGTACCCATATTCAGCAACCATAAATTATTTACTATGGCCTTATTCTTCAACACCGAATCAATTTATCATTAAATTTTCAATGAATTCCGAATAATAAAACTCAAAACTAAAATGCGAGTTTCAACTCTCGCAAACTTAGCCTAACCCCTGTCGATCACCGTAAGCCACCAATCGGAATATGTGCCTGATATATTTGTGGTTTTCGCCCCCATCCCTCGCGAATATTTCGAGTTACATGCGATAAATATATCAAGATGACTCGACCGATGTCTTTGTCGGTTTAATATAAGCGCTCGGGTGCGAGACCACGCGCCTGCGGTTATCTTGAGAATATTAATTTATTGTTTTCTGTGTGCCAATATGTTAAGGTTGACGGTTGTAACTTGTATAATTGTTACAGCGCGTGTAAAGTATTTTAACTTTCGTTTATGGATAGTTCACTTAAAAAATATTCCTCTAACTATCATTACTGACGTATTTGGCATATCTCTGACAACTGACATTGATTCTTCTAAATGGAAGGAAGCATATATTGCGAAAACATAATTGTGTATATATCCTAAAAACTTTTTATCAATTTTGATTCTACCACTGATGTGGAAAATTTTTAAGCGTATAGCCTATGCTGATTGAATTCTGTGTCAAAATAATCTTAAAAATTAAAAATAATTTAATTTTTTAGGTAGAAATAACCCTCAATTCACTACATGTGTACTTCTCTATTTCAATAGTACTTTCAAGACCGTTTCAATTCTACCACTTGCTTAGAAATTCTTTCTCACTCAAAATATTTGTACTTCTCGATATTAACAGTACGTTTAAATACGTTTTGATTATACCACTTGCTTAATAAGTCTTTAAGCTTACAGCTTATGCCGATTGATTTCAATTTCATAAGAGCTTTAATGAAAATGAAAAATTATTTAGGTTTAACTGTGAATAATACTCAACTTAAAATACTTGTACTTCTTTATATCAACAGGTACGTTTAAATCCGATTCTACCAGTTACTCAGAAAATCTATAAACGTATAGCTCATATCGATTCAATTTAATTTAAAAATAGCCTTAGTGAAAATAAAAAATTATTTACGTATAACCGTAAATAACATTCAACTCACAGTACGTGTCCTTTCAATTTTAACAGAACATTCAATTCCGTTAACTATAATCTTCTGCTAATTTCTTTGAATTCTTAAATATTCCCAAAATTATTTAGCTGATATCATCACGATTATAAACAATCTGTTAAGTCAAAACCCTGTTTCAAAAACCTGTTCTTAGTGAATAAATCTAACAGATGATGCTTCTCAGTATGCGATGTCTTCTCCGCTCTTTTTTTTTCATTATTAACTTATGGAATCATCTGGAATAATGACGTAGAAATATATGCACGTTATAATATACATTCAACAATGCACTCAATAAGGGTCTTTTCTAAGGTATTCGCTTGTGCTTCAAATTTTCTAGCTTTTAAAGCTTAAGCTCACCTCTGTCAAACACTCTGAGTGCTCCTACTTGACAACGAGATGTGTATTACCCATATCTTACTAAGAATCATCATAAAACCTAGAACGCTTTCAAAATGTTGCCTCCATTATGTTTTCGACTGCAAAAAATAAACATGTTTTTTTTTCAGATTTAGTTCCTACTCACAGTCTAGGGCTACCCCGTGGAAACCAACTAAGTCTCTTTTTTATCAAGTTTTGTAAAAATACTTCTCTGTCCTAGTAAAAAACCCAACTGGATAATAAATCTCAGAGTACATATTAAAATATTAGACCAATTATCTCGATCGACTACTCCGTAAATGCCGTGCAACTTAATAATTGGTACTCAAGCATTATAGCTGCTGATGAAAAATGTGATGAATAAAAATGATTGGCATTATCACAGTAAGCTTAAAATAAATTTAAGACAATTTGTAATTTGCTTTTATCCCAATCATGAGAATTTTTAAAATGTAAACATTGCTACTAAAGCAATAATAAAAAAATCTATGCGCATGAAGCCACGGGAAAAAGTTAGTCTGCAATGAAGTCTTTTGTCTTAAGATTTTAATTAAAAATACCCTACAGTTATTGAACTTTTAATTAATTCGAGAATCTTTATGAAAATTAATTACTTATGTATTTTAAGTAGATATTTAATTAAGACTATAAATTTTCTTAGAATATATCATAAAAAGCGTGTAATGCTTTCATAATTAGCGTACATATAAAATGGTAGATTATAATATTGAAATAATACACCGTACTCGAGAATGTTAAGCTATAACTTTAGTTATAACTTAAGTTATAGCTATTTTAAACTATTGTCTCATTAATAATATCTCTAAATTTGGTTTATCAGATGGTAGATATACCCATTGTCGAAGGTTCGGTGAGAAGCAACGTCTTGCTTACGTCCCTTACTGGGTCTCTCCTTAAGTTCTCGCTTAATAGCTAAACCTTTCTTAAGGTACACATCGATAAAACAATAAACTGTATCATTTATGGCCTTTTCATCTTCAATCAACCTTAAATTTATCTTAAATGTATTGTATTTTATTATTTAAATAGGACTGGTAGATATAAAAAACGTGTTAAGCACGAGTGGAACTCGCACTACAAACGTACAAATTTAAGCATTTAATGGCAATATATATAAATAGTGATAATATTTGTATCAACCTATTTACAAAATTTTATTTTTTTAGAACGAAAATACATTGCTTACATATCCTTCAATATCGCATATTTACAAAAAAATTTGGTGATGTATCTACAAGTTAACGATTTTTCCCTTTACTTGTGCGGTGAGACCTTGATCCTTGCTTTTAATTTTATGATTCTAGATCAACAGCAAGAATTTATGTATCTACTTTATGCATACTTGTATTTTATACTTTGAATATTTATATTATTGTCTTATAAGGGTTTTTTTCCTTTTGAGGTATGGAACCGTAAAACCTTCCTTTTTACGGTATAGAAATGTAGGAAAATATATTGACGAGAAACAGTGTATAATAGACAAATATGTTAGTCATTTAAATTTTTTTCTGCTGACTGATTCGACAGCATCTAGTTGACTCCAAGTAGAAACTATTTTTCAGCAAATAAATTTATTTCGCTAAATAAATAACACGGCGCAACCTTCTGGTTAAAACTGGATAAGTGATTAATTTTATTGCACCATTTTATCTATACCTACATAAAGTAGTGCAACAAAATTAAGTTACCTTCTGATTTGAACAACATGTTTGTTTTCTGCAGCCAAAAACATAATGAATGCAAATTTTGAAAGCGTTCTAGGTTTTAAGACTATTCTTAGTGAGATTTGGGGTAAAACTTATCTTTGTAGTCAAGCGGAGGCAGTAAGAAAGTTTGACAGAGGTGAGCTTTGGCTAAAAAAGCTAGAGAATTTGAAAGATGCTTGTTCCTCAAGCCCATTTTGCTGAATATTTTGCTGAAGACCCATTTAATGAATCCATCAACGGACTGAAGCAAAGACCCTTATTAAGTACATTGTTGAATGTCTGTCAGTACGGGCATATATATCTATGTCGTTATCCTCAACGACCCCGTAAGTTAATAGTGACAAAAAGAGTGGAAAAAACGCCACTTATTGGGATGCACCACCTGGTAGATCCATCTACTTAGAATACGTTTTCGAGGAATTTAGGATCTTACTGATATCAACTAAACGATTCAATTTAGTTTAGATGGCGTTCTAATCTATGCAACATAAATTTTAAAAAAATGTTTAAATTTTACTGTGCTGGCGAAAATTCTTTCCGGCGTGAGCGTTTTCCTATATGATTGCATGCGCCAGGCAGACATGGAGCATTGCCGGGCGTCTTCGATATTTCTCGAACGTTGTCAAAACGAACAAAACCTCACTGCGTCTTTCTTTGTACGTAAATGCTGTGCAATGGAAAATTTCGTTGATGATAAATTGTCAGTTAACTGCAATGAATTCAAATATTATAACACAATCTTAAATGTTTGTTTGTTCATCGGCAAACGTTGGACAATTACCTAATTTTAAAACGCTTCTTAATTATTATTGAAAATACATTTTATTTCATGGAAAATGGTAATTTTTACAAATCTGAAACGGAAATGGCGATAAATTTATTGTTTTAAAAAATACCTCATTGCAGTTTAGAAACGGCTCATTTTAAAATAAGTTTTAATAATCCATCTGATGGATATCAGTTTAGTACGGTTTAATCTAAGATCCCAAAAAATTAGTTAATTATTAGAATTTTATAGTAAAATAGAAAAAAGAAAAAAATTATTTATTTTTTTTAAATATTAATTGTATTATCTATATGATTGTTACTGAGCCAACACTAAAATTTATATGGATCCGTGTTATCATACCCAGATTATGAAAAAGCACGATTTTCATCAGATTTCCTTTTAAAACTTATTGGAAATTTATCTGTTCACATGTATACTTTGGGTTTGGCTTCTGGAGATTATAATCGATGGAATTTGAGTGGCAAATTTATTTTATAATTTTATCTAAAAATATTATTAAAGTTAACATTATCCCCATTAGTCAGTTTTCTTGACATATTGTATTTTATAAATATACAAAGAAAATTTAATACACATACTGAAAAACACCAGGGAAAATGTGTTAAACTAATATAAGGGGTTTTGGCATATATTACGTATAGTTGTATATTAATTTTGTCCGTATTTGAAAGATTAAAGTAAAAGTCATTATTGCAACATTTTTGAATTAATTTCAAATAAATTTGCTCACTGTGTATATTTTATGCGTATATCACATTTTTAATATTTTTGTATAGCTTAAAAAATTATAATGAGATTCAGGGCAACATTTCAAAATATTTCATAATATAGACTTCAAAAAAGTTGTCACATGGATCTTAATTTAATTCCAAAAAAGCTATCTCATGACAAAAAAAATTTAATGACAAAAACACACACAATGATGTGCTCAAGAAAATTGTTTTATCGACGCTCTAGATGATGTACACTAAATAAATAAGCTTAGTAAAAGGGAAACGTGTCCTAACAAGGCCTATAAATATTTACATTATATATCTAAATATATAACAATTTTTTCAAGTTTTCGGTTAAATGTTGGAAATGCTATTGTTGAAGTTGCCATTCGTTTCTCATACCTAGAACAAACCGGCTAATTAACTCAATCCAATATTGAAAAAACTTCACCATATCCTCTCATTTAAAATTCCCCAGTATTTGAAAAAGAAAGTCTTCAATAAGTGTTTGTTGCTAGAACTGACATACGGAAGTGATACGTAGCCTCTTGCTATTAGCTTCATAATAAGATTCTGAGTTACTCAGCAGACAGTAAAAAGGATTATTCTCACGATTTCTCTACGAAATACGATCGGTAGAAGCATTAAGATTACCGACACAAATCGTAAGATGGAAAGGCCGCCACTTCAGCAGGTTATGGCAGATCATGTAGCACAGAGCTACACCGTTGGAGAAGAAAGGTTCTCGAATAACTTCCGAGTGCCAAAATACCCCATAAAAGCCGCCACGCTAGGTAAACATACGACCTGATAAAAATTATAGAATTTTTTTGGATGCAAGCAGGTTCTACGGAGAAGTCTATGTGCAAAGTGTTTGTCTTCTGGCTGATAATAATGACGAAAAATTAAAACATTAAAAGTATTTCTTTTAACCAATATACAAATAATAATTTATTTTTCACTAGACACGTATTGCACAATGTATCTTCAACGAGTCTAAAATCCATCTCTGTTGGGGATAATTGCTTAAAAATTATGATATCTAGAATCATCATTATGTCTTTCTTACAAAGTTCAAGTAAGCTTTTAAAAAAAACTCGTACTGCGGGGGTGCCGTACAAATTTTAGCTCTTATAAATAATTAAAAGTATTTTTGCTAAACTATTTAGAAATACAATTTTTTCACAACGTAAATGTATTGCCTACTATATTTTTTGCAGGCGTAGAAGCATGTTGCATATTTTAAAAGTTATGACATTTAGAATCATCATTACAGTTATCTACAAACCCTATTTTTTCATAGTTTTGGATTAAATAGTGTTGGAAATAGAGGAAGGGGGGGACATATTTTTCCGAAAAAGCAAAGAATCTTCGCTAATTGCTCGCCTGAACATGTTGTCATACAAAGAAACCTAGGTCGTGTTAAAAATATTTAAATAAATTAGAAATAATACTACATCACGTAGTTTCGTTTAATTGTGAATAATGAATTTCTACAAAATTAACGCCAAATATATTCAACATAATCTACACTCGTAAAACTTTTATATAAATATTTTTGAGTGTTACTTATTGCGATTTATGGAGTTTAATATGTTTAATTATTGGCTAAATTTATTTATTTACCTGCAATTAACAAACCTTTACAATTGTTAACTTATACGTTTCGATAACAATAACAAAACGACTAATAAATTCATTGACACTACTATAACAACAGTAAAATTACATGTTGGTTAAAAAGCAAGTGATTGAATTGAGATATAAGAAGCCACCACATCTGACATTCTTTCACTTGCATTACACCTTTCAAAAATAACAGAAAAACCAAGTACACTTGCCATAAATGCAGGAAATATTTGTCTTGAGCACGTAGTGTCTTATTGCGCAAGCTGTTTGGCTGTTGTGGAAGAGTAATTTTAGAGGTATTTTTTGTTTTTTATTAGAAAAATAACCATTTTTGTTTATTTTCTAAGAATTCCTAGTATTATAAGACTGACAAAGACTGATCTAATTACAAAATTATAAGATTGTTGGATGTTTCTTTAATTTTTAAAATAGGTTTGTTAAAAAACATGTTAATTTTAGGGCTTTATATCCACTTGTGTAATATCTAATAAACGATCTATATTTTATGAAACCCTTGTGTTTTATCGTCAAAAAACTTGTGTTGTGTTAACGAAAAAAAGTAGCACGTATATTTAATTAATGCAAAACTATAGGGTTAAAAATCCCGGTGCTTGGGGCCAGCGTCACCTATAATATAAGTCAAATTGACGTCACCAGCGGCAGATTAATATAATCACATTATAACAACCAAACCTTTTTCACTCGAGCTTTTAGACGCCTGTATTCGTTATAAAAAAGGATCATCGCTTATATTACTTGAAGATCTACCCTATTTATAAATTGATTACATTTAGTTTTTTATTTTTTTATTAATGTAAATAATATACATAAGTGTATGTCTATGTATATCCTATATTATTTCCCGAATTAAAATTAATCTTATGATACCTTATATATTAAGAAATAATAAGTTGTTAGATATATGCTGTTATGTATACTATATGATATACATACGTAAATATGACATACCCGAGAAACCTAATCCCCTCGTTATCACCCTCAGGGCCGATTTTTTATTCCTCAGATAACTTTTATCCTTAGGCTAACTTGGCATTTTTACAGATATTCCATACAGAAACTATCAAAACTTCCAAATTATTCTCTGGATAAATTTTATCTAATACCTTATTCAATAATAACTAATAAGCTATTGAATATCTGCTGTTAAACACGTATGATATACATTCATACATATAATACACGCGATAAACCTAGTCCCCTCATTATCACGCTCAGAGCTGATTTTTCATTCCTCAGATAACTTTTATAATTTGGATAACTTTGACATTTTTACAGATACATCATACGAAAAATACCAAAATGTCAAAATTAATCTCTGAATAAATTTTATCTGAGAATTGAAAAATCAGTCCTCGGTCTGATACGAAATCATACTTTTCAAAAAAGTTCAGATTTTCTATTCTAATTTTTTTTCATAATTTCCTTCCTGTTATTTTATTGTTCGAGATAGCATCAATTGATGTTAAGGTACAACGTATTATATAAACTATTATATGGAAAATGTTCTGACTTACTTCTTTCACTCTTTCAGTATTAGTAAGCTTAACATTCTTACGTTTTTTTATTCTTCTTCCTCACAATTTACTACATGTTATTTTTGTTTAAGATAGCATCAATTACATGGATTCGGATTCCTCTCAAAGAGATAGGAAGAAAGTAATTTAAATCATGTTTTTTTTAAACTTAACCCATGATTACACAGAAATAAATATTTTTATTTTGCAATCGTATTTATATTTAACCGCTTGATTGCTAGTAACGTAACTTCCATGGGAAAGAAAAACTTAAGAAAAACACTGAAAAACCAGTGATTTTTTGAAAACCAAGCTGTTGTTATACATAGCTTTAATTACGCCATGTAGCACACGATGCGTATGCACTGCAAGGCGCATAAGCGTTGTTGCAATGGTGTACCGTTGTTGCTATGTTGCGATGATGTATGTCAAAAATGAGAAAACTAGAAAAGAAATTTATTAGATATATTAACTTTATTTTATTCTTAGGAACCCAAAAAAACATTAATTGAACCAGTCATTTGCCACATTACATTAAGATGACTTAACAATATTTCAGTATGTATTGAAATGTGAGTGATTTTGATGATATGTTCACCACATAGTGAGTACGCTCTGCAAGGAGTATAAGCGTTTTTTCAATGGTGTATCGCTGTTGCCATGTTGCAATGATATACATCATTGAATATGATGATATACTCAAGAACGAGAAAATAGAAAAGAAATTTATTTTCTATTTTCTTAGATATATTAACTTTTATTAGGTATATTAACATTTTATTATTAGATATATTAACTTTATTTTATTCTTAGGAGAGCCATAGAAACATTCATTGAACCAGCATTTACCACATTACATTAAGATATTTTAAAATGTATGTATGTATTAAAATGTGTTTGATTTTGATGCCATTTTCCTCACAAAGTAAGGTGTTTTTGAGAAAATATTTTATGTATAAATGATACGTCATGTGTAAAATTTAATCCGTCTACGTCAGACAAGCACGAAAAGCTGTGGAGTATGGTGTGATAACAGATAACGAGGAAGTCATCCTGTTAGAGCTTCCCATGTGATTCATTTGCATGATGGATTCAACATCACAATTTTCACGCGATCGAACCCAGTATCAAAAACTATTTATTTGTTACTATTATTTATCATTTATTTAGATATGGAGTCTAATAAATTGGCATGTAAGAAGTGATTTTCTTCATATTTACCGAAATCCAATGGTCTGTAACTGTTGTATCTATATAACTAATTAAAAATCTGAAGTTTTAAATTTGATGAGTAAAGAAAACACAAAAAGAGAGGCCAAATCTGGAAAATTTGCTACACGTTTTAGTTAAACTTCTTTGTGTTGTTATGTTATATATAATTCCAAAGCTCTAAACAGCATTGTATGTAACGATGATTTGGCTGAATGGTTCTGAAAAATGGATTGCACTTTAAGTAAAATATTTTTAAATTTTGAAATATTAATAAACATTTTTACGTAATAAAATCGTAATGAAAAAAATCTGCATTGCAGTTTTAAATAATCTTTTTGAGTTGTTATTTTTCCTAACAATATTAACACGATTTTTTAACACGGTCATTTTTCTTATATTATGATCATCACCCGTAATTTTCCGAGGAATAATGATAGTAACTATATAAAATGGACAGGTTTATACCTTTCGAATCTGCAATCTTTTTCAATATAATATTCTTACGCAATATTTTTATAGTTACATGTTAAATAAATTTAATTTCTTAATTTATAATTTTGTCCTAACCTAATCCTATACCTAATTTAATTTCTAAACCTAATTTAATTTCTTAATTGCCATTTGAAAACTTCAATTCTCTTTATTACCTAAGATAACCGTACATATGTAAATCATACTTTTAAATACTCGTCACAATACTGAGATCATAAATAATAGATATTTAACATAAGTAGAATAAACATCCCATTCCACCTTATTCATTACGTCATTTCCGTAAAACGACGCCCCGTATTGTTATTTACAACGTTATTTTATTACCTGCGGGCCATCCCTTTCTTGTCGCCCGGCGCTAAATCCGGCCACTTAGGCGTCGTTAAACGAAATCGCTATCGAATTCTAAGGACGCTCGGCTCAGTAATGTATCTGATTATATGATACGTCCCGTTCTTAAGGGGGGATAATGTGCAACGTAGATTGATACATATAGCCGCTTTTAAGCTACATAAGGTTAACAACCTTATGTATAAAAAAAGGGTTGCCTGTGGGCCATCCGGTGGAAATAGTATTTCTGCTGTAATTTATTTTCACTTCTTTGAAAGTAATGAAAAATTTATTTATAGGCTTTGGCATGCAAGGGATAATTGTAATATCTTTACATGAGAGCTGTGTCATCGTTTGTAATCATTTAAATCCTACGGTAATCACTATATATTAATTACGGAAATTCATTTAAATATTACACATCGTTAAATCTACATATTTTATTTCAGTAAGATGCTTCTAAATATACTATAAATTATCACTGTGATTTAAAGTGTTCTGGCATAAAAACGTGAAGTCCAATTTTTTATTCACCATAATAATGCGTTTTGGTAAATTTTGTTATCTATACTTTATAAATTCTTCAACAGATGGCCTTCGTATAGCGTTATTGCCCCTCCTTTCAAATATCAACATAAAATAATTTTCCCTTCAAATCAATATTCGAAATGTTAATAATTAATTTCTCAAAGTTGTTACGTGAAAACCTACGAGGGTATGTCATATGTTTCTTTTAATAAATGAAGCTTAAATTGTTTAAATGAAACAACGCCTAGATATTCTTTTCACAAATCAAAAAAATCTCATTTCTACCATGAAATCCAGAAAAAAAATATTAAATAACAATTCTAGTAAATTAATTTTTCTCATTTTCTATAAAGTTTTCACATAACAGCTGCGACACGTATATAAACACAAACAAAAACAAAGAACAAACGAATAAAATATATAATTACAAAAATTTTAAGATATCACCGCGTGAAATAATTAAATAAAAAAGTAAAAAACAGGATGTTGCAACATACTTGTGATTAAGAATCCTAAAAATAGACTGTTCTCAAATTTTAACCACAACATTTCGTATTCATCACAGAGAAATTTGTTTTTTTAATTAAAATTTGCATCAAAGTCGGGAGGTCTATCTGATAGGAAACTGGTCCAAATCCTTTAGCATAACTTGGACTATCCTACATACATACATAGGTACATATATGTATATATATATATATATATATATACTTAGAGTAATTTTGGAAGTATCTGCGAAACAATGTCATGGATCTAAATCTAATTTAATTATAATTATCTACGCCCGCTGTAAAAACGGTATAAAAAATAATGATCTGTTTAGAGTAAAACAATCACAAGTTTATATCATCAACTATCCAAAATCACTAAAACAGAGCCAAAGTCCAAATATTTCCTAGAATTAAAATTTGCATCCACAATTTTTAAACCAAAAGAGCATATAGACACGTCCACTCGCAATCTCATCTAAGTATTACTTATTGATGTGCATTTTTTCCTTTTGATTGAACATACGGCTCGTCCCTACCCCACTCCTCTGTGGACTTGTGCGCGACCAGGTGACGTTACGGTAGTACTATTACAATTTCAATAATTATTGAATATTTTTTTGTCTAATATTATAAACGTCCAATATATTTTTTTGAGTATCGTATAATCTCCAAGAGCAAAATCACTAAAACAAGTATGAGAATCCTGTTAAGGTAAAGCCAAAGTCATTATAATATTTAAAAGAATCTGGATTTGCAGCCACAATTTTGAAATGAAAGGAGCTTTTACACATGTCCACTCTCTACTACATATATACTAACGTATGGAGTGTGTCTTTCTTCTTCACTGCACTCTTCGCTATTCCACTCCTCTGTGGACTTGTCCGCAACCAGCTGACTTTACCGTAGGCATTTACTTGCGAACGCTTATTGTTTACTTTTGTTATCTCAATAAATATTGAATCCTTTTCTTGTTTAATATTATAAACGTCCAATATACATTTTTGAATATGGTATCATCTTTGAGAGCAAAATTACTAAAAAAGACGAAAATCATATTAAGGTAAAGCCAAAATCGTTATAATATTTCATAGAATAAAGATTTGTATCGAAAATTTTAAAACTAAAAGAGCGCTTACACATGTCCACTCTCTACCACATACATACTCACGTATGAGATGTACCTTTTTTCCTCACCGCGCATACGACTCGTCGCTACCCTACTCCTCCGTGGACTTGTGCGCGACCGGTTGATTTCACGGTAGGTATTTACTGGCGAACGTTTATTACTTACTATTACTATTTCAATAACTATTGAATACTTTTTTTATACAATATAACAAATATCCAATGTATATTTTTGGGTATTGTATTATCATTAAATGCTCGTTGAGAGGATTTCAATAGATTTTGCTTCATGTATTTTTTTTTCATATTCCTTACATTAATATTACGATTGCAATTTTAATTTGGTTGTCAAGTAATATAACCTTTGTTATTTGAGATAATATATTTATTTTAAGATATCTTACATATTAAGCTCAATTGAGCTGAGGAAACAATGAAAGTCATTTACTGTGCAAGCGTATAAATATGCTATGGTTAGTATGCTAGTCGATTGCGCATACTGGAAGATTGAATATGGCCGGTTAAGATTTTGTACCAAAATGATGAAACTAAGATAAATGCGGCAGTTACAACCGAATAAGAATATGGAATTCAAATATTGTAAAATAATTTGATTTTAAAAATTAAGAAAGGCGCACTAAGTGGGCACATACATTTTGAACAGTGTATGCATTCAAGATATTAAAGACAAAAAAACTAAGAAAAAGCTGTTTAAAACATGGTTCTATTACATTATTTAGAAAAGCAATAATTTTAATGCGAATGTAAAAGAGCACAATAAGATTAGAATACCAGCACAAGTGGAGAAATATGTCAAAATTATTTAATTTGACATACTTTTTTACTTGTTACTCAACTTCAGCGAAACCTAAATGGAGGGTTTTAACTTATATAGTTTACCCTTATCTCCCCAACTAGTAATTGAATTTTGACAAATTAAGTGTCAATCGATATATCTCGATAGTACGAGTAACATAGGCATGATGTTACCTTAAGGCTAATGTGGCGGAAAATAACTGAAAAATGCGCAACACAAAAAATAAAGTGAAGATAAATTTTCTTGCGGGGTATCAATTGATAGATATAAATGGTTATGTTCCAAAAATTTGTGACCTGTTAATACATATATCGTGTTTGCTGTGTTGCTCGTTTACTCGCCTGAAATTGATAAAATAAAAAATCATCATTCAAATTGTTTTATTTGATAAAATCAAAGCAAATAGTTAATTTTGAGTAGTCACATATTAATATATTTGTTTATTTATAATTATATTAAGTAAGACCCATCAATTAATTGCAAAATTTATTGCAACTCAGTACTCATATATACGCATAATACGTACCTAGTTTTTAATAACAAGTGAATTCCTAAAAACATTAAAATAACAAGTAGATTAAAAAAACGACTTTGTAAAAAGCTAAGTACACAGGTGAAACTGGGCTACATTTCTCAAAAAAATCATGATAATAGGCAATGAAATTCATTCGGAGACCATTTATACTATTATACAGTCTGATAAAAATATCTTATGGCCAACTATCGATGATTACATGAGCGCCATAGTCGTAGCGGAGCAGTGGCCATAGCCGTAGTCGCAGGGTAATTTTCTGAGCGTATCTTTCTTTGCAAATTTCTAATTTTTAGTTTTTTTTACGCAGTTGTTTTTTTTTAAATATAATTTTCTTTTTTCCCATTTCGGTAAAGATAAGTGTGTGACAAAATTATAGATTACGAAATGAAACTTATTTGGGATGTAACTACAAAAATAATTTCTAAGAATATTATATTGAAAAAAATTGCAGATTCGAAAACTATAAATCTGTTCGTTTTATATAATTACTATCACTACTCCTTGGAAATTTAGGGGTGATGATTATAATATAAAAAAAATTACCGTGTTTAAAAATTGTGTTTAAATTGTTAGGACAGGTAACAAATAAAAAAACTTATTTCAAATTTGCAATGACTTTTTTTACAATTTTATTACGTAAAAATGATTATTGATGATTTATATAGGGTTGACTAGCGTAAAAAATTATGGAATTACGTTATAAGTCGATTTCATATGCTGAATTACAAAAAAAATTGACTTTGAAACAACGGATATTTTCTTAGTAATACAAGGTGCAAAATCAGTGTATTTACAATAAAGAAAAATCAAGTTCCTAAAAGAAGTATATTATTTATGCGTTTCAAAGAATAAAAACTTAATATATTCGGGAGAAAATTGATTGGAGAAATTTAAATTAAGTAATTTTTGACGTTTAATTGATGGTAAAATTATAAATTAAATGATGTACTTAAAACTAGAAAATAATTATAAACCACTTACGGATCAATTGGTTTGACGAATATGGTAGAAAAATGTTATTTGCTGGAGATTAAAAATCAGGTCGAACCTTCTCTAGTCATAGTATTGTAGACATAAGAGAGTAAAAAACAAAGATTGATACACCTAACATAGGAATAAACGAGATCCATAATTATTTTTTAACTTCTAGTACATCATAACGTATACAATAAAACGGTTTAATTTGAAACGTGTTCACCTTTCTTTTATTTCTGACTTTTTGGGGTACTTTAGTTACTTAATATATTTTTTCGACATTTATTAATTGACTGGGGTCATTTCTCGTGGTCAATTTTATTAATTTAAAACCAGCATATGTGAGTAATTACGTGTGACGATTTAGATGGACTGTTCCCTTCGACATCAAGAGAGAGACATTGGAATATGGAGTTCAATAAAACAATCTTACTTAAAATTAAGGATAATTTTTATCCTCATGTCTCGCGATTTAAGCAGAGAGGAATCCAGCGATTAAAAACCAACATACTATGAAGTCACACGGTTTAGAAAATCAGTACCCGTGCGTTACATACATAATTCAAAGGTTGAAATTCATAATGGAAAATTGTCATGGGTACTAAACACATATGCAAAGTTTTATGAGAATCAGTTAAGTAGAAGTAGCTGAAAAATTAATTATAAGATTTGAATTAACAACACACAAAATGTGTATTATAATAAAACCTTTCTAAAAACCTACCTGTGACAAATTGTTTTTCCGATTTGAGAGGCAAAAATAAAATTGTAACTCAAATTAATTAGTTATCAAAATAAGAATAGCATGTGGAAAACTAGAAAAAATTATTATTGAAGCCAAAAGTTTATATGTAACAATATTTTCTTTTATATTAATAAATATATTAAAATAATTGTGGGTGCGTATTTTTGTAATTAAGTAAGAAAATTAACAAAGATCTAATCGTTTAATTTTCTTTCAAAATAAAGGACATTTATTGATTAAAAACCTCAATTGTCATCTTGAAGTAAACAAATCAATGCTGTTAGTTGTGAATATTTTTGTTTTTCAAATACATAAAAGAAATTTACTCAAAGAGTACATCATATTTTCGGCCTGTTTTCTGATGCGTAGATATGAAGGGCTATTTAATAAATTGGAGCCAATCGCAAACTTATGTCTTAAATCCATTTTCATGTCAAAAAATATAACCAGCACAATCTACATCATAATTTTACCTCATCTTCAATAAAGTTTTTCACATTTATCATTTATCTTACTATAACCATGATAAGAAAAGTTTGTATTGTGAATCTATCATCTTTATTGAATCTGATTTTCGAAAAAACTTTACATAAATATTTGTAATGCGCCTTTAGGTATCATTTTGAAAAGTTGTCTAAAATTGCATATTAATTCGCTTTCGATAGTAATTTATTTACAAAATTGCACCAAAAATGTGTGAAAAAAAGTGTGGAAAAGTCGACAAAGGAAAAGGAATATGTCCGAAATAATAAAATTTATTAATTGTATTGCATTGATTTTCTTATTTATTAAATTTTTTTTATGAAATTTTTTCAATTAATTATATAAAATGAACCAATTAAAAAAAATTAAAGCAAAAATATCTTTAGGCGTATCGAGCGATTTAGGTAGAGGAAAATCTCATGGAGTCGCGTCACCGACATGATAATATTATCAGTATGTACGTAGCTACGAGTATGAAAACATATATATTTATATAAATATATTTATATATATATATATATATATATATATATATTTCTTTTTTTTTTTTTTGAATCGTGCTTGCGCATCGTAAAATTTCACTATCATCATTTTTTTCATAACGCGTCTAAAGAAGAAAATATTTTTGTTACGATATTTTTATCTTTTTAATATTAAAAGATTAACGAAAAAAATGGTTTTTAAGTAGCAAAAAAAACACTCTATTATATTTGCATGCCCAGCGTGTGAGGAGCACTAGATATGAGACGTTAATATTTCAATTTACGGTGGTACATACTCTCACGTTGGTATCTCGATTTAAATTATCTATGTATTCTTGCAAAACGATTGCTCAAATTATATTTATATCATGCTGAAATTATTTTTGGGCCGATCGTACCATGAGCAACGCACTTCTTCATCAACCAACGTCTCGTTTTTTATTTAATTACTTTAAATAAACTATTTATTTATTTTGTATCACGACTGAATTCATTTTATTTTTTCTGTACTTCCTCGAATGGATCGTAGATGATGGTTATTAGTTAAATGTTAATCTATTAAAATCCATCAATGCCATTTGTCTTTTCTAATCTTTTTCAAGGCTATAAATATGTGTGAAAAGTTAAGAGTTCACGTAATTTAGATTAATTTCTTATTTAAATAAACAAAGTAAAAATATGCTTCCCAATATTATCTACAACTTTGAAATATCACAACCACAAAAAAATATTAGCATCTAAATATTGAAATGTGCTTTATATCATTATATTTGAGAATAATTTCCAAACGTGTAGACGCACCCGACACTAAATTCTATTTTCTACAATTAATATAGATTATTAACACAATATTTTCGACTATGTATTAAGGGTTATATAATACTAAAGATCGTTTATATAATAGTACATAATAATCAACGTACTACAATGCTATGTACGTTTTACAACGCAAAAATAAACGGAGGCTTTGCATGGGGAAAGGCCCATAAAATCAATACATGAATTTAAAACTGTCACTCGATTCCGAGAGCGACGTCTCACTGTATAGCCTGGAGTTTTCATCTCCTCTTCCTGTCGGATGAAATTTGATATTTTTCTAAATAAAACTGAGATCATTTAGTAAAAGCATTTGATGAAAATCATTATCTATAAAATGTAAGTCGTAATGGTGATTTGAATATGTAGGGGGAGGGAAGTAATATAAATAAAGAAAATACAAAAATTAACGTAAAAAAAAACTGAAGATGTGACTGAAGTATTAAAAACGGACTACGCAGCAATAAAAATCAAGAAAGTAAAATGAATTGAAATACGTTTTGATTTAAAATCATAGTAAGTGTAAATTAATAAAAAATCCTGCTTGGTAAAATATACCGAGGACTGATATTCATTTTTGGTTAGATACTTGAACTAAATTCAGAACCTATGCGGATTTCATTTTAACAGTTACAATGTTAAAAATAGTCTAACTGAGAGTTCCCGGATATTTTCGCGGCCCTGGATTTATAAGCTACATTGTAAATTTTTCCTAAAGTACAGAGAGGGGCTCAATTTTCAAAATATTATGTTGTATACGGTAATTACTTAGGACATAACTAGCTAGGTGTATTTGGTGAAATTATTTCCAAACAATTTGTCCTAGAACTGTATAATTTATGCTTCTCCGGGTACCATCATATATATATATATATATATATATATATATATATATATATATATATATATATATATAATATACATTTCTTGCCCAATCTTGTACTCAAAATGTTCCATCTCTTTATTTGATTACTCGTACTGCAAAAAATATACAACGCTATGTCGGCAGGTTATATAAAAAATTGGAGCATTTCATTCAAATTTTAAAACGGTATAAAACTTCCGGGTGTTTTTCCAAAGAATCCTTATTTTAAGTTAATCCTAGTACTTAGTGATAACGCTACTAATGCACGCTAGGCTTTCTCTAGTTCAGTTCCTAATTTTCTTCAAGTTCTTAATTATAAAGTACAAATGTGATTACGACGGATATGGACGTTATTCTATCAAGTATCAGTGATGCAACTAGTGATGTCGCTTTTATGAGGTGTGAGCGAGATGTATAGAGATGCCATTTTGCCAAGTGTAAGTGAAATGGATAACGACGCTACCCTAGCCAGGTAGTCGCCAGTGCGCGCACGCTGCAATACCACAGAACGTTACGCTCATTCGTGTTGTGACTTCGAATTATGGCAGTATTCACACGTTGTACACAATCATGTGTTCAACGAGTGAAAAGTCAGTTCCGATGAAAGCGAGGTTTGTTAGAAAATGGTCAGATAACAGTTCCAATGACGAAGACCACAACATATTGCAGTATTGTAAATAACGAGGGAGCATAACATACTGCAGTATTGTAGCTTGCACGCATGGGCAATTACCTGGCTAGAGTGGCATCGCTATTCGTCTCACTCACACTTGGCAAAATGGCATCTCTATTCGTCTCACTAACACTTGGTAAAATGGCGTCACTATCCGTCAAATATTAGTAACAAAAATTTAGTAACGACATGATGAACGACTTTAATAAAACAGTTGCATCAAAAAGAGGAAACACGTTAATAACTTATATGCAAATATAATAATATAAAACAATTTTAAATATTTAGAAGCTAATAAGCTTTTTATGGTAGCGATATTTAAAAGTGGTAAAATATGTTGGATTGATTAGAAAATGTTGGTAGCATATTTTTACTTTGTTTATTTAAATAAGAAATTAATCTAAGATACGTGAACTGTTTCCATATGGGCACTAAACTCTTAATACAGATTTATAGTCTTGAAAAGGATTAAGAAAAATTGATACTGTTTCCCAAACCAATTTCATGGCTTCAATGGAAGATAATTGATATTAACGGATTTTTAATGGATAAAAATGGAACTTTAATCGTCACGCAGGATTCATTCAGGGGAGAAAAAAAGAGAATTCAGTTTTTATTTAGGTGAATGCTCAAAAAGAAATTAGTCAAGAAAGGGGAGAAGGTAGAAAGTTTTATACCATTTTAAAATCTGGATTAAATGCGCCAACTTTTAATATTACCTACCAACATAGTGTTGTACATTTTTTTACATTACGAGTAATCAAACAAACCGATGGAATATTTTGAGTGCATGATTGGGCAAGAAATTTATATTATGAATATAAATACAAATAATTAATATTTTTCAACTAAGGCAGTTTTGTATTTACTTTAGACTGTAAAAAATATAATGGTTATTCAGGATTAAAGTTCGGAAATTAGAATTTAGAAAAATGAAAATTCATAATCACAGTACTTGAAAAAACCATCATATATATATATATATATATATATATATATATATATATATATATATATATATACACACACACACATATATATATATATATATATATATATATATATATGTATATGATGGTACTACATCACTTAGTTTCATTTAATTGTGCAAAAAAGAGACGCTGACTAAAAAAGAAGTGTGTTGCCCAGGGCATGATTTGCCCAAAAATTATGTCAGTATGACATAAGTATAATTTGAGTAATGGTTTTGCAAGGTTACACCACTCATTAAAATCAAGAAACCAATATATGAGAGTATGTCCCGCTGTAAATTGGAGTATTAACATCTCACGCCTCATATCTGGTGTTCCTCACACACTGGGCATACAAATACAATAGAATATACTTTTTGCTACTTAAAAACCACTTTTGCTTTAATCTTTTAATATTAAAATGATAAGAATATCACAACAAAAATATTTTCTTGCAGTTATACTTCGTTAGGGACGTTCTGAAAAAATTATGTGAAAAAATTAATGAAATTTTACGATGCCTGCAGACGCACGCACAATGCAACAAAAATCGGCAGGATGATGCAACGAAAATCAACGGGGTGAAGTTGCGCATTAACATTTATTTACATGTGTATAGTGACTGATATTATATTCATGACAGTGTTTCAACCTAATTTATACCTGTGCTTTCAAACAATATTTATTATTAATTGAAATTTAATAGTGACCCATATAATAAAGATCATTTATTCATTGTGTATATTCGTGATAGAAATAGTGCTTATAAGCTTTTCGAAAGATATTTTAAGTGTATTTCTCTATGTGCGGTTCAGTTTCGGTATGTATTTATTTGCATTACAAATTATAAATTATTACTTTATCACTTGCTAAATATATAAAATCAATAAATTATAATAAGTTTTCAGCATGTTTATTTTTCAATTATTAAATTATTATGAGTGTAATTCTAGATAAAAATATAAAATTTTTAACTACTCTATATGAGAAATTTAAATTTATAAAATTTAATAATAATAAAAAAAAATTTTAATTTTTAAAATTTAATTACTAGATTAAATTTAGATAAATACGGCAGGTATTTATTATCACGCTCGTGTCATTTTATTATTATATTTCCATTAATTATTAGAAATAAATAAAGTTATTCTTGTATTATGCCAAAGTAGTATAACTTCTAACGTGCATACGTAAGTATACACACAATTTTTTTGTATTGAAAATTACCACTATAATAGGGGTAAAGAAAATGAAACAAAAATTAAATTATAATTCATTTTCGTGTTTACACAGGTCACTGAATGATTCAACCAAAATTATCATCAAAAGTGAACACAAAATAAAACATATATCTCTATATATATATATATATATATATATATATATATCTATATCATATATCATATATCATATATCATATATCTATATATATATATATATATATACATATATATATATCTCTGCTCTATTCATCCATCATCCCGGTTAATCACTTTTCATGATCTGTTGTTTGCACAATTCACTCGCTATTAATCGTCCGTGATGATCGTCAAAAGTGATCCACCTAACTCTGTATATTAAAAGATTTTATTTTTGATATGTTACGATTATATTTAGCCAGTGGTATAGTAATTGGTAAATTTTTTACTTAATTTGTTAAATATTGGGAAGACACGAAATAGACGGTTGGATTAAAAGTACTTTAGACACCCAAAAATGTTATGTTTCTACACTATTTTATATATGTTACAAGCAAACAGCTTAGAATTTACAGTAATTGTTTTTGTTTTTAATGAGAACCACAACTGCTTTCAGTTGTCGAGGTTTATTAAAAAAAATTGTCCTAGGGAACAGATATGTACGCCAAACCTAAAATATTTTTAATTAATTTTAAATACCATAATTTCTCTGGAGCAGCCAATAACGATATTAAAAACGAATAAAATTAACATTTTTGTAAGTTTAAAATAAAGTAACTCGTGTCCCTAATATAAAAGACAATAAAATGGATCATATATAGACCACTTAGGACTTTTTAAACAAATGTTTTAAAAAGTGTCATTGCAAGAAAAATTCTTAGGGGCATAACAATGAAATAAGATATTCTATAAAAAAATTATTTGACAGACCTTTTTCCCAGCAATAAAGTTTACATCCGAAAAGAACGCTATATTGATTTTAAATTAATTAATTATATTAAAATTAAAATAATTAAATAAAAGAATAATAAGCGATAATAAAATTTATTATAATTATTATTAATAATAAATATATTTCTCTAAGTCTTATTCATTTTTCTTATAAACAGAACTATGAAATATGATATTATGTAAAAATAATTATTTGTATTGAAAAAGTGTTAAATTTAAAAAAAAAATATGCTTTAAAAAATAATTTTTGTTCACGCCTTTACTTGCATACAATTTTAACTTATGTGACAAAAATTTCCTCCTGCAATAACGTTTGTATCTCACACGTACACTAGATCGAGATAAAAATACATTAACATTAACTTGAAAATTAAGACTAATCCATGTGACAGTCTTGATAGTTTCACCTTATTAGTTCTTAAGCTCACTTTCCTTAAATAATAAAGAAACATGTATTAATATAAAAAAGAAATAAAATTCTTTGACTATTCATATAATAACGAAACGTATATTAATATAATGAAGAAATAAAGTTCTTCAACTACTTATATAATAACGAAACGTATATTAATATAATAAAAAAATAAAATTCTTCAACTACTTATATAATAACGAAACGTATTTTAATACAATAAAGAAATAAAGTTCTTCAACTACTTATATAATAACGAAACATATATTAATATAATAAAGAAATAAAGTTCTTCAACTGCTTATATAATAACGAAACGTATATTAATATAACAAAGAAATAAAGTTCTTCAACTACTTATATAATAACGAAACGTATATTAATATAATAAAGAAATAAAATTCTTCAACTACTTATATAATAACGAAACGTACATTAATATAATAAAGAAATAAAGTTCTTGAACATCTTATATCATAACGAAATGTATATTAATATAATAAAGAAATAAAGTTCTTCAACTATTTATATGATAACCAAACGTATATTAATATAATAAAGAAATAAAGTTCTTACTGCGTGAGCGTTAATAATTTAATTTCAAGTCGCTATAGAAAAATTCAACGGAAGCTAAAAGTACTCTAAATATTATTAAAAACGTTGAGCATTACTGTAGTAAAAAAATCATTTAAATCCTTTTATAAGTTTTTCTATATGAGCCAACAACCTGATTTACTGCTGAACAGGAGAAGAGAGAAACGAAAATTCCTCACCTAACAATGGATCGAAATAAGAGTTTCCCTAAATGTTAATGTTTTTATTTATTACACCCTCTCCCCTATATTCGAAGTCCTATTTATATCGACTAAATGGTTTTACACGCCACACTAACAAACAGAAAGGGAATAATTCTAAAAAAAGATGTTTTCGCTTCCAATGGAACCCATGCGTAGAGACAAACAATTTTCCATAAAATATTCATCCCTACAAAGTCACCCCACGCCCTTTTCAAGCTATATCCTCGACAAACATTAAGGAAGGAACAGCGTCATAATTTCTACCCGGACCAAACCAGTAAAATATAAAACTTTCAAATTTCCTTAAAACGCTCTAGCAATTTATTTACATGATATACGGTCCCTTTATAAATTTATAATAGCCACGAATAAAATCATATTACTATTTATTGATCGTATTAATTTAGATCAGTAAATCCATATTTATTTAATCATTAAGAAAATATTTATTGCACCAAATAAACACGCAATTATTTCCAAAATTCAGTGGTTATTGTAATGAACTTACTGGACTCTTTCGACTTATGTGACGGGGTGGGACATAAATAACAGTGCAAGTTTCATTTTTAATTTATTTTATAACAGTTTGAACCTGATTGAATTTTAACAATGGCTTCAATAGACATGCAATTTACGTAATCATTTCACGAAATTAACAAAATATCATGAAATTAACAAATATACCCTCCAGTTATTGTAATAACATTAAATACAGCATATTGAATAATTTTAATGACGTGTTTCATATTACCACAATAAGAGCAGGATATATCCTCCAGTTATTATAATAATATGAAATACATCTATTGAATATATTTGGCGTTAATTTTGTAGAAATTCATTATACACAATTAAATGAAACTACGTGATGTAGTATTATTTCTACTTTCTTTAATTTCTTTACCACGACCTAGGTTTCGTTGTATTATAACATCTTCAGGTGGGATATTAGCAAAGATTAGCAAAGATCTTTGCTAATATCCCACCTGAAGATGTTGTAATACAACGAAACCTAGGTCGTGGTAAGGAAATTAAAAAAGTAGAAATAATACTACATCACGCAGTTTCATTTAATTATGAAATACATCATTAGACGGAAAGTGTTCTAATGATGTATTTCATATCATCTTAAAAAATAATCAGGATGTGTTGACCCTGTTATTGATTATCATATTAGCAGTTATTTTTAAAATAAATTACCCATATTACGTTTAGAGGAAAGCTTCGTTTTCAACTTTCACTCTGATAAATATAATAATTCAAATATCGTCCTGTTATTTTAGTAATAAGAAGTACATCATTATATGAATACAAATGTTTTGTGTCAGTTACTAATGATTTATGTCATATTATCTTAAACTATCCGATGTACTGATATCGTTATTGATTATTACGATATACTGATATTGATTACCATATTAGCAGTTATTTTAATAATAAATTACCCATATTAAATTTAAAGGAAATACTTCATTTTCAACTGTCACTCTAATAGCAAATATCCTCCAGTTATTGTTATAATATTAAATACATTATTATGTGGAAAAAGTTCTACTGATGTATTTCATATTATCTAAAAAAATTGTTATTGGTTATCATATTAGCAATTATTTTTAAAATAAATAACCCATATTGCATTTAGAGAAATGCTTCATTTACAAATTAGCAAATATCCTCCTGTTATTTTAATAATAAGAAATACATCATTAGCTGAAGACTAATGTTTTGTGTCATTTACTAATGATTTATGTCATTTTATCTTAAAAAAAACATCACGGTGTACTGATATCGTTATTTATTATCATATTAGCAATTATTTTTAAAATAAATTACCCATATTGTATTTAGAGAAACGCTTCGTTTCCAAATTTCACTCCTCAAATATCCTCCTGTTATTTTAGTAATAAGAAATACATCATTAGATGAAGACTATTGTTTTGTCATTTACTAATGATTTATGTCATTTTATCTTAAAAAAACATCCCTATGTACTGATATCGTTATTGATTATCATATTAGCCATTATTTTTAATATAAATTACCCAAATTGTACAAAGAGATAAGCTTCATTTTTACCTTGCACTTTTATAGTAACACTTTTTGTATTTATTTTTTCCCAATTATAAGGATTTATCCATACGTTCAAAAAAACGGTAATCACTTTTATATATTTTATCTTTGGACCTTATTTCCATAAAATTTTAGGAGGCATTTTACATGCCTGTAATTTTATAACAGGCACGAATAATGCCTACAGGCACATCTAAGAAAATTATTAAACTATGAAACATGGCATTATTCTTCCAACGAGAAATTAAGTCATATTGCAGATAAATGTTATTAGATTCAAATACGAACCTTGTTCAACAAAAGCTATGAAGCACGAGTAGAATTTGCCCTGGGATTTTTTTATACACATTTAAGCACGTGTAAACATTTAAGGGTTCGCAGTATTCTGATTAAACCATTTACAAATATTAATTTTTCACAACGTAAATATATTACTTGCTATATTTTTGCACTATTAAAGTTGGTGCATATTTCAGCCATTGCCTGGTCTTCTACAACCCTTGTTTTTTAAATTTTAGGTTATGTAATTTGTAAAACCAGCGGGAGACACATTTTTTTTCAATTTATCTCTGAAAACTTCTTAAACTTATTTTAGGCCCTATCGTTTGAAAAAGTTAATAAACCTTTTCAAACGATTCACGATATCTATGGAAATATAAAAAGGCGTTTACTTAGTTTGCCTTTACTAAAATTTCTCTGTAATTATGTTGGAATAATAAATATATGTGCTGGTTAACATATTTTATTTCTATAATAAATTTAAATTCCGACGGTTTCAGAAAAAAAGGCCTTGACGATCAGATATACATACATGTGAGCGATCCTACGAAGGTTCCCTTTTTCCTCTTGGGACACTGAATCCTAAACCCGATTTGTATCTAGACCAAAAATGAACATAATGTGACAATAAATATAATTAATCTTTACAAATGTTAGACCTAATGAGAATTTCCTAAATATTCAGTAGAGAAAAAAATGTAATATCATAAAAAAATTGGGACACACGCCTTTTGACTCCTCTGTTTCTTACTTGGCACAATGCTAAAAATATTTCAAAATTAAGAAAATCTCTCACGAAAAGAACCATATCCATGACAAATTTTAAAATAACTCACGTAATTATAGTTACGATATTGACACGAAAGATGAATATAAATAAATATCAAAAATTCAGAAAATGAAACTAGTTTTTACATGTTAGTGTTAATATTTATACAAAACAAATATTAAATACCAATTAAAAAAAAATGTACGTGGCAGCTCCAACGCGCGACTGGAGTTTATTCCTTAAGTGCGCTTGTCTGGGAATATATAAAATAGGTAACACTGTATATAAATATCAATACCAATATCAATAAATTGAAATGGAAAATTAAAAAAAAAAAAGCTAAAAATATAAGATCAAATTTATACAACGAAATTAAAAACATTTAGTACCGTCAGACTAAGAAGTTAAAATCAAAAGAGACTTTTTGAATTATGTAAAATAGAAGACACCAAATATTCACACACTATTAGATTAAACTATGTGTGTCACACTCCGTCATTGCGATTACGCCATAAGGAAATGCCAAATAAACATACTGATATATCACTCTAAAAATGCGCAGAAATATTGCTCGGAGAGGCCACTAACGGTTTCACTTTTTTTTATTGCTCGGAAGTCTTATAAGTCGGAACCCAGTTATTGTGTGAACTGCATGTTTTGTTTTCAACATTATTGTTGTCACAACTGCGCTGTTGCTGGTGTAATGTTTTTATAAAATTGAGTACACAAAAAACACGTTTAAGAATTGGAATAGGAATGTATATAACTTATTTAGAAATATATTTTGATTAGTTTATTGCATTAATAATATACATATATCATTATAAAAACTGCTTTAAAAAATTTTAAAATAATATAAACATATTATAAAAATTGCCTTAATAAAATTTTAAAAATATATTGCTATTTTTTTAATTCTCATTTTACATACGTGAAATTTATTTCATTATCGAGTATAGATAATATATATGTAGTCCACTCTCTTAATTGTCCGTTATTTTTTTCTCTCTAATCCTTTAAAGTCAAAAGATCTAAAAATATGTGTTAATTTAAGAAATTTATTATTTTGTTTTCAAATTCTTCAGGAACTATTAAGAACAGAACTTCTAAAAATTATGTTAGATAAGTACTTTAAAATTTGAAGGTAAAAAAATTATAAAATTTTTCAATTTTGCGCAAATTTCTCATTGCCCGTAAAACGAAAGAATGAAAAACTTCAAGCGAAGACACCATACAAGACTGATTTGAAATACGAGGAATTGAAATAGCGAAGAATAGGGCTCGGTATGTCATGAACCTCTAAGCTATCATCAATCAAGCAAGTCATTCTGGAAGAAATAGCCGACTGTAGGGAAATTCGAATTCCGAACCATCATCAAGTTTCTGACAGAGCAGGGAAAAACACCATAATTCATATTTAATGAGATGTCATTAAGTTACAGAAACCCCACCACTAGTGAAACCATAATTTACAAGTGACATAATCTTTTCAAATAAGGCAGAAATCTATCGCAAACGTGTTGTGTTGAGAACGGCCTTTTTCTGTGATATTATGGAAAAAGATGAAATACTTGTATTAGAAGACACCCGATTAAAGAAGAATCATTTGGGAAAAATGGGTAGAGTATTTTCCGTGACCATTTTGAACATTCGTCCATCTTGACGTGTCAAAAGTCAGTGCAAAATGGGTGCCAAATATACTCACGCTGCCGCAAAAACCGCTATATGCCGAGCGGTCAAACTTACTTTTAGATCTACTTTTTAGATCTCTTTAGAGAATATAAGGATCATATCTCTAGACGAAATACTTCGGGTGACGAAACTTGGGTTCACCATTACGAGAATGAATTCAAGCAGAAGTCCGTGTAGTGACATAAAATGGGTAACTAGCTTCCTAAGTAATTCAAAATGTTGCAATCAGTCGAAAAATTCATGATGATACAGTTTTTCGAGGTACAGAGGGTATCCCACTCATTTACTGAAAAGATAATGATGTTTTTATAAAAGAAAATTACTACGTTGGTCTACTGGATCAACTTAAAAAAATATTGAAGTAGAAAAGTGGAAGGGGGATGGGAAATTAACGAAAATTGCTTTTGTGCGACAATGTTCCTATACACAAAAGTCTTGTTGAGATGACTACCCTTGACAATTGCGGCTTTCAAATGTTGTAATACCCACTTCGCAGCCCAGAACTGACTTACTTCGACTATTATTTGTTCCGAAAAATGAAAAGGAGCTTCATGGAAAAAAATTAACGATAATGAAGAAGTTCGCAATTTCCGCTTATATTAAAGGTAGAAAGAAAACTTGTTTCCTGTAATTATAAATAAATAAATTGATAGATCTGGAAAATGTAATAGGATTAAGGGCGGGTATACTGAGCAAAAGGTCAAAAATCATAGCACAATGCTTTTTGACCTTCCTTCTACACCATTCGGCGAATTTTATTACATCGCCATATCAAAATGGCAAGCGAATTCCTTGTAAAACGACATAAAATTGCTATACTGTAATGTAGATATTATATAGAAACCAGGAATAACTGCCAAATATTAAAAAAACATAATAAGTGAAAGAAAACTAACGAAATACGGAAACAAACACCTGTTGAGCTTATGAAATATGAAGCTGCCATTAATTAGCGTGCTGTTGAAAATATTGGAATATCAGATATGATAAAATAAACTATAAGTTTGCCTACGAGACCGAAAAAAGTTTGCGAAATGATTACATTTGCACAAAGGTGAACGGCTTTAAAAAAGTACTCCTGAAGTGGTTCTGTCGATCTCGTAGAAGGCAACTTTACGAGAAAGTAGTGATATACAATGTACAATGCTAACGTGAATATTTAAATCTGCTATTCCTTAATTAATGACTGAAGAAAAAAATATTCTTCCGAAAAGGAAACGATACGAGTAAATGAAAGTTTACATGAGATACTAGAATAGGCCTTATTTGACCAAACATCAATATGTCTACGTAAATAGATAGCCCTTGTTGAGACAAGTTCAAAAGAAGAAAAACAAAATCTGGTGTTAATAATAAAGTGGTACTTCCGCGGGTACCGTAAATATCGGTCCAAAAAAAACAGTACCTATAGTGGAAAAAAGAGTCCTGAAGAAAGTGTTAAGGATATCCCAAATAGCAATGATCAAGATGTGCCAACCAGCGATTATAACACTTGCCATTGAGGTTGCGCAGAAGGAAAGTGATGAAATGGCCTTTACGAATATAAAAATTGTTGAAGTAGCAGGTGATCACCATGCTCTTCCTAATGTTGATCCAACACCATCCGCCATTGAAATATTGGGAATAGAAAATGTTGTAATCATAGACAATTCAGTATGTCTGGTATACGTGATTTAACGATTGAAACTGTTGATGCAGCCTTCCAAAACAGTACCTATAGTGATGCTAACATTTTTTAAAGTTTATTCGTATCATGAAATTGATTGTCATCTATGATCACAAAATAAGAGAAGGTCATATGGCAAAATCCTATCCCGTCATCCACCAGGTTCTGTAGACCAACACGCGTACGCAAATCGATCAAATGATATTAAAAAAGGAAGTCAGTTATATCAAAAAACAAGAAGTAAACCTAAGGAAAATACAAATAGCAACTCCTGATTGGTTTCAAAATTAAATAATATTACGATGCTCACTGCGGTGGAAGGGAAGGTATGCATTGCTGTTACTAATTCTTTATATGCAATGAGACGTTATATTTGTTTGCAAACTTCTAACATTTCAGCAAATTAATTTAAGTATAAGCAAACGTAGAGACACTACGGCTTGGACTCTCTATTTAGTTGCTTTTTTTAATCATTTAATTAATAAAATCTCAATATAAAAGTGACAGATAAAGAGCTCAAAGACCAGAAATATGTTAAAGAAACAGAAGAAAGAATTCCAAGTGTTAATATGGGGTTTTAGTTGACGTTTTAAAAAAGAGAGCTTTTAGCATTCGGGGTTGTAAATAATGGCAATATACCCCAAACATTTTTAGCAGATCCACACACATGTTCTCGGATCACTGGCGTCATCATCAATTTAATCGAAAGATCCATAGTATTCCAGGGAGTAATTTCAAGTGGGAATTCTGTACACATTGACAAGTTTGCTGTATATGTACGAGAAAATCTAAGATTGTACATTGAATTACATATATGGAATTTTTTGGAAATTTTAAGTTGATGTTTTTAAAAAAATAATCAACATTCATTTCAAATCAGAGTTTTTTCAAGTTGCGGCTTCCTTTAAAAGAAAAGTTTCAAAATATACACTAACGTTTTTCACGCTAATGTCTAGAACCACATGTCCAATTTCATTTTCCTACGATTCATACTTACGCTTTGGTTTAATATCTTCACGATACGATGCATACTCACACTACGATTCATTATCATCATGCACTATCCATAGAGGTAGAGCAGCGAAAACAGATTTTTTATTTGTTTGTTTTTATGTTTCTTTGAACTAACCTCTAGGACCTTACGTCCGATTTCAAAATTTGCTTGGTGTTAGAAATCTCATAACTCGAGAAAGATTATTACGATACCATGATACCCAAAATTCATGAAGTTTTAATATGTGGTGCCGAAGTCATCGCTCATACTTATACTATATTTTCTGTTGGTTAGGTATTGGAGGTGACAGTTGAAGCCAGGAACAAGAACTCTCAGTAATGTAGATTATATTTTTCTAGAAAAATCTCCAGAGTAGACTGCTACAGATATATACTGAACATACTATTACTAACTTCACACCCACACCTATGTAACACTAGGCCAAGGCAGTAAAAAAAACTAAGTCATTTTTGAAGGAAGCTTTTAAGCTTACGTTTCTAAATACCTCTCTGCCGACACCGCCAAATAAGCAAAGTATAAAAGAACATGAAATTAATGACAAAGGAGAGGAGGCAATAAGATGATGAAACTGAATTTTTTTTACTTTGTATAATAACACACATTCATTTGATTAAACACCATTATACCATTAAATGTTGTTTTTTAATCCAAGTTTCAGTTTATGATAATTTTCAGTAAACCTTCTTTTATATATACGTATTAAAGTTGTATATTCAAATAACAATCTCAATTTAATATATAATTTGTATTATTTTTTAATAAATTAATTTTGAAAGTTCTCGGCTCAATGAAAGCGATAATTCAAAATTAATTCTGATATCAATTTCGCCCCCAATATCAAACAGTACAAAGAAACTAAGTCATTCTGTTCCCAAAACTCGAAGCATGCCTTTGAGATGTCATTTCAGACAATTTATTGTACTATAAGGTTGAATAGAAAGCGAGCTGACCTTTATAAATATTCCATTTTATGTAAAATATGTCACAATTTTATTATTTAATGCGACTTCAATAAAGTCATTGCTTTGTCTCAAAATGCTATCTTTAAGAAATCAGTCACATGGAAAATCATTTGAAACGTTTATCTCCTAGATTATTTTTAAAAGATTCTATCCACAGTTTAGTTTCTATAGTTCGACACTTCGTCTGGTCGGTATATTAAGTTATCAGATACTGTGCGAACTGTGGTAAATTTGCTAAAATATTCATATCTAAATTGTCGATATGCCAGAAAAAGGGACCCTTGTAATATTGAAGATAATGAACTTAAATAATCTATACTAATATAATAAACAAATTAAATTCGTAAGAAAGACGGGCAGGTGATACCTGCGTTTTAAAATATAATTTATTTCATTCGCTTTAATATCATGGACTGGCTGCAAAAAGCATCGAAATAATAAAATCAAAGATAAACGCTGTTATTTCTATACACTCCTGAACTACGTAATATGCTTGAATATTCTGTGGAAAGATAAAACGTAAATTTATTATTCTGGAGATTTTTAAGAGAAAAAGTCCGATGTCTCAAAAACAGCCCGTTGTGGTGTAATTTATTTTGTTTTTGTAAAAGGAAAAAACAAACACAAACTATTTGAAATATTCTATGAACACTAAATACGAAATAAATTTGTATTCTAACGTTTCCACAAGGAACAAAGAAAAATAAATACATTTGTAATATATTCAATTAAATACAACAATACATAAATGTGACAATGTTAATTGAAGTAAGTGAAACAAATTTTTTTTAGAATAAGTCATAAAATTAATACAGAAAACACTTGTTATTAACTTATCAATTAAATAAAGCTGCAATTATGGATTACAAGTTATCTAAGGCGCTCTAATTAACTAAGTTGGACCAATAACGAATAAAGTAAAATGATAATAACATTACTGATTCCTCTGCTGAGCATAAATTTCATGGAGCCTGTTCTTTACGTCTGATCGAAATTAGGGACGTGGACTTGCAAGGATGTCAAGTGTCAATATCTCTTTATTGTACAAGTCACAACAACCTTAGCGGTGGCTTTACACCGGCATTTGTTCGTGCATTATCGACATGAAATAAAAAATGGCTAGTAGTTAATTTGGGAGTTCGAATCTTTATGTGACTCAGTAGAGATGGACAATCATAATTACCTTAACAGATGTTGAACATAATCATCAACTCTAATGATGAACGTCTGTGACAGAGGGCATCACATTTATAATTATTAAGTAACACATTATACAATAATTTACTGCCACCTATATGATGCTGAAGAGCTTTCAAAAATTGTTTTTATATGTTTTCTATACTATCAGAATAAGCAGCATATAGTGGATTCAACAACAGCGTATTCAAATTGTGATATTACAGGAGCATTGTACAAGGTTAAGTATGTTTCAGCATTTTTAAATACTTTGCCTTTTCTTAGTACGAAGCTAAACATTCTGAGGGCCTTAGATACAATCTGCTCAATATGCAATCTAAAATGCATTTTACTATCGAAAATGACACCAAGGTCACGCATGCTGTCAACTTTTTTAACTGAATTCCCTCCTATCGCATATTTAAAGTTCTTTTTTTTTCTTCTTGAAAGATATTTGTTTGCACTTTGAGTAACTTAAATGCAGTTTGTTCTCTTCACAGACACAAACATGAAATCTATCGAGATCAGCTTGCATATTCGCACAGTCAAAGATGCCTTTCACAAGACTAATACTAAAGCTTTAGATCGTCTGCATACATTAGGAAATTACTATTTCTAAAACAGGTACTTATGTCGTTAATAAATATAATAAATAAGGAACGGCCTAATATAGATCTCTGTAGTACACCAGAAGTCACCTGGATATATGGTGACAAAAACCCATTTTCTTTTGCATTAATATTAAGTGACAATCCTTGTCAAATGCTTTCTTGAAATCTGTATACACCACTTTCTGTCTGAAATCTAATGACTCGAACAAGTGCTGAGAGTGAAGTAGTAGGTTAGTGGTGCACGAACAAAGCCGTGTTGTTCGGGCATAATGCAATTATGGAGTATTGAATATCCTCATCCATGTACTAATCTCCCTAAAAGTTTGGGAATTACTGATAAGATTGATATGGGTCTATAGTTTACTATGTTTTGTTTAGAACCACTTTTATACACAAGTTTTATGCGCGCCTTTTTCCATCATGTAGAAAAAGTCCCATGCTTTAAACATTTACTAAGAGAGCTTTAAACATTTATTAAGGAAGTTAAAGGAATACATATGGTATCTGCGTTATATTTGAGGAAGGCTAGTTCAATTCTATCTGGGCCTTTGTTCAAGTCTAATAACGTAAGCATTTTAAAACATCTGAAACCTTAAACAATATGGAAGATAAGCTGACGTCATTTAAATTACTAGTGGGCATGTTTTCAACATTTTAATGAATTTGTTTATGTCTGGATCAGTGGGTTCGAAAGTTGACTGAAAGAACTCTGAGAATATTTGGCAAATTTTGTTCTGGTTATTATTGGCACTTTCTCCGGATGACATAGTTGATGGATGGCCATTTGTTTCACGTAGTGAAGAGACATACGACCAGAATCCTTTAAGATTTTTTCTTTATTATTTTCTCTGTGTTCGCAACATATGACTTACAACATTACTTAGACAAACGCTTGAAACGATATCAAAGCTCTGAAAATTTATTATGGGCAGAAATGCTGCCATAGGTTTTCCATTTCAACAATGCTCGTTACTTGTATTAAGAAAGTCGTATGCATCAAGAATAGACCAGACAGGATACTTGGTGTTCTGGGTAGCCTTTTGTGGCACAAAAGAGTCAATTAGATTGAAGATAAAGTCGTACCATCTGGTCACAGCACATTCCGTGGAGAGTTCCCTTCATTCATTATCCCAATCTATTTTACTTATCTCTTTATTTTTTACCTCAAAGTCCGCCTTATAAAATTAATATTTTTTGTTTTGTAAAACGGGCAGCATTATTTCAGGTCCAAGATTCTGTTTTTATAATTTTGCAAATAATTAAATGTTTAAGACTCATAAAAGATAAAGTACTAAGATCAATATGCGTTATTTGAGATGTACATGTTTATAACGGGATGCAGTATCCTTCTTGACGTTGCCAGGTAATTGAAGGTATGTTGTAGTTACCTACAATGCAAAACTTGCTATCGTTTTGTTCGGTACACATTTTTTGTAAATTATTAAAATATATTTTGTATTTATTAAAAGGTAGATCTGGTGGGAGATAGACTGGGTTAAGAATATTTTTTTGTTTACCCAAGGATAAAATTAATATTATTTCCTCTATCTCAATGCTTTCATAGTCTGCGTCCCAGTCCCACGTAGCCAGACCGTAAGGCTACCGTAAGATTACCACACCAAATGTGGAAGGCTACCATGCATTTGATGAGTAAAGTATCTGAAAACATGACTTTTTATGATGTAAATAACCATCCGATTACGTCATCTAAAAATGGGCTTCCCGTCTGCTGCCAATTCATGTCTCCATCGACATGTTAGATCGTTGTCGGCTGCGGTTGCGACTGCCATCGGTAGGTCAGCGGGCGATGCTAAAGCATATTACGCGTATAACAGTGGCTAACTAACCTACCCTTCGTTTCCATGCGGTTTTAATTTTCGGAAAAAGTATAATATAACTTCGTGATAAATTAGTCTAAGTGGAAAATTTTTCTAATAATCTATTTGAGATTAATGTGCTTTTTCATAGACACATGTGTATCGATTTGAATTTAGCCCGACTCCGAAAATACCATTATAGTTTATTCACTAAATATTCAATCAATAAATGTAGTACGTGCAAGATCTCTTACCAATTAAAAAAAAAATTTAAAAATATAATTAGGAATAGCGAAAGATCATATGAATATTAATTATTAAGTCGTTGCTTGAAATTTACTTTTAAATTTAAAATGTATATGTATGCTAGTATATAATTTGTAAAGTATTTTTTTTATTTATGTGCACCTTATACATTACACGAGAAAAAAAAGAAGACAACAATATTATGCGATATTGTTAACTTTTCTTTTTTAATCTTAGAAGTAGAAGCCACCATCTCGGAGCAGGAATTTGCTTCAAATTTTTCATAATTGACTATACCCTGCTATGTTATTCCTGCCACGGGGGGGGTTAAATCAGAGCGGCAAATGTTTATACATACTTAAATTATATATCTATATATATATATATATATATATATATATATATATATATATATATATAAATTTCAAGGTTTCTCTATTACTTTAGAGAGGTACTCATCAAGACTTCACTCGTAGACTATATTGAGGCAAATCTATAATTAGAACAAATTTAAAGCAGATCAACGTTCATTAGGTCGTGCCTTCACTTTGTTAGTGTATTCGTTAATTCTTGTATATTTTATTTTTTCTAAATTCAACATCCAATAATTTGTGCCTTAAATCCTTATCACTACATTCATCGAATTGGAAAGATTCGACAGGGCTTCGTGTTCGCCTAAATAAAATAGACATCACTAAAATAGGTACGTACCTCAAGTTATATATTAATCATTAATTTCGCTTATCTTTGATTTTGATGACGTTTATACCATTTTATTCTTTGTTAGCGTATTCATTAATTCTCTTATAATTTCTTTTTTTCTAATTCAAAATCCAGTAATTTGTGAAGCCTGCTATATCTTAATACTACATAAATCAAATTAGGAAGATTCGACACGGCTTCGTGTTCGCCTAAATAAAATATACATCACTAAAATAGGCACGTATCTCAAGTTATATATTAATCATTAATTTCGCTTATCTTTTATTTTGATGACGTTTATACCATTTTATTCTTTGTTAGCGTATTCATTAATTCTCTTATAATTTCTTTTTTTCTAATTCAACATCCAGTAATTTGTGAAGCCTGCTTAATCTTATCACTACATAAATCGAATTAGAGAGATTCGACAGGGCTTCGTGTCCGCCTGAATATACATGACTGAAATAGGCACGTATCTTAAATTATATATTAATCATTACTTTCACTTATCTTTTATTTTTATGACGTTTATACCATTTTATTCTTTGTTAGCGCATTCATTAATTTTGGTGTAATTTCTTTTTTTCTAATACAACATCCAATAATTTGCGAAGACTGCTTAATCTTATAACTAAACGAAACGAATTAGAGAGATTCCATAGAGCTTCGTGTCTGCCTAAATAAAATATACATCACTGAAATAGGCACGTATCTCAAGGTATATATTAATCATTAATTTCGCTTATATTTTATTTTGATGACGTTTATACCATTTTATTCCTTGTTAGCGTATTCATTAATTCTCTTATAATTTCTTTTTTTCTAATTCAACATCCAATAATTTGTGAAGCCTGCTTAATTTTGGTCCTACATGAATCGAATTAGAAAAAGTTGACAATGCTTCGTCTCCGCCTAAATAAAATAATCGTGGCTAAAATAGGGACGGATCTAAAATTACATATTAATCATTAATTTCGCTGACCTTTTATTTAATGATTTTTATATCATTTTATTTTACACAAACATCGAACTCTTTTTTTGTTTTTAAGCTTCATGTCATTAAAAAATATTTTCCTACATAAATTGTTAGATTTTATAACCATCATAAATTTTATGATACGGGTTTTTTCATTATTTTTTATTGTATTTGATTCTTTGTAAAAATTAAGTTTTACTGAATATAATTGAATTTTACTAAAGTAAATTCGTTATTAAAATATACCGGTATGACTATAATACCAAATATCCTATCTAAAATATCTTATATTAAACAGCAGTTCTATCCAAAACAATTTAATTGTATCTCAACAAAACTTCTCCATTTCCGGCAAGTTTTTCTTTTTCATTTTCCCATTGGCCGCCCGAGGCAACCCTCTCATCTAACAAAACGTCACGATCTGACCATTAATTTCCTTGTAATCTGCCGTTCAAGGGAAACCAGACCTGTATTTGCCGTAAAGGATAATGGCGATAGTTTTATGGTAAAGGAAGAGTTGAGTTGTATTTCAGTTACGGCGTGCAGTTATGGTTCTGTAGCCCGAAGCTAAAGGGCCAATATCGATGTAATTACTTTAATCTACTTATTAATATTATAAATTTCAAATATCACAAACATTTACTAAAAATGAAAAATAAAATTTGTCTTCTTCAATATTCCATGTTTTTTTCTCTCTACAGTAGTAACTAGTGTTAGAGAAGTTTACTTTTATTCATCAATTAATTTAAATCTAGATCTATTTACAATTAATTTAAAGAAATATATTATATTCATTGCTTTAAAAATATCATTTATTTTTAAGGTTTTTGTAACTAACAAATTCTAGTTCAAGCGCATTGTATTTAATTTATTCAACATAAACACACAAAATAAGCTTATCAAGGAATATGAACAAAGAAATACTGGAGTAATCGAAACATATTTGTTCGTTACAAATACTTATACTATTGAATATATTTGGAGTTAATTTTGTAGAAATTATAATATCATCACCCATTCTTAATATCTTCTAGATATAATATAAATATACAACATTGATACTATGTGTATTAGTGCTGAAACCCTGGAAATTGTTTCAGCACTAATACACATAAATATAAGTAGATATAATAAAAACAAAAAAAAATTAAAAGAAATAAATAAATAAATATATGAATACACAAAACCGGAGGTATGTAGAATTAGTGTATTACCTTGTCCTTACTTTCAAATACCCTTGTTTTGTATAAATATATTACCGATAATAACTTCCATTTAATTTTATTACATACACCGTAAAGTTTGCATTGTATTATTGTCACATAATAACAACAATTGAATTTATTACCCTCACTAAAATACTGGTATATTGTATAACTCTCGGTAATATAATAAAACCTACACTGCGCCCCTGCAATAAACTCACTAACATAAGCAATGGAAAAATCCGTACAAACCACGCTTCCGCTATTGTGTTTGAAACATATAAATGCTGTTGGTTGTTCCTAAGAGTTAATCTTTGCTAATATCCCACCTAAAGATGTTGTAATACAACGAAACCTAGGTCGTGGTAAAGAAATTAAAGAAAGTGGAAATAATACTATATCACATTGTTTCATTTAAGTGTAAATACTTATACGTTTTCAATGTTAAGTCTTTATGCGCAATATCATTACGATTAATCAAAATGCAATTAACCCCTTTTGCCAGTAACAAATTTCATTTCCACATATTAATATTACAAGCAGTTGCTATTTTTATTTTTTTTCTTATTCTTCTTAATAAAAGACCCATTAGCCAGTTTGTATTCTTCCACTTCTTAATAAAAAGACCAACTCGTAAATGTGAGCATTTTGTACCCTCATTGTATGAAGTCGTTGATACAGTAGATATATATTTATTACGTTGTGAAGCATAATATGGTACGTTTATACTTTTACACCATATTAAAACACATTCATATTTTCATTATTTATATCTTATTACAATTGAATATAATCTAAGTATTTTTTGCTTAAAGACAGATTATTTGTAAAACATACGAACAATTCCACTTATCTAGGTAAAGAGATTAAGATGGTTATCGTGTAAAACGTGTTATCAAGGAAATTGGCTGATTTTTTTTATATATTATTCAAACTATAAAAATATAACTTATTTAAAAATTTTAAAATCATTTACCGTTTTGTTTTGGTAAAAATCGCTCTCAATAATGATATAATTACCATTAGTGGAGGGGTAGTTGCGTCACCACACTTTTTATTTAAATAATCCTTCAAGCGATATGTCTGAAAATCTAAGTAAATACAAAATGATGTTATCTCAACATGTTGAAAATATTTTTAAAAAAATAATCAACATTCATTTCAAATCAGAGTTTTTTCAAGTTGCGGCTTCCTTTAAAAGAAAAGTTTCAAAACATACACTAACGTTTTTCACGCTAATGTCTAGAACCACATGTCCAATTTCATTTTCCTACGATTCATACTTACGCTTTGGTTTAATATCTTCACGATACGATGCATACTCACACTACGATTCATTATCATCATGCACTATCCATAGAGGTAGAGCAGCGAAAACAGATTTTTTATTTGTTTGTTTTTATGTTTCTTTGAACTAAGCTCTAGGACCTTACGTCCGATTTCAAAATTTGCTTGGTGTTAGAAATCTCATAACTCGAGAAAGATTATTACGATACCATGATACCCAAAATTCATGAAGTTTTAATATGTGGTGCCGAAGTCATCGCTCATACTTATGCTATATTTTCTATTGGTTAGGTATTGGAGGTGACAGTTGAAGCCAGGAACAAGAACTCTCAGCAATGTAGATTATATTTTTCTAGAAAAATATCCAGAGTAGACATACTGTTACTAAGTTCACACCCACATACTGTTACTAAGTTCACACCCACATCTATGTAACATTAGGCCAAGGCAGTTGAAAAAACTAAGTAATTTTTGAAGGAAGCTTTTAAGCTTACGTTTCTAAATACCTCTCTGCCGACACCGCCAAATAAATAAAGTATAAAAGAACATGAAATTAATCACAAAAGAGAGGAGGCATGAAGATGATGAAACTGATTTTTTTTACTTTGTATAATAACACACATTCATTTGATTAAACACCATTATACAATTAAATGTTGTTTTTTAGTTCAATTTAATTATAAAATAAATCATGAAATACATATACTCCTATGTGCAACGTAAACCGTTTCCAATAAATAAATTACTTTATGATAATTTTCAGTAAACCTTCTTTTATATATGCGTATTAAAGTTGTACATTCAAATAACAATCTCAATTTAATGTATAATTTGTATTATTTTTTAATAAATTAATTTTGAAAGTTCTCGGCTCAATGAAAGCGATAATTCAAAATTAATTCTGATATCAAGTTCGCCCCCAATATCAAACAGTACAAAGAAACTAAGTCATTCTGTTCCCAAAACTCGAAGTATGCCTTTGAGATGTCATTTCAGACAATTTATTGTACTTTAAGGTTGAACAGAAAGCGAGCTGACCTTTATAAATATTCCATTTTATGTAAAATATGTCACAATTTTATTATATAATGCGACTTCAATAAAGTCATTGCTTTGTCTCAAAATGCTATCTTTAAGAAATCAGTCACATGGAAAATCATTTGAAACGTTTATCTCCTAGATTATTTTTAAAAGATTCTATCCACAGTTTAGTTTCTATAGTACGACACTTCGTCTGGTCGGTATATTAAGTTATCAGATACTGTGCGAACTGTGGTAAATTTACTAAAATATTCATGTCTAAATTGTCGATATGCCAGAGAAAGGGACCCTTGTATTATTGAAGATAATGAACTTAAATAATATATACTAATATAATAAACAAATTAAATTCGTAAGAAAGAAGGGCAGGTGATACCTGCGTTTTAAAATGTAATTTATTTCATTCCCTTTAATATTATGGACTGGCTGCAAAAGGCATCGAAATAATAAAATCAAAGATAAACGCCGTTATTTCTATACACTCCTGAACTACGTAGTATTCTTTAATAGTCTGTGGAAAAAGATAAAGATAAAGAGATAAAGAGAGAGAGAAAGATAAAATGTAAATTTATTATTCCGGAGATTTTTAAGAGGAAAAGTGCGATGTCTCAAAAACAGCCCGTTGTGGTGTAATTTATTTTTTTTTGTAAAAGGAGAAAACAAACACAAACTATTTGAAATATTCTATGAACACTAAATACGAAAGAAGTTTGTGTTCTAGAATTTCCACAAAGAAATACATTTATAATAAATCCAATTAAATACAACAATACATAAATGTTACAATTTTAATTGAAGTAAGCGAAACATAATTTTTTTTTAGAATAAGACGTGAAATTAATGTAGAAAACACTTGTTATTAACTTATCGATTAAACAAAGCTGCAATTATGGATCAATGTAATAATTACTTAAGTTATCTGTGTAATAATTAACTAAGTTGGACAAACAATGAATAAAGTAAAATGATAATAACATTCTGATCCGTCTGCTGTGCATAAATTTCACGGCGTCTGTTCTTTACATCTGATCGAAACTGGGGGATGTCAAGTGTCAACATCTCCTTATTGCATAAGTCAAACAACCGCCGTGCTCTTATACCGGCGTTTGTTCGTGCATTGTCGACATGAAACAAGAGATGGCTACGAGTTAGTTTGGGAGTTCGAATCTTTATCTGACCCAGTGGAGATGGGCAGTCATAATTACCTTGACAGATGTTGAACATAATCATCAACTCTAATAACGAACGTCTATGATAGAGGGCATCACATTTATAATTATTAAGTAATATTTTATACGATAATTTACAGCCACCTATACGATGCTGAAGAGCTTTCAAACATTTTTTTTGTATGTTCTCAATACTATCACAACAAGTGGCGTATAGTGGATCCGAGGCAACAACAGCGTATTCAAGTTGTGATCTTACAAGAGCATTGTACAAGGTTAAATATGTTTCAGAATTTTTAAATACTTTGGCCGATCTTAATACGGAGCCAAGTATTATATAGGTCTTAGATACAATCTGCTCTAATGACACCAAGGTCACTCATGCTGTCAACATTTTCCCTCCTATATATAATAAAATTTTATTTGTTTTTTTTTTACTTTGTGAAAGAGATTTGTTTGCACTTCGAGTAACTTGAATGCACAGTAAACATCAAGTCTATTGAGATCAGCTTGCATATTCGAACAGTAATGGATGTCTTTTACGAGAGTAAGTAGCTTTAGATCATCTGCATGCATTAGGAAATTACTATTTCTAAAACAGGTACTTATATCGTTAATAAATATAATAAATAAGAAAAAGCCTAATATAAATCCCTGTGACTTCTGGTGTACAGAAGTCACCTGGATATATAGTGATAAGAACCCATTTTCTTTAATTGCTTACTGCCTAATAGTTAAATATGAAATAAACCATCTAAGTAAGTTTCTTCTGATACCGTTAAATGTTAGTTTTCGCATTAATATTAAGTGATCATCCTTGTCAAATGCTTTCTTGAAATCGGTATACACCACGTCAACTTTCTGTCTGAAATCTAATGACTCGAAAAAGTGCTGAGAGTGAAGTAGTAGGTTAGTGGTGGTAGATCTTCCACGAACAAAGCCGTGTTATTCAGGCATAATGTAAATATGGAGTATTGGATATACTCGTCCATGTATTAATCTCTCTAAAACTTTGGGAATTACTGATAAAATTGATGTGGGTCTGTAGTTATCTATGTTTTGTTTAGATCCACTTTTATGCATAGGTGTTATGTGCGTCTTTTTTCAACATGTAGGAAAAGTCCTATGCATTTATTAAACAAGACAGTTAAAGGAATGCATATGCTCGTTCCTTGTATTTAGAAAGTCGTATGAGTTCATAAATAAACCAGACAGCATGCTTGGTGTTATAGGTAGCCTTTTGTGGCACAGAAGAGTCAATTAGATTGAAGATAAGGTCGTAAAATCTGGTCACAGCATATTCCGTTGAGAGTTCCCTTCATTTATTATCCCAATCTATTTTCCTTATATCTTTATTACCTTAAAGTCGGCCTTATAAAAGTTATATTTTATGTTTTGTAAAACGAGCAGCATTATTTCAGGTTCAAGATTCTGTTTTTATAATTATGTAAATAATTATATTGTTTAAGACACATAAAAGATGAAGTACTAAGAGCAATATGCGTTATTCGAGATGTACATGTGTATAACCGTATGCAATATCCTTCTTGACGTTTCCAGGTAATTGAAGGTACATTGTAGTCACCTACAATACAAAACTTGCTATTACCTTATTCTGTATATATTTTCTGCAAATTATTAAAATAGATTTTGTACTTATTAAAAGGTAGATCATAAAAAAGGTAGGTGGCAGATAGACTGCGTTGAAAATAAGTTTCTGTTTACCCAAGGATACATTTATTATTATTTCCTCTATCTCAATACTTTCATAGTCTGTATGTCGCAGTCTCACGTAGCCAGACCGTAAGGTCACTCTAAGGCTACCATACCAAATGTATAAGGCTACCATGCATTTTATGAATATAATGTTTGGAAACATGACTTTTTATGATGTAAATGACCATTCAATTACGTCATCTAAAAATGAACCTCCCGTCTGCTGCCAATTCATGTCTCCATCGGCGTGGTAGATCGTTGTCGACTGCTGTTGCGACTGCCATTGGCAGGTCAGCGGGTGATGCTAAAGCATATTACGCGTATAACAGTGGCTAACTAACCTACCCTTCGTTTCCATGCGGTTTTAATTTTCGGAAAAAGTAGATTATGGCTTCGTGATAAATTAATCTAAGTGGCAAATTTTTCTAATAATCGATTTGAGATTAATGTGCTTTTTCATAGACACATGTATGTCGATTTGAACTTAGCCCGACTCCGAAAATACCAATATAGCTTACTCACTAAATAGTCAATCAATAAATGTAGTACGTGCAAGATCTCTTACCAATTAAAAAAAAAATTTAAAAATATAATTAAGAATAGCGAAAGATAATGTGAATATTAATTATTAAGTCGTTGCTTGAAATTTACTTTTAAATTTGAAATGTATATGTATGCTAGTATATAATTTGTAAAGTATTTTTTTTATTTATGTGCACCTTATACATAACACGAGAAAAAAAAGAAGACAACAATATTATGCGATATTGTTAACGTTTCTTTTTTAATCTTACAAGTAGAAGCCACCAAATTTTTCATAATTAACTATGCCCTGCTATGTCATGTTATTCCTGCCACGGGGGGGTGGAGGGTTAAATCAGTACGGCAATTTTTTTATACACACTTAAATTATATATACATATGTACATATATATATATATATATATATATATATATATATAGTTTATTCACATTATATATATATATATATATATATATATATATATTTATATATAAATTTCAAGGTTTCTCTATTACTTTGGAGAGGTACTCATCAAGACTTCACTCGTAGACTATATTCAGGCAAATCCATAATTAGAACAAATTTAAAGCAGATCAACGTTCCTTAGGTCGTGTCTTCACTTTGTTAGCGTATTCGTTAATTCTTATATAATTTCTTTTTTCTAAATTCAACATCCAATAATTTGTGAAGTCTGCTTAATTTTATCACTATATGAATCGAATTAGAAAGATTCGACAGGGCTTCGTGTTCGCCTAAATAAAATATACATCACTAAAATAGGCACGTATCTCAAATTATATGTTAATCATTAATTTCGCTTATCTCTTATTTTAATGACGTTTAAACTTATCACTACATAAATCGAATTAGAGAGATTCGATAGGGCTTCGTGTCCGCCTGAATATACATGACTGAAATAGGCACGTATCTTAAGTTATATATTAATCATTACTTTCACTTATCTTTTATTTTAATGACGTTTATACCATTTTATTCTTTGTTAGCGCATTCATTAATTTTGGTATAATTTCTTTTTTTCTAATTCAACATCCAATAATTTGTGAAGCCTGCTTAATTTTGGTCCTACATGAATCGAATTAGAAAGAGTTGACAATGCTTCGCCTCCGCCTAAATAAAAAATCGTGACTAAAATAGGAACGGATCTAAAATTACATATTAATCATTAATTTCGCTGACATTTTATTTAATGATTTTTATACCATTTTATTTTACACAAACATTGAACTCTTTTTTAGTTTTTAATCTTCATGTCATTAAAAAATATTTTCCTACATAAATTGTTAAATTTTATAACCATCATAAATTTTATGATACGGGTTTTTTATTATTTTTTTTTGTATTTGATTCTTTGTAAAAATTAAGTTTTACTGAATATAATTGAATTTTACTAAAAGAAATTCGTTATTAAAATATACCGGTATGATTATAATACCAAATATCCTATTTAAAGTATCTTATATTAAACAACAGTTCCATCCAAAACAATTTAATTGTATCTCAACAAAACTTCTCCATTTCCGGCAAGTTTTTCTTTTTCATTTTCCCATTGGCCGCCCGAGGCAACCCTCTCATCTAACAAAACGTCACGATCTGACCATTAATTTCCTTGTAATCTGCCGTTCAAGGGAAACCAGACCTGTATTTGCCGTAAAGGATAATGGCGATAGTTTTATGGTAAAGGAAGAGTTGAGTTGTATTTCAGTTACGGCGTGCAGTTATGGTTCTGTAGCCCGAAGCTAAAGGGCCAATATCGATGTAATTACTTTAATCTACTTATTAATATTATAAATTTCAAATATCACAAACATTTACTAAAAATGAAAAATAAAATTTGTCTTCTTCAATATTCCATGTTTTTTTCTCTCTACAGTAGTAACTAGTGTTAGAGAAGTTTACTTTTATTCATCAATTAATTTAAATCTAGATCTATTCACAATTAATTTAAAGAAATATATTATATTCATTGCTTTAAAAATATCATTTATTTTTAAGGTTTTTGTAACTAACAAATTCTAGTTCAAGCGCATTGCATTTAATTTATTCAACATAAACACACAAAATAAGCTTATCAAGGAATATGAACAAAGAAATACTGGAGTAATCGAAACATATTTGTTCGTTACAAATACTTGTACGTTTTGAATGTTAAGCCTTTATGCGCAATATCAATGCGATTAATAAAAATGCAATTAACTCCTTTTTGCAGGTAACAAATTTCATTTCCACATATTAATATTACAAGCAGTTGCTATTTTCATTTTTATTTATTATTATTTTTATTCTTATTCTCCTTAATAAAAGACCCATTAGTCAGTTTGTATTCTGCCACTTCTTTATAAAAGACCCCTTAGTCAATATTAAACATTTCTCATTATAAAAAGACCAACTTTTAAATGTGAGCGTTTTGTAGCTACATTGTATGAAGTCATTAGTACAGTAGATATACATTTATTACATTGTGAAGCAAAAGGCGTTACGTTTATACTTTTACACCATATTAAAAAACATTCATATTTTCAATATTTATATCTTATTACAATTGAATATAATCTAAGTATTTTTTGCTTAAATACAGAATATTTGTAAAACATACGAACAATTCCACTTATCTAGGTAAAGCGATTAAGATAGTTATCGGGAAAAACGTGTTATCAACGAAATTGGCTGATTTTTTTTATATATTATTCAAACTATAAATATCTAACTTATTTAAAAATTTTAAGATTATTTACCGTTTTGTTTTGGTAAAAATCGCTCTCAATAATTATATAATTAACATTAGTTGTGGAGTACGTATAAAACGTACGTATAAAATTAGTTATTTCACCATACTTATTTTTTTTTAAACGCGTCGAGCGCTTTGTCTAAAAAACCAAATCGGTGTAAGATGTTGTTGTATTAAAATTAAAAAAAAAATATTTTCCGTTTGTTTTAGAAAAAATTGCTCTCAAAAATTATATAATTAACATTACAGGAAAAGTACGCAATTAACCACACTTCATTTTATTTAGAAAACGCTATAAAAACGCAAAAATTATTATTTTCCCAATTTTTGAAATGATGTTCAATAAAAAGTTTTGGATTTTGATTATTTTTAATGAGAAGTTTTGAATCTGGTAGGTACTCCTTGTTGTATGTCCTGGTGGTACTCCTTAGTTGGTTTCCAGGGATAAAAACAACATTTAAAATTACGTTTGTCTGAAATTACGTGGTCAAGGCCTTATTTCTACTGATAATTATGTGAAATTTTAATATAAGGGGTACTTAGATATATGATTGAAGGCTGCTAAAATTTACATATATGTACAGAGAGGCCCAAAACGTTTTTTACACAAATAAATTTCTTATCCACCTAGTGCATGTATGTCTACAAGAAATAAAATTGTGTATAATTTTAAAAACCATTTCCGGTTTTGCTTAAAATAATATAACATGTGTAAAATAGAAATCTATAAATTAGCCCATTTAGAACCTTGAAAACTGTGACGAAAGGACAGCCAAACGACATTGTCACAAAAAATTAAATGCAATCTGATCGGACTGATCTGACAAATGTAGGCAATATTGATTGAAGTATTCTAAAATAAAGAAGTACTACACTTTAAAATTTAAAACTTAAAATTAAAAACAGTATTACACTTTAAAATTTAACAAAAAATAAATTGTTTTTTTATTTATTTTTTGTTAATTTAAAATTAACAAAAAATTTAAAACAGTACTACACTTTAAAATTTTTCTCGTCCGTATGTAAGTATATTATTCAGAGCTTAAAAATATTTAATGGAAAATAAATTTGTTTTTAAAAAAAGATTCGATATTAAATGTACTGAAAAGTAAGAAATACAAAGAATTTATCGAGACAATGAAACATACCCAAATTTCATGGGTCTGGTATTCGATATTGAGAAGTAATACAAGTACCTAGTTTGCTCGAAATATTGATATATTGATAACCGAATTTGCAACAGATCGAGGACAAACCAAGTTAAATGAAAGCTTTTAAAAATCTGTTTTATTAAAATATTCCTAATACGCCCAGAGTCTAATTTCACATGTTTGCTACAAGAAATAAAATTGTATGCTAAAAGATCCATGCCAGCAAAGAGCTATTAAGAAGATAAAACAAATTGCCAGCCAAAAACGTACTTTGACCCTTTTAGCTTTCGTCCGCAGAATTTGGATACAATTAGTTTAATGAGTCGTACATAAGTTCACCGATCTAAGTTAACAATCACTGGATGACTTATCGAAAAGCTTCTCTATAGAAAGAAAGTTCTTTTCATTATATATCAAAACAATGCTTATCGGTTTCTTATTTCAAACGATCCGAAATGGTCATCTTTGTATTGATCAGAATGGTCATCTTTGTATTGCGAAAAGATGAGGATTTTAATCATACAAATAAAAGTAATCTTCTAAAGAATTTTATAATATACAATTCCCAAATATACTGTTAGAAATCTTGTGTATTTTATGAATGTTGTATACTTTTTTTCTAATATCCTTCAATTTATTTTTGTTCACAAGCATTGGACATTCCTCTACAAAACTGTGCATTTTCTTATAAAATTAAATTGTGTGCAAAAAATACCTATGGAGAAAGTATAGCTACAAACATTTGGTGTGAAAACTTTAAGAATATTATCAACATTTCTACTCGGTCACAAAATGTCAACATTTTATTAAAATGATTAGCAGATTCATTGCCTAAAATGCAAGATTTTAGCTAACATATTTGATAAGCCTTTTCTCAATTAGAGTTATGATCAATGTGTATTTTTTTAGAAAGAACGAAATTATCTTTATAACATTACAACTCTTGCTCGCGTAATGAATTTGTTAATGCGATTGGGTTTTTTTCCCTACAAAAACGTTTGTATCATAAAGTAACTTTAAGAAGAAGAAATTAACTTATAGTTTAACCGGAATTGAATTCTTTAACTTCTCCCAAATTTTTAAGCTCTTATACTTGATTTTTGATACACAAATCTTAATAATTTAATTTAAAAATCTCGGAAGGAACACTTATTCAAAACAAAGGTAAATCTCGAACCAATATGACAGTTATATCATAGACATTGGAAACGGAAGCTCTATTTCCAATGTGGAACTTACCGATGACCGGATGTTATGTTAAATAATTTTATAATAATCAAAAAAATGTTAGAACTTACGTACTTAGGACTCCATTTGTCTCCATAGGAGAATATAATACACAAAAATGATTCAAATTTGACTAAATTTTGTAATGTTAGTGTATAAAAGTTAAAAGTTGAGAAAATTAAAGGAAGAGGGTTGGAATCTTTTATTACATGTTTGAATTAAACTATGCAATCTGTTCAATGACATATCCTTTCATTGCTCTAGGATTGTTAGTTTTAGAATTACTATAATTTAAAAATAGCATTTTTCTTTAGTAATATTTTGAATGTAACCATTGTTTTGGCATAAAAGCATAGCTTTACATCAAAATTCTGTTAAGAAACATAATATGTACGTACATTTTAAATTTTAAAGTTGTGAATAATGAACAATTTAACTATATGAACTATTCAATAGGGTAGCCTTTTATTGCTCTACGATTATTAGTTTAAAAGTTGCGAGTATTCTACAAGTGATATATTTTCACCTATGACCAAAAAATACGTAATTCCACATCAAACTCTAGTTAAAAGCATTATACAAATAGTTTTAATATTTCAGCATAACACAAAGCAAATATCCCACAATTTTCAAAAATCATTGTGAAATTTTTATTGCAATCATATTCACTGTGAATCTATATTAGTTTTGATACAATACAATTTTTTACATCGTCTTTGAGCATTATTTTTATAGATGTAGGATTTAGTTTAACTCTTCAATCACATAATAATTTAAAGATATTTTTATTACTTATAATTTCCGAGAAATGGCCAATGTTAAACAATGTAAATTTCATACCGAAATTTTTTTTTGTATATGGTAGCTTGCGAAGTGAAACTTCGTCTCATCAATAATCAATATATGTACTTTAGGACGGAACTTTGAACAAAAGAAACGAAATATTATCTACACACTTAAATGTATATAAATAGAGTACTCACTTTCTCTCCAGTCAGGTTCCTTAAAATTACTGTAAATAACTAAATCATGAATAACATGACTCCTAAACAATACAAAAATGAAGGTTTTGTGTCATTTTAAATAATTATAAAAAAAAGAGTAACTGTAATGTACTTATATCAAATACATCAATATTATAGTATTTTTAGAATAATAACACAAATAAACTTCGATAATAACAAAACTGTAATAAACTTAATACTTGTAATTAAAGAAATCTGAAAATAATGATACATTTAAAATATTTTGACACATACTTCCTTCTGGTAAAGAATAATTTGATTTGTTCGTCCCTAATTCCTTTTGAATTTATCTATAAGGGGATATCAATTGCCTACCACAAGGACGTGAATGAACTCCGCAAAATCTCTCAGAAAATAATTCTCGTAAGACGGTACTTACATTAACCAACCACTGATTATTATGCTACGGCAAGCCACAGTTGACATGTGTACACTGAGATGACTGAAATACGATCAGATGCTACGGAAAAACATTCAAAGCCTGTGTCTTGTCACACAGTGTCGGGCAACCTTTTTCCGCTGTAGGGTAGATTTGGAAAGAAGCTTAATCTCTAAGAGGTGTTTTTCTTCTCGCTGAAGTATGTATGAATTTTATTTACTGGTTATTATAGTAATATAATTTAAGTAAAATGTATTTCTAAATATGAATTTTTAGGATGCCATAAGTCAGAAAGAACTAGTATAAAACCACTCATGTATCTGTCTCTCACAGCCCTTGAAAATAAATGACATTTAAATTGGTGACGAAAGAGAATTAATTACTCTAAAATGTTTTTAAATTTCAAATACAATACCACATGCCACTGTGGTAACGTTTAAAAGCGTTAATTATAAGGATGTCAAGAATATTAGTTTTAGATGTTATATCTTCAATTATATGCTGAAAAATATGTGAAAAAAATACGCCCATCCTGTTTCCGAGAATCCTGAATGTAAAATTATTAAACGAACAGAGTTTTCAGAAGTCTGCTCTAATGGAAAAGTCGTAGATTCTAGATGTCATGATTTTTTAAACATGCACCATGTTATTACCCCTATGAAAGATATAATAAAGCATTATATTAATGTTGTGAAAAATTAAAAATTGTAAATATATTAATAGAAATCCTATGTAATTTTAAATGTTTATAAGTGCCTAAATATATGCGCAACAATAATAATATGACTTCTATTCGTACTTGACTGGTTTTTAGCGTAAGATAGAGAAACAAGTAACATTTATGTATGAACCTCACCCGGTCAGGACTGCTAGTCGGATTTACTGATAGTAAAAACCTATTTCGTATGGATACTTCAGTGATTAGATCTTGCTGTAGAGCACGAGTTGTAGACTGTTATTCCAACTCAACTGACAGTAATGAGAAACATAAATACGTTTTTAACTGTTAGCAAGTCCGACTGACAATCTTGACTGTTCGTGGTCCGTATGGGCGTTAGAACTTAATGTCTGCCCGTCCGTCCATCATAGCATCTTTGTTTCATATATAAATGTCAATTAGAGTGATGCAAATTATTAAAAGAGAAAAAATTAATTTACCTCGTCTTAAAGTGGACTGGATTTTTTTTCCTTTTTCCGTTTTTCTTCAAATTTTTTTACCACTAAAAAGGTGGGGTGAAATTGGATAGGCTCTTCTAAATTAAAGTGACGTTATTCAAATTCAATGAACTACGTATTCGTAAACTATTTTTCGAAAATAATGGGAAAGTTCAATAATGTACCATTTTTAATTGAAACTTTTAGCACTAATAAATTGAGTGATATTTAATATATCTAAATGCAATCAACGAATATGAAATTAGAAATTAGAAGGCGAAATATAAAATGTAAAATAATTTATTTCCGTGTAAACAACGAAATATGGAAATTACAATGTAAATAAAGCTATTAATTATAATTGTACCTTTTTTGAGTCAGTCCTTGTCACCTGAAAACTGTGGTAATTTATACAAATTTATAAAGAATAAATCCTCACATTTAGGAAAACAAATATAATTTAACTCTTTTTTCGGTCCTATTTAAATATTACATATCTGGAAGATACAACATCAACAATGAAAGTTAAATAACCTCATTTTTTCAGTACAAAAACGTTTCTAAATGTTTCATTTGTGTCGTGTTACGACAGCCAGGTTGTTGACACTGTATGGTGTCAAAAACCTAGTCTTACCTGACATCCATTAGTGCTATGTTGCTGCACGGTTATAAGTACTGTCACTGCTGATATTAAATTTCAGAAACATGTGGGAGGATACAAAAAAATACTTAGAAACATGTTATGTGTGAAATAATGTTTTCCTTGCATTGAACATCTGAAACGATAGAAATATGTTTTTACATGATAAACAAATTTAAAATAACATATTGAAAAATATAATATGACTCGCATTACCAGGGTTTCGTGTATACTCATTATGTTGCATATAAAGTTAAAAAAAAATTAATATTACGTATTATTCCCGTTTATTTTCATCGCACAAATACGGGGTGCCCGGGAATAACTACTGTCGGACAAAGAAAGACTTTATTCGTTGGCTGAAAAATAGTTGATTATCGTTAAAATAAAATTTAAGAGATGAATTTTTTCTGAAAATTTAAAGTAAAATTCATAATTATTTGTCATCTTTTTCGTACATGTGATGCTCGCGCACATTATTCAGCGCTCTAGGCAAGTATCGGATGTATTAAAAAGAGTTATGTGTAATATTTTTTTTCATTCAATTAGAGAAAGGGCGTGTTTACCGTTTTATTTCAACGACAATTTCAAAATGTATAGCCAACCTTTATAGCCAACGAATAGCATCTTTCTTTGTCTGACACATATTTTCGGATACCGTGTACGATTTATATCTAGTACACTTTTTTAGACATAAAAATATAATAAGTTCTCCAAAAATTGTGAGCTTTTAAACAAGGGTATAACTTTATTCATAAATTTAAAACAAGCTTCTGAAACTCTGCTATATTCGTAATTTTAGGTTAAGTAATTTTACGAATTTACTGGGCATACTTGTTTCGCATGTTTTAAGCATATTTGTGGAGACAAATTATAAAACATAACGAAAAAAGTACTTTGTCATTTTAAACGGTACCCTACAAAAGATACCCTCTCTGACATTTATGTAGAAATATTTCTCATTTTTATGTATCATACTTACTAGCTTTATATTCTTTATCTAATTTTTACGTCGAACAGTTTCGGAGAAATAAGCGACTCGAACAGAAAACACACATACGAAAGGTGAGTTGAGTAAATATCCTTTTTCTTTTTAAATATATAACCCTAGAAAACGTCGAAGGCCGAATTATATATTCCACTGAATATATTATTATGTTAACTAAAATCCAAGGTGGAAATTTCTTTTGTGGGTCTATAAATATATATACATATATATATATATATATATATATATATATATATATATATATATATATATATGTGTATATATATATATATATATATATAAACAGTGGTCGTGAAATTCTTGCCAATATATATTATATGTGTATGTACCAATTCTTTCTTTCTGTTTTTTTTAAATATGATCATTTGTCCTGCCTCTCATGCGTAAGAATATCCTGCAATATTAAGCTGTCACTCATATTGCTCAATACAGCATTACGACTTGCACCAAGCCTTGATATTCTTTCGCTCCACTGACTACTGACACGATGAATCCTAGGGATTCTTAAAGTGATAGTTATATTGATATGTATGTTTCTCTTTTATTCGTTATCGTTCACGCTACATTTTATAATAAGTGTTTGTGATACTTCCACTCGCCCAAGGCTTTGGGCAAATTTGTAAATTGAGCAAAGATTTTCAAGAAATGAATGAGTAAATAAATAAAATATCGTTGCATTCCTTACTTGTCATTCATTATTTTCTTAGCCAGCCCATTTATTTGTCACTTTTTTAACAGTTTTTTTTTATTTTCTTAGCCAGCCCATTTATGTGTCAATTTTTAACAGTTTTTTTTTATTTTATTCTGCGTTAGTATTCATAATAAGTTGTAGTCTTCTATAACACTCGCTATATTTTATTGTTTAGTGGTTTAGGTTGACTGGAAGAGATTATTCCAGTAGCAATAATATATCTTATATTATTGCCTATTGCACATTAAATAAAAAAATAAATAATTTGATAATTGTTTTTGAAACAAAAACTTAATTAAAAAAACTATGCCAAGTCTAAAATCATTAAGCAAATTTCCTTTTGTAAAATTATATATTGTTTAACTCAATTAAGAGTACTCAGTTCATAGAAGGGAGAATCCTTTATTAATTTTGTAAAAGATATCGTTACAAAACAATTACAATGTGAAACATAATTATATAAGCAGAAAAAGATTTCAAAACTTTTATAAATTTTATCAAATATTTACATATATATAAATATATATACACACACACAGACACACACATATATATATATATATATATATATGTATATGTATATATATATATATATATATATATATATATATATATATATATATATATATATATTAACGTCATTATTGCAAATTTAGTTCATATTAAAATTAATATTTAACAGATAAAACACTAGCAGTAACTAAAAGGATTATGTTCATTGTATATTTTTAATTTGTAGGTCTTATTACTTAGGGCAAAACATAAATTAAAGCAAGCTGGGTTTACTTTGCTGACGATTTGCAATTCACTAACTTGCTTAATTATTTGCATTTAAGGGGGTAAACTCCATCCATTACTCGCTCTCCCCACTACCGATATGTTTCACTTTTCGTTACTGTCGCTTTAAAGAAGTTTTACTTCGTAAAAGAAGTTTTCTCGTAAAAAAGTTTTACTTCAAAATAATGATTACATATAAACCTTGCACATATTTCAAGATGAGTATCATACATTGCAAAACTATAGCCTTACAAGGAAGTTACATTTAGCTAGCCAACATTAAACAGATATTTGTGATTGTGTCTATTCTATTTAGGCTTGCTAGCTATATTCGTATAACAGACTATTTCCATGATACACTGTGCTAAGAAGTAATCTTAAATTATTTTTATTTAATTTAATTATTAATGGATCTTGTCAAAGTTTATAGTTTTTTTCTTTCCAGAGTTTTATAGTAAAACTATTAAAGTTCATAATTTTGTCAAATGTGTAATGTAATGATATCAGAGTTTTTACATTTATAGACCAGTTTTAATAAAATTTTGCTTTACATGGAAAGCTTCATTAATGAAAAAAGCTTTTCATTTAATGAAAATCCTGTAATGAAGCAATATGTATATCAGTCTGTCATGATATCAGAGTTTTTACCCTTATAGACCTATGTTAGTAAAATTTTGCAAGTATGTGCTTTACATGGAAAGCTTAATTGATAAAAGCTTTTAATTTAATGAAAATCCTGTAACGAAGCAATATATATACCAGTCTGTTTGTCATGATATCAGAGTTTTTACACTTATAGACTTATCTTAATAAAATTTTGCAAGTATATGCTAAATATGGAAAGCTTATTTAATAAAAGCTTTTCCTTGAATAAAAATCCTGTAATGAAGCAATATACATACCAGTCCGTTATTACGTGATGATATCAGAATCTTTACACATCCATTTTAATGTTACTAGCTTTTATATTTTGAATTTCACGCACACCAAGTCACTTGCACATCAAAGTCATGTAAATTAAGTCACGTAAATTGAAGTATTCGATCAAAAACTACGACATCTACGTTTTCCTAAAACCGTAGCGTAGGTGGTTTACATAATTTTAAATTCAATAATTTCGAAAATGGGGGAAAATATATTTCTTACATATTTTTCAATATAACTTTGAAAATGTACTGCCTAAAATTGTGAAAAAAATTTTGAGACCCATGACTTTCGAGACCAGACGCTTTCAAACGATAAGAATTTAAAAAAAAATTAAGTATTTAGTTTTACTTGCCTATAGTATCCATGTAAATATTTTTGAGTACAGCTATTAAGGTTTGTGTGGGTTAATGTGCTTTATTGCTATATCAAATTCCAAATTCCCACGTCAAGCGATTTCAGAGGAAAATGGCTGGGATGTGGACAGACGGACTCGTGAGTGATTCTGTTTTTCCTTCTGAGGTATGGAACCCTAAAAATAAAAAAATATAGATAGTACCATTTTATTAGAAGAAGATTATTTTAGCTAAGATCATCAACAATTTTTAAGATATATTGACAACTAGATAACCCAAAATTTTACATGTTCCAAAACGCATATATCCAGTATTTTTGAGACTAGATAACCGTGAGTTATTTCACACTTATATCGACTCTGTTGATTAATGAATCTGGGCAAACTACATTTTAATATTAGTAAATGACCTATGATAAGAATTTCCAGGGCACACCCTTGCATTATTCATAGTCATTGCTTATCGGATTCATCATTTTAAATCACACAGGGCGAGTTCATGTATAATTCTACAAATATATTATTGGTATTATATTTTCCAAAAGTTGATTAGATTTTATTATATTCCTTGATAAACTTAGTAGAGATGATGCCTTTTGCATGCATCGATTGGATAAATATATTATTCTATCGATTTTTATCAGAGTGAATTTTAAATAATTGCAGGCACCTTGTTTTCCTTTGAGAATATTTGCATTAATGTGACATTTTTGTTATTCAATGACATTTATAGATAAATTGACTGAAGCATTTTTTAGAGCATCGAATAAATATGATGACTTAATAAAACTGATCAATAGCTATATTGATAGCAAATCGGCTTCAAGATGGACTTCGATTCATAGTTTTAATTTTGTTTCCAATATCGAAGGCGTTTACTGTTTCTTTTTCCTCCCAATCGATATTCTGCGATGTTTTCCTACCATTATCTCGTTAGTGTCGTTTGCTCTTAATTCCTTGTACTACGGAATACGACAAAAAGCTTTTAAATCGTGCATATTCTATTTCAATATATTTATAGCATGGTAGTTTTCATCCTTTTAAATAAAAACGTGAATAAATAAAGTCGTGGTAATAAATTGATAAATAAGGTTGAATATATTTGGTTTTGATTTTGTAGGAACTCATTACACACAATTAAATGAAACTAGTTGATGTAGTATTATTTCTACTTTCTTTAAGTTCTTTACCTAGATTTCATTGTATTACAACATCTTCAGGTGGGCTATTAGCAAAGTTCTTTGCAAAATAAGGCTTTAACTGCTAAATCAATCTATAGTACGTAAATTGGGAGAGGGGATGTCTATTAATTAATAAAGCTTTGCGATTTTCGAGTTTATTCGACAATGTTTTGATATTTACCTGCTTAATAATTCGCTGTCTTAATCTTGTTTACCGTGCATAAATGATATGATGGACATTTTTTTTTCGCTTTCCGCTTTTTTCACGAACAACCAACAAAGTTTTAATCAAAACCCAACATTTTGATGAAAGCTACCCGTTAACTATAACAGGATATAATACATTCAAATTATTTTTCAAAAGATTTCTTTTTTCAATTGTGGTCACCGCAAACTCCAATTTAAAACATGGTGAAAAACGCTTACTATGTCACTACAACTCACAACTTTCAGTAAAAAAAAATTATAACATTATTAAAAACGAGAATAACAATATTTTTCGAAAATATCCAATTCTTTTTGCTTAAGAAAAAAACCAAAGTGGTCTTCCTTCCTTCCAAAGTAGTGTGATCCATAGCAATTGTTTTTATTTATTTAATCACAATTTCAAGGTACAAGCTGGTGAAGAGTGAAAAAATGTTTTAATAATCTTAAAAATTGACCGAGTTATAAAAGTTTAAATTAAATCTTTAGACAAGGATGACAATACTGTGTTGTGAGGTCATTTTTAATATTGCACATTATATTCTACAAGAGAAAAAGAGACAGGGTATACCCAACCCTATCCGTATCTTCAAATTTACAAGCATATAACTGGCTTATTTTTTAATCAGTTATTGAATTTTTTTCAAGACTAGTTTTTAATTAACTTATATTTCACAATATTGTACGAAAAATATCAAAATTTAGAATGAATCAACTATCGTATTCAGTTTTTATAATTTGAGGTCTAAAATTGGTCATTAATGACGAATTAATAATATAAAATCATCAACAAAAAAAATTAAGCTTTAGGAATATTTAAATATTTACTAACTTAAAAACAAATTTAACCATTCGCCTAAATTCACTCTTCTGTTTCGACGCTATAAAAAGAACTTAGAATATAGAGAGATTGTTATAAATTGAAAGATGAAAGTCTTATCAAGAAGTGGGCAACACTTTAAATTTATCAGTTTTACACCAACTATTTTAACATTGTATACTGTTTTAAGACAAATAATTACCATATCAATACACGCGGCCTTTTCTGAATCAGTTAGATCGAGAAATTATTTTAATTTTCAATACAGCCTGCAGCGTACTCAATATCGGCGAATTCAGTAAACGAAGATCATTGCTCCAGATCTCCGTTCACAATGAGGACGGTGATTACCGTAAAGCAAGTTCCGTTTTCTCACCGTGTCTCGGGAGTGATTTTCCCTTGGAAGTTAGTCTTTGTAGAGACAAGACAATAGGATAGGACAAAAGACAAGCGAGGAAGTAATTAAAAGCTATGGAAGAGGTACAGTTGTGATGGAATTTGTTTACAATATTTCGGCAATGCTCCCTGCGGGGAGTTTGCAGGTAAGCGGCGAGAGGGTTGGTTTTGTTTGTGTTTCTTGTTGGTTAGGTTTTGACTAGTTCAGTTTATATTCGTAACAGAAAATGTTTTCAATTTCTTACATCGCCAAAAGTATTTTATAATTAATACAATGATTACTGTGACGTAAATCACTGCAGTAACACGCGCTAAAATATAAAAATGAAAAGGCTGTAACTATTCCTCAATAATTTCTAGCAATTGATAGTAATTAAAAAAAATGTTTATATGTACGTATATATTACACTGATTAATAAATATTTTACTTCGCCTCAGAGTTACAAATATATATTTGAAAACTATTAAAAAGAAACTAAACTACACATGTATAAAATTTATATGATTTGCTGTCGACTGATGAGAACATGGTAAAAATAAACACAACTCAAAAATCCGGTATTTTAGGTTAAACAAAATTGAATAACTATTTTTGAAAGTCTAGGTTGCTGATAATTTTTTCATTTGGTAAAGATGGCTTAAAGCTTTAAACAAGTAATAATTAGATGGCCTAATGTTAGATGAACAAGCTGATTATACAGGCTGATCCCAGCTAATCTCATGGAATTTGTGCTAAATATATTTAACTGCATGAGATCTAACCTTACCATGGCAAAGTAAATACAGTGCCAACATTACTACTTCTTTTGTCAGCTAGTTTATATAACTGTTGACGATAAACTTCTGTGTACATCGTCAATCTCTCTACATACAACTTCCAATGAATATCATCCTTGTTATTTGACCAGCAGCTCACGATTATCATATTGGTGAAAGTAAAGTAGTAAATCTCGACGTATGTAAATTGATCCATTGCCGTTTAAGCATATTATTAACGTACGTAATCTACCGCTTATCACCAATTACCATCCCTTGACACTGGACCAGTCAGTATTTTTAGCAAGTTCTGCTTTTTTTCATCAAACAAAGGTTTCATTGCCAAATATTTAATGCCAGAATGTCATCGAAAAATTTTTATTTTAATATAGAAAATACACGTTTCGTGAAAAATAACTAATATTGTTTTAAAAAGCCACTAAATGAAAGATAATTATTTAAAATTAATAAGCATTATTAATAAAGCTATATAATTTAGACACAAAGAACAATACAAATTTATACATAAATAACAAAGTGAAGATAAAATAGTTTTCCGATAATAAGCTTCTAGGAAACTAAAAAGCCCTTTTCTTGATTAAAATCGATCGACTTGCATTTTGCAAAGTTTATTACTAATTAAATAATGACTCAATTTTTTTAGAGTTTAGACAGTTTGTTATTTAAGGCCAGATAAAATTTATGTAACAATAATAAAAAAAAGTGTTGAAAGGCAATAAATTTGAAATTGAAAAACGCGAAAGTAAGTTTTCTTTAACAAGCTGATTAATATGGTATATAAAAAAAAATTAAATCAATCTGCATGCTAAAAATTAATTTAAGGCTTTTTAATTTTTTTTCATCAGTTCAATAATTAGAGAAGACGAGACGCTATTCAAAATTTGAAATCCTAATATTTTACTAGTTTTTAGTTTTTAAAACAAAAGAAAAACAAAAAAAATCTCATATTATATCGAGCGATTTATCCACAAAATAATATGCCAATAAGTCTAAAATTTTAGGTGAACTGATGGTGGACGCAAATAAAGATTTATACTATATTAAGAGGTGTTATGACGAAATTATCCCGTAAAACCCATAACGCTTAATTTAGACCAAAACATACAATCTTAAAAATACATGTATTTACATACATTTATAAATAAAAAAAGATCGTGCAACGCACAATCTGTCTATTAATATACCTTTTCAATTAATAAAACGCAAAACGCTTAATTTAGACCAAAACATACAATCTTAAAAATACATGTATTTACATATATTCAAAAAAAAAAAGATCGTGCAACACACAATCAGTCTATTAATATACCTTTTCAATTAGTAAAACTCATAACGCTTAATTTAGACAAAAACATACAATCTTAAACATACATGTATTTACATATATTGAAAAATAAAAAAAGATCGTGCAACGTACAATCTGTCTATTAATATACCTTTTCAATTAGTAAAACCCATAACACTTAACTTAGACAAAAACATACAATCTTAAAAATACATGTATTTACATATATTCAAAAATAAAAAAAGATCGTGCAACGCACAATCTGTCTATTAATATACCTTTTCAATTAGACAATAATTTTCATCACATCCATTTAATAGGATAATTATGCATAGTTTAACTATATAAACTTAGAAGCGATTAATATTTTAGACGATCTTAAATAAAGCCGATTCAGTTACAATATGTACTCATTTAACTTTACCCGAGTAAGGTAAACAATACGTTGAAATATATCTTGTTCAACTACACGCGTTTCGCAGAGAAGCGATATCCATTCGGAATGATATTCCTATTTACCTATCTTCCTAGTAAATAGAAATAGATTTTACTACATCCATGTAACATGGCAGTGACTTAACAAGTAGGCTATATATATGTACATGTGTCATTAAATTGATATTGCATGAAAGTTTCTATGAGTTCGGAGCAAATAGAAACCTGGAAAAAATAAAACCCTACAAAAGTATAAAAAAGACTTGTAATTATGACTCGAATTATCGAGTTCAGTTCGGCTTTTAGCAAGTTCTGGCAAGTTTTAAATCGATTTGAGCAAGTTCTTTTAAGCTGTTTTTTTATTTCAATTAAAAATAAGAGGTTTATATATATATATACATATATATATATATATATATATATATATATATAGATACATATATATATATATATATATATATATATATATATATATAAATTGGTTAGGACGTATGGCAATTTACTTTATTATAATTAAAATAGCTCTTGAAATAAGTTCTAGATATTTTAATTTCTAAATTTATGGAATCGATTAATTATTTCATAATTTCCATATCTAGGACTAATTTGCACATGTATTTATTTTATAACATTACATTTTTAATATCTTATACTTTTCGTTTTAACCTTTTGTCGATTGGCGAATTGTGAAAGCTGGCTAATTATGGGTTTTTCCGCTAAATAAACGAAAGGGAAAAATAAGTGCAAATATAATTCAGATGTATGCAAAAGTACTTGTGACTCGTATTGTAGAATTTTTACGTAATAGTTTTTGTAATATGTATGTAAATTATAATGCCACCCTAGCATTAACCTAACAGGTTCATGGGAAAACCCACTAATTATATAGGTAATGCCATACAATAAAACATATTTTATAAAAGATTCATAATAAGGTATAAATACTGCAACACCACGTACTGTCATTTAAATATTAAAAAAATTAAGTTAAAACATTTTTACAAACTGAACGCCCAATATATTAAAATCAATATATAACTATAATAAAAATAAAATGCTGTACTAATTAAAGTCAATAGAAATATAAATTGAATTAATGTCAGTCCTTAAATATTAATATCGAATATTTCTGTAAATGATAAATCAATTGAAACATTACAATCACGAAAATATCTCGATACGAACGCTAACAAAATAATTCTGATATTATAATATCAAGACAAAAACATTATAAGATAATATTACCAAGGAACAAATACATAAATACATATTCCCAAATATTCATATTTATTTTCTTCTTAATAAAAGATTCGAATTTATTTTTAGAACAAGACATTTATATATATATGTATATATATATATATATATATATATATATATATATTTGTGGGAATATTATAAGTTCATACGAAGAGCTATTACTATCCGTGATACTGCTTTACAATTCCATAATACTACTTATATAAAGAACAATAAGTTTATATCAAAAAAGGTTTAAAATGTATCCCCTTCGAATCCAACCATTGTGTTTTTAAGTTTTCAGAGAATGAACCTTTAAATGTTAAGGCCTCGTATTTCGAAAATATGACAGCTTCCCGAATCTTTAAATAGATAATTATGTGCATGCAGCCAACACTATGTAATGGAATAAATCAAAAGAATATCGGGTGTGCCATTCAATTTTAACAATCTTTTAACAAAACGAAAAAGTACAGAAGATTCATAAACTCCAATATGGTTCATACTTATCAGACATTATTTTCCTTTAGAAAAATCTTGTACCCTCATTTTGAAGCAAGTCGTTATAGAACTAAATACATCATTTTATCAAAGTAATGTAGACAATTTTAGGACAAAACAACATGCCAACGTTGTACTTTCACACTTTTAATGAAAGTAGGTAAATTGAGTAGTGCATACATTGACTCTGTTAAGAACGTCTCATTATAGCAATTTTGTCTTCTATATGAATTGTTATAATATGTTGATTTATATTTATGAATATATACAGATCTTGCTACCTATTCTGCATCACAACTTACAAAATTTTTAGTAGTAATTTATTGTAATTCGTGTAATAATTATGTCAAAAATACGTTTAGCACATTTAAGGAAAAATAAATTATTATTAATTCAACGTCGTAATGAAAACCGTAGTTTTCACATATCCATTAAGAAAATAACCACCAACTGTTCATTTTTAATATAGTTTGTTCAATCACTATTTCATATTTATTCCTTACAGAAAAAGACCTACTGTTGTGTGTAAAGGATTCCACAAGATCATAGGCGAAAAGCGTTATAGGGAGCTTTTATAGAGGGCAAACAACTTTGAACTAAGCAAAAGCAAAATTCTTATTTGAAAATTATTGATTGCTTCCATTGGATTGCTTCCATTGTTCATGAAATCCCACATCCCGTACGCAAACCGTTCTCTCTGACTACTCTGCATATAATAATCGATTAACGTGACAAAATTAAACGCGAAGCAATCCCCAAGCAACGCCTGCTTCCGAAGCGGTTTTGTTTGCTTTCAATTTTGTTATTATACAAACATAAATACAATTTTAATTAATGGAATTTTCGATAAAACTTATTGGGTGTCGCTGCCTACCCCCGTGGCACCCTGTTTGTTTTCATCATTTACATACTAATGTTATTAAATTATTAACTTTATCTCGTGAATCTTTGTCATAAATATTAGGTCATTTGATTTGCAGAGAGAAATTGTATGGAAGTTTTTAATCCATAATATTCGTTTCACGTAATATCCTGTGTGGAAGACTGGTTGGAAATAAAAGAGTAATAAGCCACGAGCGTGCAATAGAAAGATAGCTGTATATATATACTTCCATATAATCTTCTTCCAATATAAGTAGGCAATAATGACACAACCATACTATAGACACAAAAGCTATTTTGGTACGTTCCTATGTATCTGGAGAACTTCAATTCTATCGAAAATTTATTACGGGCCAATTATTGGAGTTTTGCGATCAGGTGAATCAGTAATCTCAAGTGATATTACACCTAGGCTATAACGTAAGTATATCTTTAATTTCATGTCATTTTCTTACAAAAAGGTACCTAATAAAGATACAATAATATAATATACGAATACGAGCTATTATTGTAGGTTTCTCTATATCTAAATAGATCTAAAATAGACTGTCTTATATAATAACATGTATGTGGGGCAATTATTGGAGTTTTGTGGTGGGTTAAATCAATAATCTCAATTCATAGTGAAAGAGATTGCTCATGTATTAATAAGTCCGCCATATATAATATACATAGAAGTTAATAAATAAATATTATACCTAGGTAATAACATAATTATACCTGTACCTCCATATTATCTTCTTAAAAAATAGGTAGACGGTAATTATAATACAATATAATAGCCATAAACGCTACCTTCTAATGCCTGTATGTCTCTTTCCTTTTTATCATACGTGCCTATATATCCCGAGAGTTTCACTTTTGTTGGATATATATTATGAAGGATCTTAAGTCCTTTCTCATCTCAGTAAGCTCAAGTGAGTAGACTCAGTAATCTCAAGTGAGTAACACCTTTACATGATATAAAACATTACGTCCGTATCAGTTATTGGTGTTCTTGATTTAATTCATTTATAGTTTTGAAACCCAAAATATTACGGGTTCTTGTGAAATACAAATATTATTTTCAATAACCAGTTACACAGTTTTAACATCTACATGTGAAATACAAATATTATTTTCAACATCCAGTTACACAATTTTAACATCCACATGTGAAATACAAATATTATTTTCAACATCCAGTTACACAGTTTTAACATCCACATGTGAAATACAAATATTATTTTCAACATCCAGTTACATAGTTTTAACATCCACATGTGAAATACAAATATTATTTTCAACATCCAGTTACACAGTTTTAACATCCACATGTGAAATACAAATATTATTTTCAACATCCAGTTACACAATTTTAACATACACATGTGAAATACAAATATTATTTTCAACATCCAGTTACACAGTTTTAACATCTACATGTGTAATACAAATATTATTTTCAACATCCAGTTACACAGTTTTGTTTGAACTGCCGGTGAAATGACGCGGCCATTCATTATTAAATGGTCTAATTGCTATGAACTGGCATGCTGCAACTATGACATAATATACAACAGTAAAATACCATATTTCTTTTTAGGGTTCTATATATGAAAATAATAAACATGTGAGTATATCACAGTCATTTTCTTCAGAAACCATTTGACGAGGAATCTTGAAATTTGGCTAAGGAACGAAGCATATTAATCGGCGTATACATTGATCTAAATATAAAAAATTACATCAATTCATGTGCATCCGACACCGTTCTCATCAGTATAGTTTCGAAAAGTAAAGCAAAAAATTAAAATAATGTTTGAAAATACGTCCTTACAAGGTTACAACGTTGGAATTCATATAGTTACTGAAAATGCAACTATTTTTTCAATAAATAACAAAAAATGTGCATAAGAAACGATTATTAACTGAAGGTAACATATAACAACCTTTTTTAAAATTCTCGATCTGTAACTTAAATATTTTTTTACTACATAATCTGGCATTTTGGTTTCAGGATAAACATACTCACGAGAATCAAAATGTCAACTGAAACGGTGCTAAACTCTGTTAATACAATAATAATATAAGTTTATGGGAATATATTACAATATTTAACATTTAATAATATTTAAGAAAAGATTTTAAAGCCTATATTTTTTTCAAATCATTACATAATATAATAAGACGTAATATTAACATACAAATTCACGGTAGACTTTAGAGTTTTTCAAAAATATTTCCTTGGAGCTTTTTTAGAGACCGGAAGGAACATGCTTTTTGTGGTCGTTTTCAAAAATTACTCTAAACTAACTCACAAAAATTTTAAAAAGATTAGAAACTGGGTCCTAGAAAGACTTACTATTTCAGTTGAATGAAATATAAACATTTCAAAAAAATCCCATTCACCACATTTCTCCGCTCTAAAATTTAAATATATTTGCAAGTATTGACTATGGATACATGAACGGGTTAATATTTTTGGTCACGTTTATTTTATTTCTGAGAAAAAAGGCTGTGTAAGGCAAATAGTTAGTCCATAGAAATTCATGAGTTAAAAAAATTATATTTAGTGTTAAAAATAAAAAACAAAATATGAGTTTATTAGACCATAATCTTCAGACACCTATTCTAAATATACATTTATGCAATTTAATACAATAATAGTATTTGGTCGTAGGATGAAAATCACTTTTAACTACAGTACTTTTCTTAATTTCAAAATATAAAAATACAGAGTATGCTTTTAATAAATCTTCAGACACGTGTTCTAAATATACATCTATACAATTTAATACGATAATAGTCTTTGACCATATGATGAATATCACTCTTAACTACACATTTATTAAATTGTTAAGGCATTTTCAAAGTTTCTTAATTTAAAAAAAAAAATTTAAAAACAGGATATGACTTTAATAGACCATAATCTTCAGATACATGTTCTACATAGACATTAATACAATAATAGTCTTTTGCTATAGTATGAAAATTACTTTTAATTTCAGATTCCGTAAATATTTGAAGCATTTTTCAATGTTTCTTAATTTCAAAATATAAAAAACAGGATATGAGTGTAATAGATCATAATTTTCAGGCATCTGTTCTAAATATATATTTATGCAATTTAATACAATAATAGTATTTGGCCGTAGGATGAAAATCACTTTTAACTACAGTACTTTTCTTAATTTCAAAATATTTAAAAACAGAATATGATTTTAATAAATCTTCAGACACCTGTTCTAAATATACATTTATACAATTTAATACGATAATAGTCTTTGGCCATAGGATGAATATCACTTTTACTATACATTTAGTAAATTTTTAAGACATTTTCAAAGTTTCTTAATTTAAAAAAAAAATTTTAAAAACAGGATATGACTTTAATAGACCATAATCTTCAGATACATGTTACACATGCACATTAATACAATAATAGTCTTTGGCTATAGTATGAAAATTACTTTTAACTCCAGATTCCGTAAATTTTTGAAGCATTTTTCAATGTTTCTTAATTTCAAAATATAAAAAACAGGATATGAGTGTAATAGATCATAATTTTCAGGCACCTGTTCTAAATATATATTTATGCAATTTAATACAATAATAGTCTTTGACCATTGGATGCAAATAAGTTTTAACTACAGATTTAATTAATTTTTAAAACATTTTTCAGTTTCTTAATTTCAAAGAATAAAAAACAGGATACGGGTTTAATAGATCATAATCTTCAGTCTACTAAATAAACGTTTATGCAATTTAATATATTAACAAGTCTTTGGCCGTACGATGAAAATCAATTTTAACTATGAATTTAGTAAATTTTTAAAGCATTTTTGAAAATTTCTTAATTCTAAAAAAGTAAAAACAAAATATGAGTATGATAGATCATAATCTTCAGATACTTGTTCTAAATTTAATACAATAATAGTCTTTAGCCGTAGACTGAATATCACTTCTAACTACAGATTCCGCAGATTTTTGAAGCATTTTTCAAAGTTTCGTAATTTAAAGTATAAAAAAGAGGATACGAGTTTAATTGGTCATAATCTTCAGACACCTATCCTAAATATGTATTTATGCAATTTAATACTGTAATAGTCTTTGGCCGTAGGATAAAAATCACTTTGAACTACAGATTTAGTAAATTTTTAAAGCATTTTTCAAAGTTTCGTAATTTAAAGTATAAAAAAGATGATACGAGTTTAATTGATCATAATCTTCAGACACCTATCCTGAATATATATTTATGCAATTTAATACTGTAATAGTCTTTGGCCGTAGGATAAAAATCACTTTGAACTACAGATTTAGTAAATTTTTGAAGCATTTTTCAAAGTTTCGTAATTTCAAAATATAAAAAGAGGATACGAGTTTAATTGACCATAATCTTCAGACACCTATCCTAAATATGTATTTATGCAATTTAATACTGTAATAGTCTTTGACCGTAGGATAAAAATCACTTTGAACTACAGATTTAGTAAATTTTTGAAGCATTTTAAAATGTTATTTTAATTTTAAAAGATAAGAAGTGAAACGTGGAGTTAATAGGTCGTAATATTCGTATACCTGTTTCAGTTTATACAATTTAATACAGAGATAGCCTTCAGCCGTATCATGCAAAACTGAAAAGAAGAAGAAAATAAAGAAAGTCATTTGAAATTACTTTGTTTATTTAAAATTTTTTTCTAACCAAGTAATAGATTATCAGGAAAATTTGAGACAGAAAATAATATTTTATTTGACTGTTTTACATTGCTTAGCAGGAAAATCTAGGCATATTTAAGAAGTAAACAAACGCATGGAAAACACTTTTGGAGGTTCAGTTTTATTGCCTTTTTTTTCTACGCGTCATAAACATAGATATATAATAATTATATTAATACAAAAATCTAAAGAGCAATGGAACGTAGCACGATAAATTTGAAACATTTATGCAAAAAAAACGAATAAAGAAAAAGCAAAAATTGTAAATGTTTGAAATCATTGTCAAATTCTGAAATGAATAGGTTGGACACGAAACAAGCATTGGCAATAAGAAAGGCTATGAATGATAGTTTGGATAGGCTCATGTGGAAAAGAAAAGTATTAAGTCCGTTAGAGAGTACATCGAATGTCGTGGAACGGGATAGTGGAAGTCTTTATTCGCAGACAGTTCCTTACTTATATACTTCATCTCATAAAAAGTATTTTTCATTTGCAGAAACGCATATAAAATCCGTATTCAAGAGTTGAAGGATGTCTCGTATTTATTCACTTTAGCAAACTTTCCTAAAATATTTTCGGTTTTCTAAAAAAGTAGTAAAATTTTGACAATTTACGGCTAATGTTGATGCTAATAAGATGAATAAATCTTATTTGACGTGCAACAAAACAAAAAACCTATAAAACCTCCTGATGAAAAGGGACACAAAAAATGTACAATATATCCGCATAGAATTATAAAGTTGACGAAATAACTCCATCCTTTTCTTTCCGTTTGTAAAATTACATGATGGTATTCTTTTCTTTCAAGCAACCGAACTTTAATGAAAAATAAAGGCAAGGATACCGCCAGCGGGATACAACATGTTGATTTTTAAAGAAAACCTTAAGGAAATCGTCATTGTCTTGCGTTAATTGGTGTATACGTTAATTAAAGTAATTGATACAACACAGGGCAGATTGTTTTTGTTTATAACACGCCTACAATATAAAAATTGCTATCACATATTGGCCATTATGGCTGTTACGTGATTGTTTTCTGCGTTTGGTTGTCGCTTGGGTTTTAGTTAGTTCAGTAATCTAACTTTGACTTAAAAAAAGTGTAGTTTAAGAATGCAATTCAGTGAGATATATAATAAAAATACGTAGAAAACATAATTTATGTGACCAAATAAATAATTTCTTTTATAATAGCTCTTTTGAAGTTTGATAAAAATATTTTACGTATATTTAAAAATTATGTTTTTATAGAAGTAATGGATTTTTTAAAACTGCTGATTTTAAAAAATCCATTACTTCATAATGAATACATTAAACACAGGTGTAAAATTAAAATACGTTAAATATTGATTACATAATGTCTTTTGGATTTTAAAGAAAAAGCTAGAAAATAATATAAAACAAATTATTAGGCGACTTGTATTTTATATTTACATCATTACGAAATATATATTAACACACAAATGTCGACAAAGTAAATGTCTCACTTGATTTAATAGTTTTTTTAGGGAAACTTTTATTTTATTATGAAATATAGATTTAGAAAAATTTCCACGTGTGTTTTCCTCGCAGTTGACGAGATTTCAATAATTTTTCAGGACGACAAAATGGTATTAAAATTTAAATAACAACGTCTATTTATAATATGTTTTCTAACAAAAATGTACAATATATCTGAGTGGATTGAAATACTAATAAACCCAAATTGAATTTAACTTAAAATATACAGTAAAACTTGTTTCATTACCACTATTTTGAATATTCAACGTATTTTAACTATGCACACCCGATTCAATTCAACTCTCGCCAGCCGGCAGAGAGGAATATCAGCTTCCATTGCGCACCTAATTAAAATCAAGAAAGCACTGGACGTCAAAACTTTTCACCGGGGAAATTTCAATGAATTCGTAGAAAAAACACGCGAATGCAATTTCCAATCAGTACACCTCATTGGATCCTTATTCCAGCATTATTCACCTATTGAATTATAAAATTGGTAATCAATCCATAAAATTGAAGTTTTTAGATATTATACCTTTAGACAAATGATAAATAGAAGATCTCCATTTCTCATGGGCCACAGCCTCTTATATTATAAATTGTTTAATTCAAAGTGAAGAAATATGTTATTTATCATTTGATTCAAAGTTAAGAAAGTTTAGTGAGACCAAATAAATATGAGATCTCCATCCTCATCGGTTACATTAATATAAGGATAATTTATGATAAATATAAGATCTCCATTCTCATCGGTTACAGTAATATATGGAAAATAAAATATAGAAGATATGTCTTCTTATATGATTTCTTTTATAATAGCTCTTTTTAAGTAAGACATAATATAGAAGATATGTCTTTTTACTTGATTTCTTTTATAATAGCTCTTTTTTAGTAAGACAGATAAATATAAGATCTCCATTCTCATCGATTATAGTAACATAAGGATAATTTAGGGAAGACTTAATATAGAAAATAATTATTTTATAATAGCTCTTTTTTTAGTAAGACAGATAAATATAAGATCTCCATTCTCATCGATTATAGTAATATAACGATAATTTAGGGAAGACATAATATAGAAAATAATTATTTTATAATAGCTCTTCTTTTAGTAAGACAGATAAATATAAGATCTCCATTCTAATCGGTTACAGTAATATAAGGATAATTTAGGGAAGACATAATATAGAAAATAATTATTTTATAATAGCTCTTTTTTTAGTAGGACAAATAAACATAAGATCTCCATTCTCATCGATTACAGTAATATATATAATTTAGGGAAGACATAATATAGAAAATAATTATTTTATAATAGCTCTTTTTTTAGTAGGACAGATAAACATAAGATCTCCATTCTCATCGGTTACAGTAATATAAGGATATTTTAAGAAAGACATAATGTAGAAGACATGTCTTCTTATATTTAAGTTAAGAAATTTAAGTTAGTAAATTGAAGAGAGAATTCAAAGTTTAGAAATTTAAGTGAATAAATTGAAGAGAAGTAAGGATACATGGTCAAGGTTAAACAGTAATTCTATTATACTATGCCCAAATATTTATTTATTTATGTCCTTTAATGTATCTAATTGATACTTATGGCGGACTTATTGCTACGAGAGCAATCTTTAACAGCCAACCAGAACACCAGTTCAGTCCCGCTCGACGAGCGACTGTGAATCAAACCCTTGTCCCCGTAGTGGGCAATGCCATTAAAAATTGTATGCCTTGTGATCAACCCAATATACCACGATGACGACATTACAACGAAAAATGTGGGTTGCAATTTTTCCATTTTTATTGCGTCACAAATTACATGACCTGTTGTGTGAGTTTTCTCATTACCGGCTTTTATCCACACTCCTTACAGATAATAATCTGTATCCTGCGCCCCAATTTTTTTCATTTTAAGTTTTCGTTTCCAGGGACCCGGAACCCAGGCTCAATCCTCGGCCGCTCGTCGAGCAAGGCTAGATTGATATCACAGCCAACCAGAGGCTGTAAGAGATTGCTCTCGTAGCAATAAGTCCGCCATGCGTATCTATTAGTTAAATTAAGTTACGTAAATAAATATTTGGATGTATCATAATCTCGAATACAAATGAAATAGCTGTGAAAACACATGGCTATTTCAAATTCACAATGACAAATTTCTATTAAAATATGTGTTGGAATGTAAATTTGTATGGCATTATGAATCTTTATTATACCAGTCCAGGAACAATTAATTCAAATTTTTTAGACCGTTTTTAAAACACGGTTAATTAAAATTTGTTTTTATGTAAATAAATATTATCTGTTTTTAAGTATATATGAAAAATATATATGTAAAAATTAGCAGTCTATTTTAAATATCTTGATAATTATAATAATGGTTTCTTCCTTTCAGTCATATTACGTTATATATATTAACAGACCATATATTCACAATTAAATGAAACTAAGTGATGTAGTACTATTTCTACTTTATTTAAATTCTTTACCACAGCCTAGGTTTCGTTGTATTACAATATCTTCAGGTGGGTAATTGGCAAAGATCTTTGCTAATTGCCCACCTGCAGATGTGGTCATACAACGAAACCTAGGTCGTGGTGAAGAATTTAAATAAAGTGAGAATAATACTAAATCACGTAGTTTTATTTAATTGTGTATAATTAATTTATACAGAATTTGCGCCACATATATTCAATTAAAACCGTATATTTTTGTTAAATTAAATACGTATTTCACTAGATTTAGTAACATTTATACGCTCTAAGTATGAAAGCAATATGCATTCTTTCTCTTTCAAACTTATAGCCACCTAGTAATACTTTGCAATAAGTCGAACGAATTTGGCCGAAGTATGGATATTTAAATTGTAGAAATCTTCCATGTTACTTTCTATCAAACTTCTTCATTATTTTGTTCGCCTGGTAGTTTGCTTTCTAGCTAAAAAAGAGTTTTTTTTTTTTAAATTATAGTTGCGTGGGTATTCACCTTCATGCCGAACAGACTTCATGTCATTCAGTTCTGAGCTATGTTTAAAATTTCAAGTCTCCAGCACAACGAAAACTTGGTTTAAAACCATTCGCAAAAGCAACTATTTTATTTATATCATATATCTTTCTCATCCATCATCACATCAGCTGTCTTCTCCATCACCACATATTATTATATTACGACCAGAGTTTCATAAGTTTGTGAAGTTTCATACTTATAAGATAATTAGAAACGGGTGAAAAGGTATTTGTAAAATTGCCTTATGATGTTAGGAAGTTATGGGATAAGCTAGTAAAAGCATAAAAATGTCAATATACAAAAATGTTACCGGTAAAGGTCCCAAAATAAATAAAACTTTACCAAAAAGAAATATATATATATATATATATATACCTTTTAAAAAGAAATATATATATATATATATATATATATATATATATATATATATATATATATATACATATATACATTAAAACACACAGACAAAAAAGATAGAATATAAAAATAATAAAGTTAATAAAAAAGAGAGCTAATAAAAATATTTTTATTTTAAAATAACCACTTCGGAATGGTAACTAAAACATAATGAAAATTTAATAATGGTAACACTAACTTTATCTGAATTGAAAACTCGTTTATATTATATGTTTGCATTTAGAGATTTTGTAATGAAAAATAAAATTAACATTGCTATTTTATTAATTCAAATAAGTTAGTCATTCAAAGAAGTATTCTTCAAATAATTAGTTACTCAAAGAAGTATTCTTCAAATAAGTATTCTTCAATTATGAAAATTCAAAATTATAGTCGAATATGAGGGCAAAATGTATATTCAAATCCTGATTAAAACATTAACAATTTCTGGTTTCATTTTTTTCCATTGATAAACAACATCCGACTCATTCATTTCTAATTAATAGGGTATTGGATTTTTTTCCTTAATAAATCGTAACTTCAAGACGCGAGCTAACGAAAAAAATAAAATAACGTCTAACTAATCTTAAAATCTGACAAAATTATGAAGGTTTAAACTCAATGCTACTGAATTTTGGGGTCTTTTTTAAAAATGCTCATCGTGATTCTGCGGGAGCGAAGGAGATAGTGAGATATCTCCAATCTATCTCAGCAATTAAATTTAGAAACCCATAACTTGCTAATTTTTTTGGAATTTTTTTTAATACTGGTTTTCAAACAACTCACCCTTTCATGATATTTTAGTAAAAACAGCAAATTTAAGACAACCTTGTTTATGTTGATTATTCATAAATTACAAGGCACACCACAAGTAGTCTGGAAATGAGAAATTAAGTTTCCGTGTAAAACTTTACAAATTTTTGAACACCGTTTAACCTCAAATTAGTTCGTATTAATAAAATAATCTTTATAACTAAATCCTTACAAGGAAAAGTACGAGAAAAAGTGGTTTCCTTTTGTATACGCACGAGTTCAACATCCTTAGTTGAATAATTTAGTCAAAAGTGAGCATACTTCCGTTCACTCCTTTCGATTAAGCTCATATATGCTCAAACATTTGCATATATGCACACACACACACACATATTACACTGTACTTATTATAACTATAACTAACTAGGGAGTTATAAAAATCCTTTTTCTCACGGTCTTGCTCGCGTAGTTGTTTCCCTGCGCACTTAAACTATATCGTGTGAATTTTGTTTAATTGTTCGCCGGTACCTAAGAGTTCACATACTCGTACGAACGCTTCAATGCAGACCCTTTGTTACGTAATCTACATAACTATAATGTTATCTACGTTTTAAGGCGCAATCGCATTTGACTTCTTAACTTTGTTTAAGATTTAATTACTTACTATTACAATAATTTGATGAAATTATTTCAAGGAGTAAATTATAAACGTAAATTATATTTATATTGAAAGATTTGAGGGAATACAATATTGAATGAAGTTCAGGTTAAAATGAGGTACTTTAAATGTTTTAGAAAAATATGTTTGAATTATTTTCTGAATTATTTTAATCGCTTAGAATAAATAAGTAAAAAAATCTGACGATGACCTAAATAGATAATAAAATACTAATATATTTTTTCTGCAAATAATTAAATATTTTTTTGTTAAATTGCAATTTTTACAATGATTTTTCCAGAAAGGGTTGGAAATTTTTATCTCACACACACGCACACACACACACACACATACAAACACACACACACACTCGCGCGCGCACACACACACACACATATATATATATATATATATATATATATATATAAATATACCTATATATACATAACATTTATTTTATATATTAAACATGAAAATTAAAAATCATATTATATATTTGAAACGCTTTTTTTATATAATCTACAAAAAGAGAAACTAAGCAATTGAAATAATCTGCTTTAAACTTACATATTGTGTGAATGGGGTGAAACTACGTAGGGTACTCTAAAAACCATAAATTGGTTCGAAAAGTTGCAAATGGAATCACTCCATCTAAATCCATTGATCAAGTATTCGATCTCATTTTCAACTTTTTTAGATTTGCTGAAATATACTATTCTTATTTTTGTAAAAGACAAAATAAGCAAAATGACTTTATATAGAGAAATCCCAAAAACGAACCTATATAAAACCTAAACAACGAGTAATATGAAAAGACTACTCAGAGACATAACAGATATAACAAGGGAGTGAGCAGCAAATTTCCCAAATAAATAATTTTTTGTAAAGCAACTTGATTAAACTGTGTAAAATCATAGATTCGGCTAAAGCAACTTGATTAAACTGTGTAAAATCATAGATTCGGCTAAAGCAACTTGATTAAACTGTGTAAAATCATAGATTCGGCTAAAGCAACTTGATTAAACTGTGTAAAATCATAGATTCGGCTAAAGCAACTCGATTAAACTGTGTAAAATAATAGATTCAATAACGGCTAAGTATGTCTGAACACACAGACAAACACAGGAAGTGGCCTACAAAACAATTTCAAAAACAGAGGCGTCTATTCAAAAAGCGAGGAAAATATTCCAGATGTAGCGTTCCATACAGCGCGATAGGAGCCAAAAATTATAATTTAATTTGAAGACGTTAATGATTCAATCATAAATTTTAAAACAAACTTAAATATTTATAGAGATTCATCCGAAAAATGTTAGTGAAATTTTGACCCGTTTCACAAAACACCAAATTAAATATTTTACATTTAACAAAGAATCACTTGACATCTAGCACAGTGTAGTGGCGTCCTAAGTTCTATTCAAATCACGGACTCCGATTTCGAGTTTGTTAATTAATAATTAACATGGGACATAAACTTACCTACGCTGCCATTTCGTTACGTTTAAGTTAATTTAAACCACAGTTAACTGTAAAGTTATTGTGTCAAGATTTATTGAAGGTTATATTTATGATCCCTAATTGCTGTATTTTGTATCGTCATTTCGATCTCTCTTCATTATCTCTCATCGTATGTTAGTTATTGTAGGATGATAATGCGTCATGTAGTCTGATTCTGACGAGTACTTTCACTGACACACACGCCCTTCATAAATTATATTATTAACAACCTTTGTCCCTTTTTATAGTGAATCTTTACTAATAGATATTTCTGGGAAGTATGTGTTGGCGAGCTGACGATATTTTCAGAAAAGTATTTAGATTAACCTAATTAGTGGTTTCCGAAACAAAGAATATAATTTTATGTTTCTCTCTTCGTTCTAGTATTTAAAACAAAATAGATTTTCTCGGATCTTTGTCCTAAAAACCGAAACATGTACAATATGCGTTACCAATTGGTGTCGAAGCAAGAAAATAAAATAGACTTTAATAACATTAAAACTTCTGTCGTTAAAATATCGCCCAAAAATTAGGATTTTGATGGATTTTACCGAAACTTTAATTTATTTAATAGTTTGAGGTCGAACTTAAAAATTAAGGTATATAGTATAACTAACAACCCGCTGCGACTACGCACGGGTCCATTTCAAGGTAGAGAAAAGAAATGTTTAAAATATTTCTTGCATATAGAATTTTGTCATTCCCCTGGTACCAAAACGACCCTTAGCCACAATTAAGACGTATATTATGGCGACTCGCTCCTGCTTCGTACGGGTACATTTTAGGGTAGACAAAGATAATGTCTATAATATTTTTTTTTATAATACGTTGTCGTTCCTTTGGTGCCATTGCGACCCATACCCATAATTAAGGTGCACATTATAATTGGCGACCAGCTCCAGTTTCGCGTGGGTACAGTTTCAGATAGATAAAGATAAAGTCTAAAATATTTCAATGTCTATAATATTTCTTTGTTTAATACGTTGTCGTTCCCCTGTTGCCATTGCGACCCATACCCATAATTAAGGTGCACATTATAATTGGCGACCCGCTCTGGTTTCACGCGGGTATATTTTCAGATAGATAAAGATAAAGTCTAAAATATTTCAGTCTATAATATTTCTTTGTTTAATACGTTATCGTTCCCCTGGTGCTATTGCGACCCATACCCATAATTAAGGTGCACATTATAATTGACGACCCGCTCCGGTTTCGCGCGGGTATATTTTCAGATAGATAAAGATAAAGTCTAAAATATTTCAGTCTATAATATTTCTTTGTTTAATACGTTATCGTTCCCCTGGTGCTATTGCGACCCATACCCATAATTAAGGTGCACATTATAATTGGCGACCCGTTTCGGTTTCGTGCGTGTACATTTTCAGACAAACAAAGATAATGTCTAAAATATTTCATTATATAGGACGCTGTCATTCTTCCAGGTGCCAAAACGATCCATAATTAATAAGGTGTATATTATATCTGGCGACAAATATTTATTTAATTGTTTCTTTGCACTTAATATAACTATAATATACAATTATGGACTTCTCTAATTCATCACTAGACGCTCGTGTAACTTCGTTAATGCTCTAATACTGTATATTGTGTATCCTTTGTTAAACGATTGCTGTTCATTCGCTGTACTTTTGCTGTTCATTCGCTTTTGCTGTTCATTCGCTTTGCTGTTCATTCTACTTTTGCTGTTCATTGCTGTCCATTCGCTGTACTTTTAATTGTTTCTTTGCACTTAATATAACTATAATATACAATTATGGACTTCTCTAATTCATCACAAGACGCTCGTGTAACTTCGTTAATGCTCTAATACTGTATATTGTGTATCCTTTGTTAAACGATTACTGTTCATTCGCTGTACTTTTGTGAGAAATAGTTTCAACGAAAATTGTTTAATTGTTTCTTTGCACTCAATATAACTATAACATATGATTATGGACTTCTCTAATTTATCTTTAGACGCTCGTGTAACATTTTTAGGGCGATAATACTGTATATTATGTATTCTTTGTTAGACGATTACTGTTCATTCGTTGTACATTTAAATATATATAATATCGTTTGTACATATAAATATTAATAAAAAATAGTTTCAACAAATGTTTATAAAATTGTTTCTTTGCACTTAATCAAACTATAAATTTTAATTGTATTATGCAACCTCAAAAATTTCTTTTAGATTTCCATTTAGAAACTACTAAATCAAAAGTATAATAATTATAAAAAGCTTTACTAGAAGTTAACTTAAAGTATATGGAAAAACCATAAGGTTGGCGCAAAATTTCATATTTTCTGACATATTCACGATATGTTTATGCCTGTGAAAACGTACTAGGCAATATATATACACATATGTAGGCACGAAGACTGAACTGCACGATTAGTATCATTCTGTAAGCTTAAACACGAGAGAGATAGCAATTGTTGACGACTATCGATATTTTGTTTATCAACAGTCAGGGATGTATTGGAATTCGTTTAATATTTTGAGTCAAGCTATATCACAAATATAAGGACTAATTTTTACCTAATGGCCTTACTTCCCTTTTAGACAGGGAACCTTAGCTAATATGGACTTCAGAGAACCAGGTTAGGCGATGGTGACTAAATCGTTTCATGGATATAAGATATTGACTATGGAGCAAAACAAAAATTATATTTGAAGTAAAATAAAATTACGTTTATTTGCTACATGTAGTTATGTGATGCAAACTATGAGTGACGAAATTACAATTGATTATTGTGTTTATCATTTTATTTAAATTAATATATACTATATATATATATATATATATATATATATATATATATATATATTTAATCATAGTCGTAATAAGGGAATAATGTCTACGGTAAAAAATGGAAAAGTGAAAAAGATATCAGTGTTCGTCAACAATTGCTATCTCTCTCTCTCTGTCGAGTATCATGTCTATATACATATGGCGCAAAATAATATAAATATTTATTAAAAGTTTTATAGAAATGCAATATGCTCTTAAATGTTTATACGTGTAACATATTTATGTTATTAAAATTGTGGGTATTTTAAATAATAATTTGAAATGCTATTTTGACGAAAGACCTAACCCTAAGATAAAATTAAGTACAGGTCGTGTTTCCAAAAACTGATGTAACATACTAACCCACGAAACTTTTAGGCTCGACTATTTTGTTGGAAGAGGTCACGTATAACTCTAAAAGAGTGAAAAACATATTCACTTGCACAAAAATGCAAAACGAATGTCAGAATCAATTAACAGTTTATAATAATTCGTTTAGGCAGTTGCTACCCATTTATAAAGCATCAATATCCCTTACCATTTATATGCCATTATATACTTCGTTCGATTTTAATTCCACTTTTTTTCGTATTAATAATTTTTAATATATTAAAATTATAATGTATGAGTACTGGCGAAAGTAGTATTTTTTGTGTCTACTGGTTTCAAACCGATTTGTTCCTTTTTATATTTTAAAATACCAGTGATTGCAAGTACCAATGGAAAATTTAAATTTTATATTACCTTCAAATTTATCAAATAAATATGATATTAAATAAATAATTTTGTCAAAGAAAAAGGGCAGAAAATTTATGAGGCTGATTGTGTAGTATTACATTGGCTACAAATATAGTTTAAAAGGCGTTCTTAGACCCCCATGCCAAACGAAAAAAAAAATTAATAAATCAGTTAGCGAAATGTTTGCTCACGAATGCATTAAAATATAGAATAAAATGTAATATTCTTTAAAGAAATATTTATCAAAATAAAATGACGTTGCAGGTAGATATCGCAAGTATCGTGAGGGTACATGACAGTTTGAAATACGGTTGAGTGCATTTTTCTTTAACCAATAAGTTATAAACAATTTCTAGTGAAAAGCTTAAAAGCTCACGTTTAAAAGCTTAAAAGCTCTCGTCAACAATGTTTTGTTCATGGTCTTATATTTTAAATATAATTTAAGTGATATTTTTACACTCGGATCACCGCCATTTTGGAAGAATCCAACTAGTTTATTTTATTTATGGACCGTACTTAAATATTGGATTTTAATCCTTTATATGTGTTTGACACGTAAATAATTTCAATTTAATTCGAGTGAGTTCGAGGGCGTCCACAACTTTTTCGTTTTATTCCACATACACACGCATGCGCATAGGCACACGCATGCGCACGTATATTAAAATATATCTATGAATGATGATGACGTTGAATTTGTTGTCCGCATATCATTGTCAATGAAGATCGTACAATGAAATCCACAAGTCAAGATGTCTGCACTAATTGTATTTATACAAAATTCACCAAAAATATGAGTTTCTTCTTTTTTTTAATTACAACATATTTCTGTAATGCTAAGTGCTTTTTTGCTTACCACTTTAAATTTAGGCTACCTAACTTTTTTGTAAATAAACAGAATGTGGCTTTTTTAATATTACCGCTTATTATTCCATAATGCGTCCTATTCTTATTATAAAAACTAATTACAAATATTTTGTTTGTGGATTTAATATTTCTTGTCATTTAACCAAAAGAATGAGCATAGCTCATTCTTATGGTTGAATACCAGAAGAGTTTGAATGGAACCTTTTATTGTGACAACGTTGTCTGTCTCTCTGTTCGTGTTTCTGTCTGTATATATGTAAAATATAATGATTAAGCCCAAAACCTAATATCAAAATATTACGTAATTAAATAACTGATGTATGTATGATTTATGTTATCGAGAAAAAAAGCTATTCAAGTAGAAGGTGTTTAAACATTTTTTTAAATTAGAAAATGACATTCCTTGAAGAAATTCAATTGCGTGATTGTTTTTATGATATAGGTCTCAACAACAAAACATAAGTCGGTTTGGCTAGTTTTAAATATTACATATATATATATATATATATATATATATATATATATATATATATATATATATATATATATATATATACATATATGCATATAATAATTGTATTAAAAATTCCTGTATTTTTCAAAACGTTAGTTAAGCTTGTGAAAGACTGACCTGGTGAACAATAATATTATTATTTGCAAATTTGATTAATACCGAAATGAAAGTTTGGGAGAATGAATTGATGCCTGTTACTCTCTAATTCCGTCACTAAAACAATGAACCTACATGTAATTTAGCATACAAATAGATCGTGGACCTGGATTAACTTATAATCAACATTCAAAGTCATAATCCGAAGTAGTTCCTGAAGCGTATCCATGTTTTATGATGTTCCTTTGCTTCTTGGTCACTTAGTATTTTTATAATTCTATTCTGTATGTTTGATTGCATTATACGCGGCGTCCGGGATTAAGTGCCGGACAAAGAAATATGTTATTTCTTGAAAATTTAAAAGATGAGTTTTTTTCAGAAAATTTAAAATAATATTCATAATTATTTGTTATCTTTTTCGTAAACACGATACTTGCGCACAATGTTCAGTGCAGCTCAGGGGAATAACCCGCGAACAGCTACGAAGACACCGCCACTGCGGGTAAACATTGCACTCCGGGCAAGTATTGGGTGTGTTAAAAATAGTTATGCGTAATATTTGTTTGCATCCAATTAGAAAAATGGGTGTTTCACGTTTTATTCCAACGACAATTTATTCCTTTATAGCCAACGAATAGCGTCCTTCTTTGTCCGATATCTATTCCCGGACAACGTGTAAATTAACTCGTCCTATATATTCCAAATTTCCTAATCCAAGAGGGGCTCTCATGCCATGTCATATAAAATTTTCTCCCTTTTTAAACTCCATCACTGTGTAACTACTGAAAGCTAATGTGTTTTCAAAAAATCAAAACAGAGATAAATTATTACCAGGATTGACATTGACTATCTTATACCACTTAAATATTTAAAAAGCTAACAAAAATACTTTGTACTCTTAAGTATTTAAAGTTTTGTATCTAGATAAATATACAAGGATTTTTCATAGAGCAAGTTCTATTTGAACTTAATAAGTTTTTCTTTCCTTTATCGAGTCCATAAACAAAAAAAAAATTGGAAATTCATAGTAATATATTTTCAATTAACTCTAGTTACGCCTTGTGTATACGTCTCATTATAAATGTAATTCAATAAATTATATTATTCATAATTAAATGAAACTACGTGATGTAGTATTATTTCTACTTTCTTTAATTTCTTTACCACGACCTAGGTTTCGTTGTATTACAGTATCTTCAGGTGGGCTATTAGCAAAGATCTTTGAGTCCGTAAAGTTGGTAAAGAACTTAAAGAAAGTAGTAATAATACACATCATGTAGTTTCATTTAATTGTGAATAATGAATTTCTACAAAATTTACTACGTGATCTTTGCTAATATACCACCTGAAGATATTTTAATACAACGAAACCTAGGTTGTGGTAAAGAAATTAAAGAAAGTAGAAATAATACTACATCACGTAGTTTCATTTAATTGTAAATAATGAATTTCTACAATATTAACGCCAAATATATTCAATCATATTATTGTTACGAATAACCTAATGTTTTTTGTGTTCAATTGCTTTGTATATCAAAGACATCATTGAACGTGATACTTCATTCAATTTATTTTGTATACATGTCTTCAAGATGCAACTCTACTGACAGGTCTCTCCGTTATTATTATTTTTTTATAATTACCGACGTTAACCATGAACCATTAGATATTTGAGTTTAAAAAAACTACTACGCTTCACACGTACATCGCTATACAGGCTGTCTTTTTGTGGATCAATGCCATTAATTAATTTCGTGCAAACTTAAATTTCGACTTAAATATAATCATTCTTAATGGTATGTCTACAGCTGTATTGCAATTTATATTTATGAAATATAATACAAATATCCCCTTGAAATAAATAATTTTAATGAATTGAACTCAATCAGGTCTTAAATATCTTTTCAACATATGTTTTCTACTAATTTTTGGCATTATTTTAATGTCCCAATGCTTGACAATAAAATCAGTTTTTATTACAAAATGCGAATGAGTTTGCGAGTATGATATACATTACTCGCTCACTCGAAATAACTCAGTACGAGAAAGGAAACGATAACCTTAAAATTGAAAATGAATGTGGACTAAGGAATAAGGAACTAGTTCACTACTGTGAAAGCTAAGTGACTCAACGAGTCAAAGAAGTACGCATATCGCATGCATCCATTCTTTATTCGTTACACTAAAACCTTCCTGAGTCAAAGAGTGAAATGAAATGATAAGATTTGAAGTGAGTCATTTAGCTTAACGAATCAGTTCACTAAATTGATTTTTTTAGTAAGTAAGTGACTCATTTGTTACCTCCGCTTAATGTTAAGTTCTTTAATAGAAGAAATAAGATGACAATCGAACAGACTAGCACAATCTATACAATATTGTTCTCACTATAATCTATTAACGCCATCTGTTATTTATTTTAAAAACTTTATTAAAAAGAACGCAGTAGTCTATAAGTCTAAATTGAAAGTTGCGGCACTATTGCTAATGTAATGATAACATTTTGTTATTCTTATATTTAATATTAATATTTTCTTAAAATGTAATAATGGTATTCATCACTAACAAATAGGTAAATCCCTTAAATGTAATCTTAAATTGCATTACACAAAAATCGTTACGAATTTATTTATTTCTTTTCGAAAACTGCTTTGACAAATTTAATTTTAAATAGGTCATCTTCTATATATGTTAATACATTCCAACATTTTTATTGAATACGTATCTGAGTTAAGTGATTTCCTTTTCGCCCTCTATTTTTGTGCAAATTCACATTTTTTCCCTGAACAATCATATTGCTATCCAACGTTTATTAATGAAGCATTCATTCTATCTTCAATGCCTAATTAATCTTCAATTTCTCTCGTTGAACCTAATGCGATTTTCTCTTTTAGATAAAGCATAATCGTGGTCGGTCGTAGAGTATTGTAGCCATTAGACAATCGCTGTGTAGTCTTGAGTACTTCCGGTTTACTAAAATTTCTCCCTCTAACTGTTTAGTCGATTAAATGATGGATTATAATTGTAATGGAGAACTTGTTTAAACTGGCCGTTATTTCAGTTCATATCAAAGTTTAAACTGATTTAAAAAATACTAATGTAAAATTGTTATTATATGTAAGTATAAGGTATTCTAAAAAATCATTAATATATGGTATTTTAATGAATAAAATTAAACAAAATAAACACTCTTCGTGTTTTGGTATACTATTAGACAAATTATTATATTAATTATGATTTTATACAAATCATGATTTATTTTAAAAGTGCTTTAATATTTTTTAATGATGACGCTTTTAAACATATTTTTTTTTGGTTTAAGAAATGGTAATTCCCTTAAAGAATAAAAGGTAATTTCTTAAAATTAATTATGACTTGAGTCAGAAAAATGTTTCTTAGTTTTATAATTCACGTTTAAAATAATAGATATTAATTATTATTTTAAAACTGAATCCATAAAACAAAGAAATGTCTTCTAGATCTTTCGTTAATATCATAACTATATAGTTACACACATCCCTCGAGGTACTGAGTTCACTACGAATAATGACTACATTATTTGATTGTTATACGAAAAACTATTAATATATGTTAAATTATTATATGCTTAATTTGTAAAAAGTCACGTGCAAAAACAAATCCATTTACAAAACATTCCCAATAAAAAATTCATAGTCTAAATGTCGCAACTTACCATCATAGCAACGACAATAACACAACAGATGTTTTCAATTCCTCACAAGCAATTATATATATATATATATATATATATATATATATATATATATATATATATATATTTGGTATCTGCGTAATATAATTAATCCTAAAATAAGTAGACTACGTTAACACATGAAACCGGCGATTCAGATAGTGTGATTAATTAGATCTGGTCTGGTTAGTCTAAAGTTTTCAAAATGATTTTTGTAAGTGATTAATTTTTTATTAAGGTTTAGAGATGAGATAAAAAATTTAAATATTCCAATTTAACGAACTAATTAGTATCACCGACAATAATTTCAATAGAGAATAAATATTTTGAATATTTTCTTCCAAACGCTATCAAATTTGATAAATTTATGTAAATTATATGATAAAAAAAATAACATCGACTCACAGTATTTAATAAATACGTATCTAACGATAAAAACTGATCCATTGTTCAAATTTTAACACAAACTGATCCATTGTTCAAATTCAAAACATTTGAACAAATAATCAGTAAGAAATAATAAAAAAGGCAATCTAGGAACTTTTGTGCAAGTTTTCAATTCACTAGTTCTCTTATATACTTTATAGGCTCTTAATTAACAAAGTTATAGAAATAAGATAAAAAAGACATTTTTATTCATTAAATCCTTTTTTTACTTTCTCATCACTATATAACCAGCAATGAATGAAACCAAAGTTATAGGCAAGAGAAATTTCTTAAGAATAAAAGTTTGTTCTCTAATTTTTTTGTGAAGTGCGATTATGTCAAATGTTTTAGACACAGCTGAAACGATCCTAGATCAGAACTATATCATTTATAAATCAGGAAACTCTTGGAATAAACAAATTATTTACTTTTAACAAAGTCTGTCGTACACAGCCGTATAACATAACCCGTGTGCTCCGCGTGTAGACAGACGCAATATGAATGGTCGCCCGCAAGTTGCGATGCCATGGGAACGTTCACACGCCGTCCTCACTATCCGTCACTACCGAGACGCGATGAAGCATGTGTGTTCCCTCGTTCGGAGATGTGCGCCTATCTTCGTTTGGCGTATTTAATATGACGAATTTGACAAACCGAATCCACGAATTGCAGAGTAGTTGATCCCGATAAAGATATTCTTATTTAGCCTGATTGTTCAAAGGAAATAATATATTTTATCTATCGCATGTGTTATATTTGGGTTTCGAAGTTAATCTTATAAAATTCATAAGTATTAGGTATAAGTTAAGTATTACGACAATACCTTATTTAGAATGTAAGATACAACTATCTCCTATCCTATATTTTCTTCCAAGTTTCCTTAAAACTTTAAGATTATTCTCATAAAAATAAAAAAATATCTTCCGCATTTATTTATCAAGCCGACGATAAAGTGAGTTGCAAATACAGATTCAATAAAATTAATTTAGATTTGTTTATAAAGACAAAAAAAACAATTTGTTTATGAATACTGTTACAGAGACAAAAAAACAATTGGTTTATGAATACTACTATACGCATTATGCAACAATAAACCATACAAACAAATTTCAGTACATTCACTTATAAAAACAATATGTTTAGAAAGACAACAAAACAATTGGTTTATGAATACTACTATGGGCATTATGTAACAATAAACTATACAAACAAATTTCAGTACAGTTACTAATAAAAACAACAGTAATTATTTAATTGATATAATAAATATCAATATTATCTTGTAACGTAGGCAGGTAGACCATCTAAACTAGATATATAGATAAAATCTTGTAATAAAATTAAACCCTACGAAAAACTTAAATTTAAATTTCATAGTATTACAAATTTAATTAACTACTATTTTAGTTTCTGCTAGAATAATACAAGCAATATTGGCATTCAAAAAATTTTCAAAATCCACCTACTTGACCGGCACTTGCAATTGATATTATTTACAATGTTTCTACTAGAAAGTTTGCTTTTATTTTGTTATCTATTGTAAATTTTAACCAATTCAAACAAGCAAAATTACAATTGATGTATTTGTCATCAACAAGTCACTACTCACATCACTTTATCTATGACTTATATTTAAAAAAATATTTAGAAGGGTATTGCCACAAGTCACATGTGATAATATGAAATATATATATGTATATATATATATATATATATATATATATATATATATATATATATATACTGTTACTATTACAGGTTTAATAACAAGGTGCCAAATTTCATCAATTCAAAAAAATAGCTAAATTCACAAGACAATATACAATAAGCACATATTAAATTCCACGGCGAATTAAAGGAAATTCCTCAGAGAGGATATTAAATAAAATTACGGTAGGGTAAATTATAACGTCTTTTTCCAAAAGGATACTTTAAGTTCAAAGCAGTATAACGAAATTATATCTATCCTTTTATCACTTATGCTCATAAATGAGGCAAAATCAATTCAAAAATCCATTCTCTCTTTCACGCATCGGTGCAGATTTAATAAGTTACGTCAACGTGTAATAGTCTTAAAGTCACGTTCGATTAAATTTTGTTCCTTTTTAATCGGGTTAATTGGGGAACAACTTTAAGCGTTAATTTAAATTCGAGTTAAGACGTTCGATATCGTCGAACCGTTCGACTGTACATGGTAGATAAATTTGAACTAATTGAATATATACAAATTGCTAATTTAAACAGGTACAATAATTTTCAATATAAAATAAGATTAGGTAACTTTAAATTAAGATAAAGTGTAGACATATTAGATGTAAAAGTTATACTATGTCATACTAATTATTAACTTTCATTGCAGGTACGTCTCAAGACAAAATTGTACGATTGAGAACCATGAACGTAAATCAAGTAAGTTAATTAAAATATATCTTCTCAATTTGATGAAATTTCACTTAATATTTCACGTTATACTTTATTGTTTGCATTTTTTTTTATTTAATAGAACTAATAATTAAATGTTGAATATTACAATAAAACTAATCAATACTTGTCCAAACAAAGAAGCAAACTCAAAATTACATTATCACAGAATCCTTTTTTAATTAGTTAGTCATATTTCAAAAGTAGAAATACAGTGAGTATTTAATGATAAATTTTCTAATTTAAATTAAGTAATCATGACTTAAATAAGTTCAAAATAATAGACTTTAAAAAATCAATAAATAAATTAAATTGGATTAATAATCATGGCTAGTACTTATACTATATAATATGACTAGTACTCCTAAGTACATATCACTCGATACCTATATCGAGGGACATATACTTGGGTTTTATAATTGGGAGGAAATATAATTAATGGAAAATTTTAAAAGAAATTAAACACAAGTTACTCATAATTATGTTTTTATTTCACATCAAGAAACATCAACAAACGTTTTTCCATAGTTAAGAATATATATATTGGAAGTACATAAACTATAAAAGTTTGCAATAATTTGTTTGTACTTGAAAACATTTTTCGGATTTTCCAATTTCATAAACCGTTTGGTTTTATTTTATTTTTAATTCCAGCGAATAAAAGAAAAATTAATTTCGCAGTCAAGGCGGAGCCAATTTAAGCGTGGTAACTAAATCTACTTTAACACTAATGTATTTGTTCCGAAAATTTAAAAATTTATTTTGTCCTTCACACTTTTCTAACGTTAATCAAGAACTCTGTATTACCTAATGAAATTCATCTGTTTAACAAATTTATATAATTTATTTAATTAAAAATTTTAATTTACACTGTTATAAATAAGATTTTTATTTTTATTACTATAAGTTTGATTATTTAGATAAAAGAATCGGCATGTGAGTAAACAGTATAACGTACTAGCTTTTGCTCGCAGTTTCGACACATATAATAATTATAAAGTACTACCTTTTGCTAGCAGTTTCGATACGTGTAACAATTATAAAGTAATAACTATTGCTGACAGTTTCGATACGTATAACAATTATAAAGTACTAACTTTTGCTTGCAGTTTCGATATGTGTAACAATTATAAAGTACTAACTTTTGCTTGCAGATTCGATACGTATAACATTTATAAAGTACTCGCTTTTGCTCGCAGTTTCGATAGGTATAACAATTATAAAGTACTTGCTTTTGCTTGCAGTTTCGATACGTATAACAATTATAAAGTACTAGCTTTTGCTAGCAGTTTCGATACGTGTAATAATTTTAAAGTACTAGCTTTTGCTTGCAGTTTCGACACGTGTAACAATTATAAAGTACTAACTTTTGCTCGCAGTTTCGATATGTATAACAATTAAAAAGTACTAACTTTTACATGTGGCTTCGTTTATGTTTATTTTCAATTACTTGAGTTTTTGCATTAACCATATTTGCACTTCAAAGGTAACCTGAAGAAGAATAAAATTAACCAACTTAAACCTAAAAGCTTAATTTTAAAATTAAATAATTGTGTTAATCTTCACAAGTACTACTCATCAGCTTTAAAGCTCAGGCACTCGGGTCTTACTGTGTGAGTGCAAGTAGTTGAATTATAAGTGCCTTATTGAATGTTTAGTTAGTAGCCCTCAAATTTTAAAGTGAATGCTAGGCATTATATTATTAAAAGACCCATTCAGATTAGTCCATTACTTTTCCTTGATACTCTGTTAATACATATCACAAGTAGACAAAAAGTTAGACTAATAATCTCTTATATATATCACTCTAACATTCCCTAAAAAAATCGTGAGGAAATATTAGGTCAAAACGAAATGTAGAATTTTATCTAAACATTTTCTATCTTTCTTATTTTTGAATGCCGCTACAGATAATAATTGCAAAAAATTATTCTGTTTCATGCTGGATCCTGAACACACCCTTAACCTAAAATTGTCTAAAACATTCATCTCTCTCTCTCCCTCAATTGGGTAACATACATACATAGACTAAAACCTATATACTCATACGAATAATTAGTATTTATTTTTAGTGTATCTATATAAAGTCTTTTCAAACGACTCAACCGAATGACTTATATAAATAAATACATATACCAATAAATGGTATATATTCCTATGTATTTATGTGGGATTAGTGGAAGATTTACTTGAGCCGGCCGCTCACTGCTTAGAATCGTGGCTTCCTCTTGATAACACATTCTCTTCGATGACATTTCACCATGGGTTCCTATTCTCGCCTCTATGTAGGGCAGCTTGTCATGGAGTGCCAAGCTTTTCTCATATCACGATTTCTCTGGACACATATGATGGACAATCTTATTTTCATTCTAAGTTTTTTCAGAATCGAAACTTTGGTTCTACGTTCAATAAATTAAATGTTAAGCATCTTCCTCCAGCACGATATTTTAAAAGCGTCGATCCCTATGCAATCGGGCATTTTAACGTCCACGACTCAGCGCCGTACACGAAGATGGATAAGATCAGAATTCCTATAAAATGAAGGAGAAAACAGTCTAAAGATGACGATTATATAGTATAAGAAATTGCTAAGACTATAGCTTTTTGAGTTGATACTTGAATCACAGAGATAAATACATTTTCCTTATCTATCTGAGATTTTCGAAATTTCAGCTTTTACATATTTTTAGTCTGCTTATTCGATTTCTCAAACAAATCTAACGTTAAAAAAGTCCGCGCGAATGGATTTAACACTAAACCTACTGAACTTATAGACATAAATTTCCCGCAGACATATAGTTTCCCTAGAACTAATTTAGTTTTCATCGTGATATGTCCAATGATTCCGAATTTAGGATTAGGACAAAGTTACATAGAAAATTAATCAATATCTCCGCCACACGGATTCTGGGTAGCGGGTGGGAAGGAGAGGGGGGTTATATGAACACGCGTGAGCAGGCAGTAACTAATTATTGTTGTCTAATATAAGAATATGATATAATATATACGGAAATCTATGCGAACGAAGACGCAAAGTAACTTTAGTATTCACATAAATAGATTAGAAATTTTCCATATCAGACTGTAATTTATTCCATAACTGCGTGTAATTATTGCAAATGAGTTTTCTCTGGAGGTATAATTAAAACTTAATAAATCTGCAACCAAAAATAGATTGCTGTGCCGCGGATAATAAGATATCTACTATCAGCGTAGACTATATATTACGTTGGCAAACCCGTCACTTTTTCGATCGATTTATGGAATGTTATAGAATCTTCTAGAATATTTCTTGTAGGCATATAAGGAGAGCGGCATTCGAACTTCTGTCCAGTTTGCAATTGAGTAATTGGTGAGTAAAGAATAAATTAAAAATGGAGGTATTTCGAAGAGAACTTAGAGGACTCTTTTTTCATTAATGTCGTTTATGGCGATGAACCGGCAAAGCATCACGCAATATATACACACCGATGGGTGAAAGTATTATGACATAGCCTAGCATTGGTCCTAAAAATTCAAAGAAGGTAATTTTGACTGGTTCAATAAACCTCATCCAAAGCGACCTCCTACAATTGAATTAGACAAATTTAAAAACATTCTTGAAACAGATCCCAGATTAAGTTCGTATTGTTTGGCAGAGCTATTTTCATGCTCTTATATGCAATAAGAAAACAACTTCATGCTTTGAGAAAGAAATGGAAATATTCCGTTTGACTGCCACATGAGCTAACCCCCTTTAAACTTCAGAGGTGAGCTAATGTGTGCATGGAGCTACTGAGTTCCCATCATACCGACGAAAGGGTAAAAGTCTCTGGTTACAGGATATGAAAAGTGAGTGGCTTATGTTAATTTTTAGCGTAAACGTTAGAGGAGTTGGAGAAAGAAGTGTACCTAGACCAAAATATAATATTGGACTAAAGATACTTTTGAGTGCATGGTGGGTTATAAATGAATTTATGCATTGAGTTATTCATTGGGAACTCTTTCAAGCTAACAGTATAATCACAGCTAAGATTTATTGTGAAAAATTGAGCAAAATCACCGTTAAACTTCTTTCAAATCAAAGCAAAGTTTATTCTTTACATGTTCATGCTCGACCCCACGTATCAAAAGTAACGCGTGAAAAACTAGTTCCACTTGGATGGAGTACGCTACTTCACCCGCCGTACTATCCAGATCTTTTGCCACCTAATTATCATCTGTTTCGCTCTCTGTCTAATAATTTACGTGATAGAAAATTTAAAGATGAAAGTCATAACAAAACTTCTTTGGTTTTTCAGTCAAAGGCCCAAAAATTTCTGTAAGAACAGAACTATAGCTCTGCCTATATGTCGATAAGTGTTAGATACCGATGGTGCTTATATAATTAACGATTGATTTTATTGACTATATATTAAAAGTTTAAAAGTTTGTGTGCAGAGATAGTATATCGGCTTATCGTCTGTAGTTTCTTGTAAAGTTTTTTATTTACCCAAATGTTAGTATTGTAGCTACCTTTACTTAAGACAGTGACTTCATGTGAATATAGGCGCAATGAGGAACCATCCTTGTTTGTCGATTTCGAACTTGGCTAATACACTGCCTTGTGCGTATTATAGAAACGTGACGCGCTTTTAAAAAACACACTTTCTCAATATCACGTTACTAGTTTTCTCGTTATAAACTCGTTTTTTAAATGTTTTATAATGTGTTTAGTTTAAAATATTCCTTTTAGTAATTTTAACAAATCAATTCTATTATTTTTAACGCATCTGGTTTAAGTACAGCCTAGTCTGTAGTTGTTATATTATACTCTTCAAACTTTAATAAGTCTACGCGTTTGAAGTACTCAACGTGTGTATGAATGATAAATACACTGGACACAGAGCTCCCGTATTCAGCGGAGACACGGTTTCAAGTGCTTTTGAGCGCTGGGAATAGATGCGTGGAAAAGATAACGCATGAGGTACTTAGACCGCTGTTTGTTTCTATCGGTGAGATTATTTGTTGTGTGGGTGTGTATCTGTGGCGACGGTGAGAAACACCTTTATATTCGAGGGTAATTTTGTCATGTTTTTCTGTTGAAGTGAAACTCTTAGACCGTGGTTTTATTTTTTGCATGCTATTCTCCCTATCCGTCCGGTTTGTCTCGAAGCCCGAAACATAAACGACATACATCCATCCAAACAGAAAGGAGCTTTGAAGGTAACTGAACAATGTCACATTTTTACCAAAATATATGGGCTATAAAATATGATCGTAAAGGAAAGTGAATCCAATATGGTAATTCAGTAAGCCCAATTTGTTTCAATTTGTATTACGGCGAATGAAAAAATTTACACTAGCCTGAGGAAAACAGGGAGAGCATTTTCTCTCCATAAAACTGTTTTCTTTTTCATTATATAATTACCTCAATATTTCCCTTGTAGGGTTCGATATAAAAAAAACTCAAATATCAGCCTATCTATCACAGTCGACTTTCTTGGAAATCATTAGACATATAAACTTAAAATTTTGTATAGCAATAATTAGTACTTAAAATATTTTTGGAAATATCTAAATTTTTCAAATATTAATTGGCGTGAGAAAACGAATACTCGCTTTCTTTAAGTTTTATATATGGTAGAGCCAATCTTAAGAAACTCAAAAACCCCTGTCCTTTTCTTTCTAAAACTACTGGGTCAAAAATTATGAAAAAATCTGACTAAAAGTTATACACAAATTTTACCGATAATCCTTATAGTGTAGACATAGTAACAGTATCACCAAAAAAATCTTGTATTCCAAAACAATTTTTTTGACCCGTGAAAAATATTGTAGGCAATTATATTATTAATAAAATAGAGGCAATGGCACAGAGTGTTCCTATTAAACTATTTACGAATCGTTTATATTTGTTTTTAAGCTTTTAACAACCGTTAATGGTGTTATTTAGGACTTTAACAACCATTAATTATCCCATTTAGACTGGTTTGCAAATGGAACATGTTTTTGGGTAAATTTTCCAGAGGTACGATAAATGTATTCTTTAAATCACATCAAAAAATAAATGATATACAAATTCGGATTTATGTCTGATGTCTTTATGTGTAGCCCTTTTAATATGGTGAAATATAATACTCGGAAATAGTTTAATAGAAACGCTCTGCACCACTGTCCTTTGTACCATGTTTCTGTCAAGATAAGCTAGGCAATGATATTAATGCGGTTAAATACATTATTGACATTCGTATATAATTTAATAAAAATACTCTGCACCATGGCATTAATGTTTAAACTGTCACATTTATCAAAATATGCACGGAAACCTTTTGGTTCAAGTTTTGCTGGCATTTGATGGTTTTTTTTAAATTTTTTCTTAAAAATTTTTGGTCTTATTGATTTTTAATTTTCATTCACAATCTGCACCATGTGTCGGTCTAAAATATCATGAGACTTAAAAATATGAAAAATAAAAATTAATTAATCATATAAAATAAACCACTAAGTCGTTGGTAAAAACAGCGTTGCTTACTCGGCAAGTCATTATATTTAACGAAAAATAACGTTATTTTCAGAGCCGAATACCAATCCAATTTTCGCCCCTTAATTAAAGAATTAAGTATAAAACGAATAGCAAAAATGTGCTGATAACTGGGAAAATTTTATGAAAATTTCTGCACAAATTTCTGAGTATAATTAAAATTCTGAGACTAACTCGAAACGTTGAGTTTTTTTGTTAATAAATATTTATTAGGCCCACATGTTTCGTTTGATTTGGAAACTAATGGATTATTTTTAAAAACCACTTCGAAAATTCTTTGTTATTAAAAGTTTACGCGAATAGTAGCAATTATTCTTTTCATGACCCATGGAAATTTAGGTATAATAATATAACAAATGCCCAAAAGTATTCACAAGAGTTTTAACTTCCGCTTTAACAAATATTAATTGAGAGACAAGGTCGATAACTAAATTTCAGTAGAATTTTATTTGCTATATAATAAAGGTAGACTCCAAATCCTATGTACCCACTAAAGACTCTGTACGTTGGCAGTAGCGTAATAAGAAGGTTTCTTTTCATTTATTTGGGTAATTGTTCGTCTGTGTAACTCAATACAAATATGTACATTACACTTTTAAATGAGCCTGTTAAATGCATACATATTTATTAAAACTTAAATTTTATGCCATTTCCCCATTAGCAGTCCATTTGTCACTGCATTTTTGTAATATTTATGCTTCTCTGTTAACTTTTGTAAGCGCTTAAATGTTATAGTTATTATACAGACTGTTTAAGCGCGAATGGTTTATTCATTTCTTATAGATTCGTCATTTTATTTGTCGCAATTTTTCTTTAGTAGATAAAGATCAGAAAAACTTTGCGCCACGTTTTCTTCATCTTAGTTTGTACGATTATAGTTTTCATTTTGTTCTGAGTATTTAAATTAAAAAGATACATATCATGTCTTTAAACCCATAATGCAATTATATTTCCTTTATATTAATTAAGTTAGAAAAAGACATAAAATTTAAAAAAAACTCACTGATTTATGCAAGATGTTACTTAAAATTTTTAATCAAAATTTTTTGAATTATGTAAATATCCATCTATATTCGACTGTTGTTTCCGTTACATTCAAACACTTACGAAACTGGTAGCGTGACACATTGTTATTGACTTGGTATTCTTTTAGTACCCACCTATATTAATATGGTACGCATTGTTAAGCAAGAGGCCATAACTATGGACGCCTTTTTATATTGACAAACGCAGTAGAATTTTCGACTACCGCAGCCGTATACTTTACATCTTCAGAATTGTTATAAGTTATATAAATCGTCGTGCTAAATCGAAACGAAGCTGATAGTGAAGTGACGATAAAAGTAAGAGCAATCGGAATAGAAACTGCCTCTTCATACTAATTTCCTCTGATTGAATAATAACAAACATCTCATAATAATGTATGATATAATTATTGCATTATTAAAAAAAAATATCCATAGGAGCTTCCGATGGAAGAAGTAATTGTGCCCGGAAAAGTAGTGACTAAATCTAAGAAACGCAAATAAACTTAAAGTTGTTTTCTTTCTCATAATTTTCTAAAAAAAATCCACTACACGCTAGCTAAATTAATGTTAATCTGCGGCACTGTAGCACTGCTATACTATCCGTACATTTTGAAGCAATAACCGCGTCTATATTTCTTCAAAAACACCTTACTGAAGTTGAAGCGTGGCTTGCAGAATGGAGAATAAAAGCGAATAACAGTAAATCCGTTCACGTAACATTCAGTCTCAGAAAAGGAGATTGCCCAGAAATTACTTTAAACGGGCAACAGATACCGCAGTCAAATACTGCTAAATACACTGGAATAAACGTAAACAATTACATGCAAAATTGCGAAGCTTGTCCTGGCTCATCGGGAAAAAATCACAACTATCTAATGAAGGCAAAATGGCTGTCTACAAAACAATATTAAAGCCAGTGTGGACATACGGGAGTACAACATCTAACAGTTACATCGAGATCTTGGAAAGATTTCAAACCAAGACAATTAGATATATTTTCCAAATACCAAACTGTATAAGTAACAAATACATACTCCGAGATTTGAACCTGTGAAACAGGAAATAGCCACCAGAAGTCTTAAATACCAGACCAAGCTATCTGAAAATGTGAATGTGCTGGCTACCAAACTATCAGGAGATGGCAGTGTTAAACACTCACGACTAAGAAGGAACAGTATTCCAATCCTACATAGCAGATTTCTAAACCCAAAGTGAGAGAGATCGATGGATTCTCCTCACAGCTAAATTACATACGCAGACTGTAGTCACCAATAATAACAGCTAAATGTGAAAAACAGATTGCTGTGTAAGCAGAATACAAAAAAAAAAAAGAAAAAAAAATCTGCGGCACTGCTACTACTATATCCATCTCACTTATTAACTTACCATATGTTCTGACTTACTAACACAGGTCTGACATGAATCAGGCTTTCTCCAGATATCAGCCACTGGTGAAATTGTAAAAATATAAAGTAGTAGAATGAGATGAGTATGCAGAGTCTCATACAATCGTAGTTATAATCTGTACGATGAAGCACTTGAGAATACACCGTATACTGAATATAACCAGCGATTAATTTCGAGTAAAGTTCATACGTTCTAACTTCACCTAATACAGGGCTCATTTTTATAGGTTTAGGTAAATAAGAACCCGTTTAAAAAAATGTAATATTTAGTGTTAGTGAGACCGTTAGACATATATTTTTATATTACTACAGTACTACATGTTAGACAGACATTTTTGGTTTTTTTTTTAATTTTTCTAAGTTTGTTTTATTCTACAATTGACGTATTACTTTTGTAACGACATACGGAGATACGTTCAAATATATAAGGTAGTTGAAAGCTTACTTAGAGCAAGTAGAATAACCACTTTTCTATGTAGTTTTTGAAGAAAGCATGAAAAGTTTCAACTATTTAAATGTTACTTGCCTACATATATTTGAAAAAAAGGCCAATACTGCCTTCGTTCATGACGCTGCATCCTACGGTGTTGTATTTATTATAATATACTCTGTACCATGTTGATAATAAATAGGATGCAGTTTTGTACCATTCTGCCCAAATCTTCTCACTAAGAAAGGGCGGAAAATTATAAGGTAAAATATAAGTTTCAATATTCTCTATTATAAATTACGATCCACTAAACTTTACGATGCTAAGGCAAACGTAAAGTTTAGTGCTTTTAAAATATGAAATAAGACGTCAAGTGGAGAAATTTAACAAGTTATAAGTTTTAAGCCGGGTACGTGAAAGTTTGTATGAGTAAGAACTTTAAGATACATAGCATGGCAATATATGTACGCCTGAAATATTAAGCTCTTGTGATGCAATAATTTGCATAATACGGAATACATTACGTGCAGAATGCATTTACATAAATCGCATTTATGTATATTTTCAGTTCAGAGCTTGTCGTTTTAAGTTGGTAAAAGTGCTTGAACTTAAGTTATACTCCGCTTATTCTGACGTTATTGATAAATTCAGTAAAAGGAGAGAATAAATTTTTCAGTTACTTTAAAAATTCAAGGTGACAATGTCGCGTTTCATAGACAAACACCCAAAATATGAGGTCGTGTTTATGATTTTGAATATAAATAACTTAGATGTTGTTTTAGAACATAGCTTAAATTTACTTTTGCTTATGTCCGTTTTTGTTTCTCTTTTTCCAATAATGAAAATGTATGAGATGCTATAAAAGTGTACTAATGTAGACGCCATTAAAACGACATAAGTAAATAAAGGCTAATTTGAAATTTTGTAATAAAATTTTAGAACGATATCACAGTTTCCTTTTAAATACTTTGAGAAAATTCGATAATTTGTATTTAGGGGAGATTCGATTGAAATAAAAATCATAGAATTTGATTTAAGGCATTATCTCCAAGAATTATCATGGTTAAAAAAAACAAGCTAATTGATCTAGCAGTTTTTGTGTGATGTTTCTAGTAAGCAAACAGATAAATAGAGATATAACGTACAGGCATATAGAAATACTAATGATATCACAGGTATCGGTTTTTAAGACATTTGTAAATGAAAGAAAGAAAATATTTTGGCCATGTTCAATTATATTAACTTTTTTGACACTGTAGAAAAATAAAAAAAAGGTAATTGATCTAGCAGTTTTTGTGTGATATTTTTTAGTAATTAAACAGATGCATAGATATATAACGTACACGCATATATAGATATTAGTGATATTACAGGTATTGGTTTTTAAGACATTTGCAAATGAAAAAAAGAGAATATTTCGGCCATATTCAATTATATTAACTTTTTTGACACTGTAGAAAAATTAAAAAACAAGGTAATTGATCTAGCAGTTTTTATGTGATATTTTTTAGTAATTAAACAGATGAATAGAGATATAACGTACAGGCATATATGGACACTAGTGATATTACAGGTATTGGTTTTTAAGATATTTGTAGATGAAAAAAAAATTTCGGCCATATTCAATTAGATTAACTTTTTTGACACTGTAGAAAATTTCACTTTATTTTCGTGTCAATTAAAATATAACACGTAAATAATATGTGGGAGGTCATGATCAACTCCTCATAATTTTAAGACACTTACGTGTCTGCGAGCTTCACAACGCTTGATACTAATGTGGGCTTTAAAAATTGCAGATGAAGACATCTGTGCTTTTCATGAAACAAACAAAGAATGATTTAATAGAAAAACTTTTGAGCCATCACGGGACACTTGGCAGATGTGAAACATCTAAAATTTTTCATATTATACTTTTTTAGGTGCGGGACGAAAAAATGGTGAGAGTAAAATTTTACGATGCGCGCGCACGATGCAACTAAAATTGACAGGATGAAGTTGGTCACTAAAGAGATGTTTATACGCGAATGGTGATTGACACTGTACTCGTGATAGTTATTGAGGTATTTGCAAATATACAACACGTATTTTATATTCATACAAATTTAAGTTATATCTGTGCTTTTTAACAATATTTTTATTAACTGAAATTTAATAGTGGTTTATAAATAAAAAGCTTTTTACAATATCTTTTAAGTGCTTATCTCCGTGTGATGTTAAGTGTTGGTATGTATTTATTTGTGTTATAAATTATTTCAAATTTAATTGTTTTTTAATTTAGACTTTACCAACCGTATTTATAATTATGCTCCTCTCCTTTTATTATTTTATTTCAATTAATTAAATAAAAATAAAAATAAAAAAAATCTTGTATTATATCAAAGAAGGGTAACTTCTAACGCGCGTACATGCACAATTTTTAATTTTATTAATAATTTTATTATCTTATTTTTATGAATAATTTATCACAGATACATATTTATTAACAGTATATTGTAAATTAACGCTTTTAACGTTTTAAGGCAGTTTAATATATAAACGAGCAAAACTAGTAAAGAAGACAAAATTCTGATTGAAATTAGGTCGGAAAAGGCGACAAGATGCGAAGCTGGCCAAATGGCAGACGAGACGCAAAGCTAGTCGAATTAAGCCGAAAAGAATCGACAATACGCGATGCTGGCCGAATGATAAGATGCGTCTTGCCCTCGGAAAGTTTTAACTCCCATCCCAACACACCAAAATCTTAAATGTAGACTTATTTAGATACTATAATTTCGTACGGGAAAGGGATATCGCTTCTCGAGCATTATCATAGTTGTAATCACCTAAATGAATTAGTACAAAATAGCACACCATTGCCGCATACATTGTATCTTAGGAGCAGATATAGTTACTACCCTGCTCACGATCTTAAAATTAACCGACATATCTTAGGAGCAGATTTAGTTACTACCCTGCTCACGATTTTAAAATAAACCGATATATCTTAGGGGCAGATACAGTTACTACCCTGCTCACGATCTTAAAATAAACCGACATATCTTAGGAGCAGATATAGTTACTACCCTGCTCACGATCTTAAAATATACCGACATATCTTAGGAGCAGATATAGTTACTACCCTGCACACGATCTTAAAATAAACCAACTTATCTTGGAAGCAGATTTAGTTACTACCCTGCTCACGATCCTAAATTACGCTTAACTGTAGTAAGAGATTTACGAAATATTTTATTTGTTAATTAATAAAAGCCTATGTTATTTTTATTATATAGCTATTTAGGTCCTACTTATGAATACGGAATTAAAACATTACGTTTTTTTACAAACAATTATGCTTCCAATATACATACGTAACAGTTTTATATAATAGTACGTAGTGGTAATCCCGTAAAATTTATTGGAAATGCACCATGAATAAAATCATTGTAAAATTTCTGAATAATGCAATCATCAATAGACGGACACAGATAATAACATTTAAAAAAATTCTTTACTCATCTAAAAATCACTTAAAGTTTAATATGTTGTCCGTTACATTATATTAAATCTCTAGTGACCGAAAATTGGCTCAGTCTCTTTTTTCTGAAAATAAAATTATTTTTTATCCTAAAATCCTTTTGTATCCAAGCTGCAAAACTTTAGAATTAATCCTAACATCAGGAATTCGCTTGTATAATTTTGTCGTAAACAATCTGACAAAATCCTTCCTCTCATAATATTTAGTCCTACCCTTCTGCAATTCCAAATTTGCTCCACTTTTCTCAACCGTGCTATTTCACGATTTGCAAGTATTGTTTTTTTGCATTTGTTGTCTAGTTTTTTAATTATTTTTTTTTATATAGTGTTTTTCTGCTTTTTCTTGCATATGTTTCAGCCTAATTTCTAAATCTCGTAAAAGATGAAACACAATTACCTTTTATAGTCTTCCCCGTTCCTACGTTCTCATATTTTACATTGAGTGGGTTACTAAATTTTCATATTTAACATTGACTGGAAGGTATTGTTAATATAGTAATAATTCCGCCAAATGTCTATAAAATTTGATGTGCAACTAAAGTTGCTAATTATAAAATGACTAAATGAAAACTATACTATGCTCATAGCTCTACGCTGTCAGAGAATAGCCATTAGTAAACCCTGCAACAAGACAGAGTCAATATTGAAGAGGTTAAATATAATAATGTATTTTTAAATTATACAATATAACAATAATTTCTATATCGACCGTTTTCTATGTCTGCTACATACTACAATTCTAGCATTTTTATTAAAAATTACTAAAAAATTAAGTTAATACTTTCAGTGAAAAATAGAATGAAGGATCATATCAGAGCGGCGACGTTGTAAAACTACAAACAAGATTCACTAAACTTCTTAACTACGTCAACAAACTGAGCCAAGGCCTCAAGCTATTTATAAGCTTTCAACAGAAGCCTTCATTTTTCAGAGACAACCAACTAACGAAGTAACGAGAGAAACAAAGAAAATCTGCGGTAAAATATTTTGTTGCAAAGAGAGCTTTTTTAATGAATTAGGGGAGGCGGGTGACAATACCATAAACTATGCATTGCAGTAACGACTTCCTTTGTGCAATGGGGTAAAAGAAATGAACTTCAGAAGAAGTGAAAATTAAACTGGTAAATAGTTTATAAAAAAAATTTAAATGTTTTGCTTTCAAAGCGTAACGAAGCGCGTACTAATGAAAAATGTGATAAAAGATTGGCAAGGATTTATTTTGCGAAAATTGTGGAGATGTTTGCTTTTGGATCAAAAATATTTTTGCATAAACTGAAAATGATAATGAACTTATGTATTTTTTTTATTAAATCTAGATATTTATAGTTTGCGAACTAAAGTTATTAAATATATACTAATACTAATTTTGATAAAAATATAATTGTATTTTAATCCCAGGTTTCATCAGCGAAAAACATACTTGACGCTATTTCATTAAATACGAAATTCGTTTTATTTTCCTTACAAATGTGAAGGTTACAAATGTGAAGATATTGTAGTTGCGATGCTAGTGTGAAATTGGTGGATAAACTTAGGAGAAGTAAAACATTGTAGTTCTGGAAGTGACTTCGAGAGTGATCAGTACTTGCAACGATGTGTGCACAGTAGCACTCCGTGGTTTTTCTCTTCTAGAGAGAAATGGTCAATTTGTTTTTGGCTTTACATACATAAATTGTTTATTTCAAAATTTTAGAAAATGCAATTTGAATATAATAAAAAAATTTGAATATGATATGTAATAAAAAAAACTGTACTAAAATAAAAACAGAGTAGGAATTACGGAGTAAGAATCACAAAACTATGTTAAGATGTAAAAACAAAAATTGTTTAAATAATTATATTTTATGTCTATAAAATACTCATGACATTTAATCTATGTAGTTACAGCGCGGTAGAATGTGTCAAATATGAGGATTATGTTTTCGTTGTAATAAAAAAAACCATAGTACTAAAGTAAGAAAAGAGTAGGAATTACGGAGTAGGAATCAGAAAAATTTGTTAAGATGTAAAAACAAAAATTGTTTAAATAATTATATTTTATGTCTATAAAATATTCATGACATTTAATCTATATAATTAACAGCGCGGTAGAATGTTCATAATAAAAATAATTTAGAATATTGTGGAGAAATTCTCAAATTAAATTATTTCTGCCAAAGTCGTTAGTTGTACAACCTAATTTCCATGAAGGATAAAAACTCATCAAACATTTCAGATAGCCTCTTTCGCCATTATAAATGTTCAGAAAGACGCCATTTTTAAATACTGTGAAGACTTTCAATTAATTTCATTCTTTTCAAGTAATTATCTTCATAAAATCAGTTTCATCCATATTAATCACTAAAAATATTAAAGATATAAAATTAAAATAGTTCACTTGGTACATCCCTTCAAGGGCCTTAATCTATGCACTGTGTTTATATATCACAACCCGATTAGATGTGTCAATAATTGTTTTCAAAAATAATTAAGTTATATTTCTTCTGGTATGATTTTTTGTATTTATACATTGAGATATGTTTTATTACAATTTTGTTTTATGAAAAATACTATAAAATAGAGTAAAATACTATCAAGCGGTCCCAATTTTTAAAAATATTAATTTGTGACAAATAAAACATATTGTTGTTTACAAATTTAAATTGTTTTTTATTAACAAAAAACACATTTAACATCGTTTTATATACTATATTATGAAATTCAAGCAGATTTTCGATCAGTGAAACATATTTTTGTTCTAAGTTTTAATAATTTTATGTGAAAAAATATTTAAGATATAATCTAATAATAAACAAAACGAATTAAAACAAAAAGGGAATTGTAGTGTCGGATACTGTCGCAATCATATTCATGAAAAAACAAGTCGTGTATTACATCAAAACATAATAAAGGTTTTATTTTCAATAATTTAATTTAAATCGATAAAGTAGGTAGTAAAAATGTTTTTTTTTTTGCGATGTGGCATCAAAATGGGTTTTTCAATTAACATCAAATTTCACTATAAGATCACACATATATATATATATATATATATATATATATATATATATATATATATATATGTATATATATATATAATCAGGTTTTAGGTGATTTTTCGACATCGAAAAAGCTTTAGAATTGTACATATACAACTAAATCCAAAGTAGTTCTATTATATATATAGCTAATTATCAGATATTGTTTGGAATAAACATTTTTGCGTAAAAGATATTGGTCTTTACCGTCCTGTACTTAATTATAAAAAAAATGAATTAGTGAACCGCTGAGACCCAAACTGCTAATGAATTAATCGTAAATAAATATTATAAAACGATTCAGTTCAAATAATTTTATGCCATTTCTGCCAGGTAAAAGCCGGAAGGGGCAAACAATTTTTAAAATTGGCGCTAATGTTTGTTTCGACGATACTAGGAATTAAGCCAGAAATCAACCCTAAATCAATCGAGCTTAATTATATTGATACTACGCGCGAGTTTAGGAAAAAACTTAAGAAATGAGCTAGGATGTCAGCACGAAAAGTTTCATCATCCCTTAAAATATTTACCATCACCCTTCTCTTCAACACAACCAAGTGCCAATAAGTCAACACGACCGACGCGCACACTAAAAAAAACTTAATTTTCTATTTAGTATCCACATGTCGACGAAATAAAGGTCCCAAGATTAGTCTTTCTACATATAAATAGCCTATTTACCATATTAAGTAAAGCAAGGCGACGTGCTCGCTTTGCGAGCTTGTTTGCCCCATACATATAATTTGTTGCCGTATAGGAAAACAGCTTATAAAATCTTTTTACTTTGTTTATGTTAAGACGTAACATTTTACGTTAACATTTACAGGTTAAAAGCTTGGAGAAGCTTAGAAGAATATTACGGCGGTGTTTTTAAAGGAAACGCCGTATTTTTCAATAAATGTAATGCGAAAGTGAATACCGAATAATTCAAGTGATTTTAAATTTGTTTTCACTCTTTGTTTAAAAAAGGCAAATAGGTCTTGTTACAATATCAAACAATATTAAAAGCAATATAGTTTTAATAATATAAATTATATAAATATGGATTAAACTTATTCTAGTTATATCATGATGATAAAAGAATTTGAGTAAGCAAAGCATAAAAATAAAAGAATTTGAGTAAGCAAAACATGAAATTAAAAGAATTTGAGTAAGCAAAACATGAAAATAAAAGAATTTGAGTAAGCAAAACATGAAATTAAAAGAATTTGAGTAAGCAAAACATGAAAATAAAAGAATTTGAGTAAGCAAATAAAATATTATGTCTTTGTTTAAAATGCCGTGTCAAGGGAATAATCCGGAAAATCTGGAATATTTAGCTGTTTTATAAATACATGAGCTTCGTTATATATATGCCATAAAAATATTTTTTCCTAATCATCCACATTTTTGCAACAAATACTGTCTAGTCCTCCATATCCGAGAAACTGGTCTACTTTTGAAACAGAATATGTTATAAATCAACATTTATACGTGTTAAATTTGTCTGTTCTTTGTTTAGTTTCAACCTATAATCAGAAATTTTGTTTCAAATTAACCAAAAAATTGAACCGACTTTAGCTAACCGCCGAATGAGAAGCTCATTGAAAAGTACAAAATATGCTAAAACCAAGTGCTTAGTGGAACTTTTGCGGTATAATACCCTCTCCGAACATAAATAAATCTAGAAAATATTGCTACTACTAGAGATGTTTGGAATCAATACCAAGTCCACGTTACTTTTTCTCCTTCTTCTTCAAGCATACCTACAAAGAAGTATTAAATTTCAATTACCACCAACTTCAATAAAAAGATAATGTCTAAATCAATTGATAAATGCCAGAGATGTACAGTAACGTGCACTATAAAAGATTTCTTCGTGCTTTTGTTTATACTATCATACTTATTTACTTTTATTTTCTATATCATTAATTTTCGTACATATTCTTACTTTCTATATAATTTCTTAATTTATTTTCATATATTTCCATTTATTTACTTTCGTACCAACTTGATATAAAAAAAAGTAACAAAATCGTACAAGCTAAATTTGAGGAGTTTACTCCTCATCAGTGAAGAGTTGCTGTCACCAGCTTCCGTTTTCAACAATGTACCCTGATTTTACTAAAGAGGTTTACAATTTAATGAAACTACGTGATGTAGTATTATTTCTACTTGCTTTAAGTTCTTTATCACGCAACTATTAGCAACGATTGGATTTCTACAAAATAAGGCCAAATATATTCAATAAAGAGGTTTATGTCACCATTAGTTGTATCAAATGTTTTAGGAATTTTCTATTAGATAATAATTTGACCTATATTATCCATACTCAATCACGGTACCTGTACTGTTCATTGCTGAGGAATTCTATGGTGTAAGTTTATTTTTTATGTTTATGGTAAAATTCTAATCAAATTTTCCACTTTGCGACTCCACTGGGGGTAGACCCTTCCAAATAATGAAAAATATCATCCTAATTGTTTATAAATACCGCGCATACACGTAACACGTTTTGTACTTGGCTAATTATTTGAAACATTCTGTTAGGTTATATTGTTTACTTAAACTACATTATCCTATTTTTGTATATTTTTCCAAACTCAGTATTAAAAACTTTTAATTTAACTGGAACACAGTTTTTGATTACTTGATGAATTAGAAATTTTGATATGTTAGAAGCACATATGTTCACTAATTTCAACTTATAAAGTTTGAGAAATAAGTTAAAGCTAATTATTACTTTGAGATATGTTAAACTCTTCAAATGTCATAAAAATTAATTTCGAAATATGGCACGCTATACGATATAATACATAATTAAAACTATGATTTTGAGTTAAAAATTAAAAAGTTGTCAAAAAACCTAAAACTTATTGATATGAATCTTATAAATCACTTCAAAATTTTAAATCCAACCATCGTTAACTGTTAAACAGTTTATTCATATTCAAGTCATTTATGTTAAAGAAAAGAAATGTTGAAGGTAAAGTATCTTTGAACGATTTCATGTATTCGCGTTTGTGCTTTTAATTAAGTTATTTTAGTCCCAGAAAAAAGATGGCCACCTCATTTTTTGGACCGATGGGTTATTATGCAGAGATTGTTTTGAAGAATGAAAAGTATAGTTACCCTAAACTGATATACCGGCAATTTTCCACCAGTTGTTTTGGAACAAGTTTGAGAGCAACATCTCGTCACGACAAAGCCGCTGCACATTCAATTACGATGAGAAAAAATTATGTATCATCCGCCGTACAGCACCGACCTCGCCGCAGATAATTTCTAATTATTCACAAAAACGAGAGATAAACTGCAAGGTATACAAATCCTGGACGCCGAAGGGACATACCTTCCACGGCTTTTCGAGGACAGTCACTGTTTCAGGGAAGAACACAGAGTTATCAAATTTAATTGAAATAAAACTATATGAAAAACTAACATAATTTTCCAAATTATTCAAGCCTAAATGGGGAATTGCTTCAAAATGTTCATATAGCATTTATAATTCCACCATTTATGATAACATTAAAAACACATTTCAAACGCTGATGGAGCCAAGCTTATTTGTGAGGACCCTCGATGGTAGAGGTCAGTGCTTTTTGCGCGAAAGAATTTGTAACAACAATACATAAGACCCTTTGCAGCTTAAGGTTTCCTTATTTAAAATATTTGCATCATTTTTCTACCCCGAAATAGAGTAAGCCGTCGGAAAGTCCGATGAAATTACATTTTAATAATTGAGGCACAAAAGTTTCGCGCAACAAAAAAATAATAATTTCTCAGTCTTAATCTCGTGTCTGGGTACCGCGAGTGCTTGAAATATTTCTCCTCTCTGTTCCGCGGATCAAGCGAGGGGTTGAACTGAAGATTTTGAGCACATTTATGAAGAAAATGAAAAGAAAAATCATGCGCCATAAGACTCTTTTGGTGCAGAGAGTTTTCATGGAAATGAATTGGGTAGACGATTTGTTCGTAAAGGATTAGCGGGGATAATGGCTGTGATTTTGTTGTGTAACAAGAGTAGCTTGTTAAATAAATTAGAAAAAAAAATACTGGCACTTTGTTCATTTCATTTCCTCTTGAATTTAAATATTATAATTCATATCATATCGACCGAATCAGGTCTATCATTTGTCGGCCGATTTTATATTCACGTTTAATTATATTAAGCCCTTTTTCATTTTATTTGTGAAAATCACATAATAATTTTTAAATAGAATTTTAAACTAATTTTCTTAATGTTAAAGTTAACTACGTAACTTTAATCGCATTTCAAATGAATAAAGTATTAAAATAAATATTAAAAGATAAACTTAAGATATCTTAATCTAATTATTAATATATATATATATATATATATATATATATATATATATATATATGTATATATATATATATATATATATATATAATATAATATAATTTCGCTTTAAAGAATTTGCGAAATCTTATTATTGTTCGTGTTTAAGTGCTACAAGCGAGAGTGCACTATTTTTCATAGTCTTCTGAATGACCCTTGGCTTCACTTTGCATTTCTACATAAGGGTCATGGTCTCAGCCTCATTAATAAAAACGGTTTTCATTTATTAATTTTTACTCGATTACTATGTATCATTAACTGGGTGAAATTTTACTAGAGATGCCAAAACTAACATTGCTTGTAAAAATGCAGCAATTAAGCTATTTTGCTATTTTATTTCAGCTAGCTAGCTGCTCTTTTGTTTCAACTAGCTAGCTGATTAAATGCTCGATGCGAATAATAATACTCTTGCACAAATTCGATTGATGGTTGGTGCTCGTGTGTGTTAGGTATATTAACTAAGAAAGACTAAGAAAGACCTGGCAGAGAACGATCCTGGCAAAATCAAAGACAGCAGGAAAGACCTGGAGAGAGGTTAAGCAACTGGCCTCTGACCGCACCAAATGGAGAAATTTAATACCTGCCCTATACTCCGACCGGAGCGACAGGAACTTTACTTCTTCTCCCTAATCTGGTCTGCGGTGTATGGGTTTTCTGTATGGGTGGTCTGTATGGGTTTTTGGTCCGTTTCAGCCCACAGATCCTCGTTCCTCTTCACCTCCGGCCACCTCACGTTCATGATGCGGCGAAGGCATCTGTTCACGAAGACCTGTAGTTGGTGGGTGAGACCTTTGGAGACCCTCCACGTCTCACAGCCGTACATCAGGACGGATTTGACGTTGGTGTTGAAGAGTCTGATCTTCGTCCTTTTGGAAATGGATCCACTTCGCCACACCGGGTATAGCTGGACGAACGCTCCATTTGCCTTTCTCACCCTGCTCTTTTCGTTCTCCGAGATTCACCACCTTGGAGATCAAAATCATGATCAATATACCTAACACACACGATCACCAACCATCAATCGAATTTGTGCAAGAGTATTATTATTCGCCTCGAGCATTTAATCAGCTGGCTAGCTGAAACAAAATAGCAGCTAGCTAGCTGAAATAAAATAGCAAAATAGCTTAATTGCTGCATTTTTACAAGCAATGTTAGTTTTGGCATCTCTAGTAAAATTTCACCCAGCTAATGATACATAGTAATTGAGTAAAAATTAATAAATAAAAACCGTTTTTATTAATGAGGCTGAGACCATGACCCTTATGTAGAAATGCAAAGAGAAGCCAAGGGTCATTCAGAAGACTATGAAAAATAGTGCACTCTCGCTTGTAGCACTTAAACACGAACAATAATAAGATTTCGCAAATTCTTTAATGCGAAATTATATTATTTTATATATATATATATATATATATATATATTAATAATTAGATTAAGATATCTTAAGTTTATCTTTTAATATTTATTTTAATACTTTATTCATTTGAAATGCGATTAAAGTTACGTAGTTAACTTTAACATTAAGAAAATTAGTTTAAAATTCTATTTAAAAATTATTATGTGATTTTCACAAATAAAATGAAAAAGGGCTTAATATAATTAAACGTGAATATAAAATCGGCCGACAAATGATAGACCTGATTCGGTCGATATGATATGAATTATAATATTTAAATTCAAGAGGAAATGAAATGAACAAAGTGCCAGTATTTTTTTTTCTAATTTATTTAACAAGCTACTCTTGTTACACAACAAAATCACAGCCATTATCCTCGCTAATCCTTTACGAACAAATCGTCTACCCAATTCATTTCCATGAAAACTCTCTGCACCAAAAGAGTCTTATGGCGCATGATTTTTCTTTTCATTCTCTTCATAAATGTGCTCAAAATCTTCAGTTCGACCCCTCGCTTGATCCGCGGAACAGAGAGGAGAAATATTTCAAGCACTCGCGGTACCCAGAGATGAGATTAAGACTGAGAAATTATTATTTTTTTGTTGCGCGAAACTTTTGTGCCTCAATTATTAAAATGTAATTTCATGGGACTTTCCGACGGCTTACTCTATTTCGGGGTAGAAAAATGATGCAAATATTTTAAATAAGGAAACCTTAAGCTGCAAAGGGTCTTGTGTATTGTTGTTACAAATTCTTTCGTGCAAAAAGCAATGACCTCTACCATCGAGGGTCCTCACAAATAAGCTTGGCTCCATCAGCGTTTGAACTGTGTGTTTAATGTTATCATAAATGGTGGAATTATAAATGCTATATGAACATTTTGAAGCAATTCCACATTTAGGCTTGAATAATTTGGAAATTTATGTTAGTTTTTCATATAGTTTTATTTCAATTAAATTTGATAACTCTGTGTTCTTCCCTGAAACAGTGACTGTCCTCGAAAAGCCGTGGAAGGTATGTCCCTTCGGCGTCCAGGATTTGTATACCTTGCAGTTTATCTCTCGTTTTTGTGAATAATTAGAAATTATCTGCGGCGAGGTCGGTGCTGTACGGCGGATGATACATAATTTTTTCTCATCGTAATTGAATGTGCAGCGGCGTTGTCGTGACGAGGTGTTGCTCTCGAACTTGTTCCAAAACAACTGGTGGAAAATTGCCGGTATATCAGTTTAGGGTAACTATACTTTTCATTCTTCAAAACAATCTCTGCATAATAACCCATCGGTCCAAAAAATGAGGTGGCCATCTTTTTTCTGGGACTTCATCATTTCCTTCTGTTTGTAAACGATTTTAAGAAAGAAATACTCACTATGCAGATTATCTCTTAATTACGAATTTGTAACAATAATCCAATTTTCCTTACCCGTTGCGATATAGAATACGGAAAAAATTTATTTGACCTCATCGATTTTTTTTTACATTTGACGATACCCGTTTTTATAAATACAAAAATGTTTTTTTCATAATTTTAAATAGAATATTTAAAGAAATATTCTTAAAAATAAATGTAAATAAAAGTTTTTACCTTATCTTCGAATCTACTCATCTAAAAATATGGTTGGTAAAATATAAATTATAAAATTATAGAAAAACTCTAGCATTTACTCAAGACCTTATATTCTTTTAAAATCTGTACCATGTTTTTGAAGAAGTGAAGACATAGCAGTATATATTTACATACTGTGAAAATTAATATTTGTAAATAATTTATAGAAATACTGTTTATCCTCAATGTGTACGAAACCTTCGTCATGCAAGTCGAACACCTGTTTGATACGTTTTATTATTACTTTATATCTTTGTAATAAAGAGAGAAATATCTTTGAAATGAAGAGAAAAATAATTAAACATATAGTTATTAAATTATCTTTATATTTGAGCACTGGCTATAAAAATATATTTTTATTAATATAAATAGAAATTTAAGATGTATTTCAATTACATAAAATAACTTAAGTAAAAGCACAAACGCGAATACATGAAATCGTTCAAAGGTACTTTACCTTCAAAATTTCTTTTCTTTAACATAAATGACTTGAATATGAATAAAATGTTTAACAGTTAACGATGGTTGAATTTAAAAATTTGAAGTGATTTATAAGATTCATATCAATAAGTTTTAGGCTTTTTGATAACTTTTTAATTTTTAACTCAAAATCATAGTTTTAATTATGTATTATATCGTATAGCGTGCCATATTTCGAAATTAATTTTTATGACATTTGAAGAGTTTAACTTATCTCAAAGTAATAATTAGCTTTAACTTATTTCTCAAACTTTATAAGTTGAAATTAGTGAACACATGTGCTTCTAACATGTCTATTTCATCAAGTAGTCAAAAACTGTGTTCCAGTTAAATTAAAAGTTTTTAATACTGAGTTTGGAAATAATATACAAAAATAGGATAATGTAGTTTAAGTAAACAATATAACCTAACAGAATGTTTCAAATAATTAGCCAAGTGGAAAACGGTTCAAACTACAAGATAGATTAAAACATATTTCACAAAGATAGATTAAAACATATTTCAATACCAATTTAATTAAACAGTATGATGCGGGTAAAACGATTTACATACTTTGTTCATATTTCTAACCAACTGCAAAGAAGGAGATGATTCTCAGTTTGACTATGTTTTTCTTTATGTTACGTGTATTCGCGGTATTTATAAACAATTAGGACGATATTTTTCTTTATTTGGAAGGGCCTACCCCCAGTGGAGTTGCAAAGTGGAAAATTTGATTAGAATTTTACCATAAACATAAAAAGTAAAGTTACACCATAGAATTCCATCCACCATACACATACCATCAAGATTTATTAATAGCTGTGAGAATTCAAAATTTGAAGTAAAAATAAATACTTTCAGTGTTACCTGAAGATGATCGAAATTTTGTATTCTTATAGTGAAATCATCAGGACAAACCGACAATATTTTAGACAGTAAGTACTTTATTTTAATTGTTATTAAAAAACAAGATCATAATTTAGAGAAAGTGGGAAATCTTTGAGTGTGGAACAGTAAAAATAATATTAGAATTTTGTCTAAGAACTTTTGTCATGCATAGATGTATATATATATATATATATATATATATATATATATATATATATATATACAAATATATGAGAGTTTGTTATCTTCAACTGAAAAGTAAAATTAAAATTCATGTCATTAATTGACCTTATTTACCGATTTTCCCGGACGTATTTCTCTCAAATAATATATTTATGCCGAATTCGAATAATAATTTCATATTACGAATCATAATTTCATCTCCCAAGAAATTCTAGTTATAAGCGTAAGACGTTGCTAAATCGTTTGCCCAATTAATTTTCATTGAAATTGTGTTGAAAATCAGAATAAAAAGCTTTCAAAGTATAAAAGCTCGGAAGAATTACATTGGAGAGCTTTATTATAATCGAAGATGCGCTTCTAATTCTGAATATAATTGGATTACGGGTCGCATTATTTTTTTCAGCACGTGCCAAACTTGATTTTAATTTGAAGTTTGCTGTCTTTCATTCTGTTTCAGGCTTTTGTCACACAATATCTTCACTTACCACTTTTAGAATGGTACCATATTTAGAAAGGAAAAAATATTAAATTTAAAACTATATTTTAAGTGATAAATAATTATAAAAAGACGTTTTTCTCGTCGTTTCATTATCAGTTATAAACTTTATAAAATACTATAACTTTAGAAAGTAACTATACCTCTACCATACGACTATATTTTTCACAATATCATATTCTTTAATAATTTGAAAAATTATGGACTATAGACCTCACATTACATCGTGGAGTGAAGACATTAACAAGTCAACAGATGGAGCAGAGTTCTTTATATACAAATGGAACAAAAATATAGACGCTCCTTTGATAAAAAAACTATTTTAAAAATAATTTCATTTGAAAATTTATATCTATGGATCAAAATACACTGTAATATATGTCACATTTTACTTCTTTCCTAACTTATCTGTGTATCTAGAATTACATTACTATTGTAGTAATTTAATTCTAGATAAACAGATAAGTTAGGAAAGAAGTAAAATGGCTAAATTTCAGAATTACAAAGTCTACAATCTTCAAAGTTGACTCGGTTATTTCCTTTAGCTTTTCAGTTGTGCTAAGAATAAAATTCTATTTTAAAAAAGTGTTAAAATGGGGATGAAAATTTATATAACTATTTCCAAATTATCAAAGATTTTTTGCGTTTTTTTCGAAAATTTCTATTCTTAAATAATTAGTGAGTAAAAATGCAGTTTGAATCAAATTTTTTCAGGCAAAACAGAAACGAACAGCCAGCTGTACACGATTTCAAGTTTGATTTGTATCACAAAATTTATTAACGTAAATAATTCTCTAAGATTAAAACCCACTGTCAAATCTAAACATTGAACTTATTCAAATGATCTGCATCTTACTTCTGTTAACCACTTCTAGTTCATGTGAAATGTCCCCTTGATGAGTATAGGAGAATCCACAACCCTTCGCTAAACCTACCAACATTTTGCATCACGTATTGCTTTGTTCCAAATCTTGCCGATGCTTTTTACTTCCGTCAGTATATTCTACACCCACGTTTGCTTCATATGATCAAAGTATTTCCTTGAGGGTTCCAAGACAAAACCTGTTTACAGAACTAGTTACTACCTGAGCATACAATAATCTCTTACAGTTTGCGGCCTTTTTTTAATGTTAAATCAGAATTTATTTTTCACCGCGCTAGCAAGTCTAAGTTATATATTTTCTTAGGCCGAAATATTTGGAGAAAATATATTACGTAAAACTAAAGTTGAATTGCAATCGCCACGTGAAATCTTTTCTTGCCTTCCACCTCTAGCACTTTCGACTATATAGCAGTACGGTTTTGATGTTCGACCAGGATATTTTGAGTTACACCTCTTTCATCTAACCAATTTCCGTAACCACCACACGGGGTAGGGTTTTGCAAAGGCCACATTAGCCTTGCTTTGGTTACCAATCATTTCCATATGCTCTTTCCATATTTGAACCGTGTCCTGATAGAACGCAAATCATAATATCTTAATCTGCTGATTTTTTTAAGTGCCTCCTAAAACTATTTTAAAGTGAAGTGTTGATTTTAAAATTTTCGACTGAACAAAATAAATAAATGTAATTTTTTCGTTTTAATGTAATGATTAAAACTCGAATTATATCTTTCTAATTTAAGTGACACTTGGAGTAGAAAATATTTCCTATATTATGATAATTTTAATACTGGAACCCATTCTTCAGTACTGTACTAATAGTATTAAACGAAACTTTACTTCTCTCAAATGCTTATAGTAAAAAAAATAGGTCTCTTCTTTTTTTCCATTTACACCATCTAAAACTTTGAGCGATGAGAAAATCTCAGAGGATCTACACCTCTGTACTTTTTGTTAATAGACAATATAAGAATGTAATTATTTTCTTATGATGGCCTGTTAGCTCTTATAGATTTATCAACATCGCTGATATCTGACTTAATGACATAAAATTCCGAAGTCCGATTATCGATCATAGTCGTAAAACATACTATCACGATATTATAATCTGAGTTAATACAAGAAATAAACCTTTATCCCGTGCTTTATTTGCCATCAAAATTGAATAAAAACACCCGAAACACTTCTCAGCAAAATCCAGCCAAACAGGTTAATAAATCCACTAAATAGCAACTCCTGGAGACCGTGACATTTTAATATATATAATCTCAGTCGTTAATTCAAATAATGAAAAAGTACTAATGTACCTCCAGCTCTAAACTCCCATGAGAGACTTTTGGTTATTTTTATTTGTGCTTCTATGTATAATATGCAAATCTGCAGTTCATTACTAGACTTAAAATGTGTCCTTTCAAGGATTATAGATTACGTCCACTCATGTTAATTAACTAAGTTAATTTTGAACTTGGATATGCAAGCTTTGTCTAATAAACAGTATGTTTATTAGTGAGATAAGCTTTGAAGCAAAGTAAGTAAAATATAATTCAGGACGGTCTGCTGGTGATAAAGTGTTCTGCAGCGCTTTTATAAAGTGTTCTGCAGATTATTTTTTAATCACAAAATTTTTCAGCTCCTTGGAAAATGTTTTAAATAATATAACACATCACGCCGCTATTAATATTTTATTCATTTTACAAAAATATGTGTGTTTTAACAAAGACATCAGATGAAAAGTAGAATTTTCCATCATTTTCTTTTAATGTTCCCTTACGATATTTTTAGATTTATTAGCCAAGTGGCCATCAAAATAAAGATTTTACTCATTACAATTTTTTAACCGGTAAAATTAAACAAAACAATTGTATAATTTAAAAAGTAAGACGTGATCAATTTTAAGTATAGAAGCCTATCTCTATATTTCACTATATTTTTTTAGGGTTTCGTAGTGTCACAAGGAAACCTAAAATTTCGAAATGTTCATCTATCTATCAGTCGATTACAGTACTTTTAGACATGTGTACATAATATTTTGCAAGTGGGAAAACAATGATACCAAATACCAGAAAAATTGTACAATATTTATTATGTTGACCGTAGAGATGAAACTTTGAGAGAAATGTCAATCATCTTTCGCTGTTATCTCATTTCGACATCAAGTAATGAATAAGTTTTAATGTAAATTGTATTAATTTTGATAGCATCTAATATATGATTACTAACTACATGTAATCCTATATGCGCAATTATATATATATATATATATATATATATATATATATATATATATATATATATATATTTTACTATTTTTTGAACCCTAGTGTCATATCTTTTCTTGTGTCTTGTTACTCAGAAAGGGTTTGAACGTTTTAATAGAAAAATAGTATGATAATTAGATTGTTGGCCCTTGTAATAATTAAACGAAAATCCAATATTGTTCCATCACTTCTAGTTTAAGTTCACGCAATTTGAATTGTGGCCAAATTATTTTCCTTAATATTTACATATATGCAAAATATGTGGGGCTATATATAATACACATACAATTCTTTTTTTTTTATTACAGCACAAATCACCAACCAACCTATAAAATCTTACTTCACATTTAAACTAAGATTTTAATGAGCAGGCAAAAAAAAGTTTTTTTAATATTAACGTATCCGTTAGTAAATGTTATGGGGGAGAAAATTTTTGTTTACGTCCCTCGTCAAATGGCATCATCAGACAGTGATTTCAAAGGGGAACTGTGTTTCTATTGACTATTTCTAATTTTCAAATTACTTTTGTTAAATATTAATTAGCTATTTGATGTTCAATGCCTGGCCCCCTTTAATTTTCTAAGCATAACTTTAAAAATTTGAAAAATATAGATTTTATTTGAACAACATTCGATTTGAGCTCTCAAGTATTTTTCTTAGTTTGTATAAATCAATTTTAGAAATGTAGATAACTACGAAACCTAAGCCCCGAATTGGAACATGTAAAAAGATACATATTCCGATAAGCGCTTGGCCGTTTTTTTTCATTTTACATCTGAATATCTACAGGAATAATTAAGAAATATTTACAAAACCGAGAATAAAAACATATTCAGTGTGTAACCTACCTATATATTACAATTTCGTGCGGGAAGGGAGCGCGAAAAGGCTATGTCCATTTTAGACACTTAGTCCTACGTTACCTTAATTCCACCTTGCTCCAATTTACTAAACTATATCATATCATGATTTGTAATTTATACTCTTTTTATTCAATTTTCCAGTTTTTCGGTTATTAATTTGTTTACATATTATTTTTTTACTTTTTCTTAAAAGAATGTATAATCCGTCACAGTATTAAATTCTCCTATTTAACCATCGTGATTGACCGGAATACATGGCCAATGTTGTAATAATGCCACCATACGCACATACAATTTAAAATACAAATTAAAGTTTCAGGCGCTGTCAGGCAATAATCATTATTAAACTCTGCAATAAGACAGAATCAATTTTGAAGAGATCGAATATAATAATATATTTTTAAATTATATACATATATATCGATCATTTTCTATGTATATTCCTTATAATTAATGATATTTAATTTTTTTAAAGAACTTATATATGCCTAGCTTTTTGGAATAAAAATTACTAGAAAGTGGAACTAATACTTTCAGAAAAAATAAAACTCCGAGAGATTATTTCAGAGAGGCGATGTTGTAAAGCATACAAACAAGACTCACTAAACTTCATAACTACGGCAACTAACTGAGCTAAAGCATCAAGCTTTTACATGTTTTCATCCGAAGCTTTCATTTTTCAGGCAAAACCAACTAACGAAGTAACGAGAGAACTTTAGAGAAATTCTGCGGCAAAATATTTTGTTGCAAAGAGTTTGTGCTTTGTTTGATGAATTAGGCGAAGCGGGTAGTAACACCGTCAACTATGCACTACAATAACGACGTTTGTACGACGAGATAAAATAAATAAGCTTCAGAACAAATGGAAAGGATAATGCTCAATAGTTTATAGAAAAAATTTAAGTATTTTGTTTTCGAAGCGTAGCGACGAGTGTACTAACAAAAAATGTTTTATATAATTGGCAAGAATGTTTTTTGCCTGAGACGCAAATTATGGAAATCTTTGCTTCCGTGTAAAATGAATACGGACTTGTGTACTTTTTAATAAATCAAGATATTTATAGTTTGCAGACTGAAGTCATTAATATATACTAACACTAATTTTGATAAAGTATAATCGTATTTTAATATCAGGCTTTATCAGCGAAAAACTTATTTAAAGCTATTCTGTGAGATATGGAATTGGTTTGGTTTTCTTTTCAAACGTGAAGTTCATATATTATTCTTGGAATGATGATATAAATATTACGGAGAGCTTTAGGTGAAGTCAAACATTACAATTGGGCAAGTGACTTTGAGCGCAATCAGTAGCGGTACTCAGTGACAACTTAATAAAGAATTTCTTATCTATTGAGGATGTTTTCCAACCGAATTTTTTTTATTTCAATATTTAAGAAAAGCTATTCAAATATGAAAATTATATTTTTGTTATAATTAAAAAAAAATCCGTGTCTTCTTTTTTAAATGAAGTGAACCAAAATAAATATATGATAGTAACTAAACTTTGTAAATATATAAGTAAGCTTTAAAAAAACTGTTTAAATAATTATTTTTATTGTATGTTATATTTTCGTAAGCTAACCTAACCTAATTATGGCGCGGTAGACTGTTTATGATAAAAATAATTTATGGAATGTTTATGATAGAACATTGTCGAGAAATTTCCAAATTAAATTGTGTCTGCCTAAGTCGTCAGTTATACAGCCTAGTTACCTTCAAGGGTAACATTTCCAATAGCCTCTTCGGCAAATACAGGAAATCAAAATTGCGTTTTTCTGATCGGAATGATCAGATTTTGGTTTCCTGTAAAGGTTTTCGTAAAATGTTATTATTTTATTGTAATTGCCTTCATAAAATCGATTTTATCCGTACGGATAATTATGAATATTAACGAAATAAAATTAAAATCATTCACTTAGTATATCTCTTCAACGGACTTAATCTGCGCACCATGTTTATATATCACAACCTGATTAGATATGTCAATAATTGTGTTCAAAAATATTTAAAGTATTTTCCTTAAGAATGTTTTTTATTGTTATTATCTTTTTGTTTTATTACAATTTTCTTTGATGAAAATAAACAAAATAAAATAGAATAAAATATTGCGAGGCTGCCTCCGATTTTTTTTTCAAAATTAATTTATGACAGATATAACAAGTATTTTTGTTTTTAAATTTATCTTAGAAAGTACAAATTATGAATTTTCAATACTTACACTTTAAAAAAAACACATTTACTCTCGTCTGATGTACCATATTTTGAAATTAAAGTAGGTTCTGTATCAGCAAAACATATTTTTGTTCCAAATTTCAATAATTTTATGTCAAACAATATTGAAGGTATACTCTAATAATAAACAAAATAAATTAAAACAAAATGAAACAATTTCTATATTTTTAATAATTGAATTCATTTGCAACTTAGGTTTACTGAATACAGAAGTGATATAAGAAGCACAAACTTTTATTCTTCTTCTTCAAAAAGAGACTAAGACAGCTGCGCTATGTGTATTTTAACCGAATTATGAAAATTTTGAATTACTTCAATACAAACTGTTGCCCATTTGAACGCAATTACCTCCCCATTCCCCTTGGTCAATTTTAAAAAAGTTTAAAATTGATGCATTCGATGCCAAAGGTCTAAATGATTTTAAAAACTTTCTTTAAGGGAGCCGGTAAATATCTGTCGGGATACAAAACTTTTCATTTATGACTTTGACAAATATGGAAAGAATATTATTTTATCATATGAATTTAAAGTTTTTGTTGAATTTTATTTATTAAAGTTTTGTTTTGTATATATATAAATATATATATATATATATATATATATATATATATATATATATATATATTTCATTACATTTTACATGTTAGGTGAATTTTCGACCATTATAGCCACATAAAATAAACTTTCCGAGAATTTTATATGTACAATTGAATCTAAAAAAGTCCAAGGTATAGCTAGTTATTAGAGATGTCTTATCATAAGCATTTTTGCATAAAAAGATTGATCCTTATTATCCAGTATCTAATTATGTAACAAAAGAATAACTAAACCGTTGAGGTTTAAACTGCCAATGAATTATTTATAAATGAGTGTTGTATAAAAAGCGATTTAATTAATATGCCTTTATTTCATTTTTGCCAGGTAAAAGCGACACGGGCAAACGATATTTAAAATTTGCTAACATCGAATAATTTTTTAATATCAACTTTACTTGAAAACAAGTCAGTACAATAATGATATTTCTTAAATCAATCAAGCTTAATTTTGTTGCGAATACGCGCGAGCTTAGAAAAAAACTTAAGAAACGAGTTTAGACTTAAATAGGAAAAATGTTATCATCCCTTAAAATATTTACTATCACCCTTCTCTTTAATACAAACAACTGCCAATAAGTCAGCATGATCGTCGCGCACACTAAAAAACTTAATTTTCTATTTAGTATCCACATGTCGACGAAGTAAAGGTCCCAAGATTAGTTTTTCTACATATAAATAGCCTATTTACCATATTAAGTAAAGCAAGGCGACGTGCTCGCCTCGCAAGCTTGTTTGCCCCATACATATAATATGTTGCCGTATAGGAAACAGCTTATAAAATCTTTCACATTTTTTATGTGGAGACGTAATATTTCACGTTAATATTTACAGGTTAAAAGCTCGGAGAAGCTTAGAGGGTTATTAGGGCGGTGTTTTTATGGAATTCACGTAATTTTAGATTTGTTTTCTCTTTTTATTTGAAAAATAAAAAAGGTCTTGTAACAATATCAAACAATATTAAAGGTAATATAGCTTTAATAATATAAATTAAAAATCATGGTGAAAAAATCCAAGAAATTTGGGTAACCAAGTGACATATTATGTTTTGGGCAAAATGCCGTGTCAATGAAAGGAAATAATCCGGAAGTTCCATATATTTAGTTATTTTTACCTAATTTTTATTCACAATTAAATGAAACTGCGTGAAGTAGTATTATTCACACTTTATTAAAATTCTAATCCACGACCAAGCTTTCCTTGCATGACAACATTTTCAGGTAGGCAATTTGTAAAAATTGACTCTTAGAAACATCCGAAAGCATTTAAATATTTTAGAAAGCAATAGCGGAAGTGGCGTTTGTGCAAGTTTTCCGACTGTTTACCTTTTTAAATTTATGGTGGGAAACAGTGTAGTTTTCATTACATTTTCGAAAGTTACACAACATACAAATATTTTAGTGAAGGCAATAAATTAAATTGATGTGAGGTTATTCTGTGATTCAGTATAATATTTATACAATAGTAAGGGCATCTGATGGTTGAAACAAGGTTATACAACTAATTATACTTATGTCCCATTTTTTGTTTTCTTTTGTTTTCTGTCTCCTTAGATCTGTGACCGAGCTGAAACAATGTGAAGTGTACTGCAGTATCAATGTTATCTAATTGTATTATGTCTAGAAGACATTAAGTACGGGTGATGATATTGTATTGAGTTGTTCATTTAATATATTAACCTTGGTGTCTCTTTTAAGTGTGTTTATTTCTAATGTTTCTAGAGTGTTTTGTTTATTGCCTTTTGTATTTATTTGTAGTATATAGCATATTATGCATTATCGTTACGAGGGTGATGTTTATTTTCAATACGATGTTTTGCAAAGTGAGATATGTCTGGTTTGTAATTTCGCCAGTTAGGAATGTGTTCTTTGTATATGGTAGTAAAATCTGTACCACAATTTATAGTAAATAATAGTCTAAATTGGTTGATGAATGCCAAAAACATAGTATAACGTGCACCATAAAATATGTCTTCATATTTTTGTTTATACCTTTCATACCAATCTACTTTTGTTATCTTAATTATTCATTTTCATATATTTTCTTACTTTCCATATATTTTTTTTTACTTTTTCCGTTTATTTTCTTACTTTCTTATCTACTTGACGTAGAAAAAGTTACAAAGTCCAACAAGCTAAATTCTATGAATTTACTCAGTAGAGAGTTGCTGTCACAAGCTTCCGGTTTCAACATTGTACTCTGATTTTACTAAGAGAGTTTATATCACCACTAAGCGTGTCAAATCTTTAAAGAATTTATTATTAGATTATTATTTGACCTATATTATCCATATTCTATCACGGCATCTGTGCTATTCATTGTTGAGGAATTCTACAGTGAAACTTCAAGGTTTATGGCAAACTTTTAACCAAATTTTCACGCGGCTTCACTGGAGATAAACTCTGTCAAATAAAAAAAATAATTATCCTGATTGTTTATAAATACCGCAGATATAAATAATATAAGGAAAACCCCAGTCGAACTGAGAATCTTCTCCTTCTGTGCAATTATTTAGAAATATGGAAGCCCCGAAACATAGGAAGTCGGTCAAAAGTCTGACGAAATTACATTTTAATAATTGAGACACAAAAGTTCCGCGCAACAAAAAATATAATAATTTTTTAGTCTTAATCCCAGCTCTGGGTAACGCGAGTGATTGTGATATTTTCCCTTCTCTGTTCCGCGAACCGAATGAGGGACCAAACTGAAGATTTTGACTACATTTATGAGGAAAATGAAAAGGAAAATCAGGCGCCATAAGACTGCTTTGGCTTAAGGAATTTTCATGGAAATGAATTGGGTAGACGGTTTTATTCCGTAAAGGATTAGCGGGGATAATGGCTGTGATTTTGTTGTGTAACAAGGGTAGCTTGTTAAATAAATTAGAAAAAAAAAATACTAGCACATTTTTCATTTCATCTCCTCTTCATTTTGAAAAATAATGATTCATGTCATATTGGACGAATCAGGTCGGTCATTTTTTGATCTATTTTATGTCTACTTTTAATTAAATAATATTTATATATTCTTTGTAAAAATAATTGAATAAATGTTTAAGTTATTATCATAATATTAAAGTTAACAAGGTAATTTTAGTCGTATTATAAATTTCAAAAAAAATATTAAAAGATACAGTCATGATATCTTAATCAAATTATTAACACACCTATACATATATAGTAAAATTGGAACTAAATGAATTCTGTTCATGTAAATTTTAAAAAAGGTGATTGATTTAACGTATAGAATAAAAATATGATATAACAGAAAACCAGTTGTAGATTTTTTTTTTCTTCATATGTGTTAATTTGTTCTTTTATCACGCGAAATCTATTGTATGGATTATGATGTAATTTGGCATTTTAATATGATTGTATGTACCCTCGAGCAAGATATAGGAAACTTTTTTTACCTGGATATTACAAGTATACGAAAACACCCTGACATGATGAGTAATCACAATATTGGCACTGCCAACGCCATCGATTAGCGTTTTTAATCAAATTTATACTCGTAGACTTCTGAGAGAATAAAAGTTCCTGATTCCCCTATGAGAAATTTTCATATGCTGAATTCCAGACGAAATTGCGTCGACACAGCTGGTGTAAGGGGAATAATTTCAAAATATTCGCGATTTCATTTTAAAAAAAATCTGCATACATATCTCGTTCAAAGAAGTATGCCAGAAAAAAATCATCCCAAGTTTGGTGTGTCCCCATATTTATAAAATGGGTACTTCGAAAAAAACTGTAAAAATTATTGGCCAAACGAAAAATATAAATCATGTGTATTTTATTGCATATTAAATAAAAAATTATAAGAAATAGTCAAAAACAAGAGAGAGTGGAGGTTGCAGGACAAGAAGAGAGACATAAAAGGGGGGCCGCATACAATCGCCGAGTACAAAAAAAGTTTTCGTAGAAAATTAATTTTAAAAATTTAAATTATTACATAAATCATTGGGAAAAGTCTTACCTTCTGATAGTTAACCAACCATTGGATAGAAAATGGAACATGTGTCTTTTTACATATATAAATAAAACTTTACACTCTTCACATACTCTTACATAAATAAACTATAGATTATACTATAAAAAACATGTTAAAAAATTTAAAAACTATATCATGTTTTAGAAGATCTCCTCTTTCGGATGAGCTATGAAAGCTTGTAAATTTATTCAAATTATAATTAATTCTGTGTTTAAAAGGAGCTTAACTCGAAACTGGCGGACTACTCATCAATAAAGCACATGCCTGCGAAGGTGTATAGTAGGTTTTATTTCTCTCTATGTGTTTATATAACTCAACTACCTTTTCCAATAAAGTTTTGTCGCAGTGAATCTTAATTCAAAAGAGAACAAATGCAACTATGCATTATAAAAATTCTATTTCTGACCTTTAACTACAGAAAACAAGAAGGGTAGTTTTTGTGTCTCTAAGAAAAATCAAATTCATATCACACTTGATACTCAGTGTTTCTCTGTCATGATGAAGGGGAGAGTAAATATGGCGTCAACCGGGTGTTATAAACCCCATGAAACAATTAAATGATAATCAAAAAGGGTAAGAAATCTTTAAAATATTTAAGCCATTAAATCTATGCGGGAAATAATTATATTTCAATAAACATTAATCAACGAAAAAATGGTCTTCTGTTCAGCAAGCCTGTCTTCCACGTAGTATTTCAGAAATGTTTTTTTATTATCGCTTGTTAAAAAAGGACACGTCAATATTGGATATTCCATCATTTTCCAAAAATGGCGGCCAAATTAAATATATTTGGCTTTATTTTTGGGGAAATTCACTATTCACAATTAAATGAAACTACGTGATGTAGTATTATTTCTACTTTATTTAAATTCTTTACCACTACCTAAGTTTCGTTGTATTACAATCTTTGCTAATTGCCCACCTGAAGATGTTGTCATACAAAGTAACTTAGGTGGTGGTAAAGAATTCAAATGAAGTAGAAATAATACTACATCACCTAGTTTCATTTCAATGTTATTGGCTTGTGGGCAATCAAATTGGTAAAGAATATTGTTTTTATACGTATATTTCAAACTACAAAGTTTAGGGGAATTATTTTTTTTACACACGCATAAATAAATTTTTAATTTATATTTTATACGCTTTCAGCCTTTTAATGACATCCTGTCGATCATTATTCCAAGAGATAAAGACATTGAAATTCAACAGTGTTTGTTAGGACTCCGTAAATCAAAAGGAAGAAAGGAACTCTTATAGGATCACTTCGTAGTCCGTTCGTCGGTCTGTCTAGACCCTTTTTCTCAGGAACGCGTGGAGGTATCAAGTTGAAATTGATATCAAATCATTAGGTCTATAGTCCTTTGGAACCGCAAAAAAATCATTCAATCTTCTAAGTTGACGTAATTAGTAAAAAAATTAAAAATACGGCCATTTATGCCGCTTATTTTGGCACTCACAAATAAATCAAAACTTATAGTTGACCTAGAATCATACAATTTAGCAAGAAGCTAGGTTTACAGCATAAGTAAAGATGAGATGGTTAATTTGTATTTATATCACTTAAAAAACTGTTCGCCTGTGAAAGATATAGCAGACAACATATTTTCATTACAAAAAATTAAAATTTGGTAAATATTTTAATAGGAGTATTATGTACAATTAAATGTCTATAAATTCCTTAATGTTTACGGAATCCTTGTAGTGCGAGTTCTACTCTTACTTGATAGACGAGAAACAGCGACACAACGAGAAAATTATCTGGAGCTGCTTTTCTAATTTCGTAGACATATATATTAAATTATGTGTTTATTTAATCATTAATTCTAGTACTTTTTTCAATGCCACGTATTTAAATTAGCACTGAACGATGTAACCTCCATCTAATCAGGAAATAATGTAACATATAAGGAGATAGTTTTATGGAGCAGAACATCTACTATATATTTTGATACAAATTAATGAAAAAAAATATTATTCGAAGAAAAACATAAAATATTTTATTGAAATACATTACTTATATATACTAGACTCATAACAAATGAATAGGATTGTAAGGAAAAACGGAGAAAAAAATTTGAACCACTTATAAAAGCATATATTGATAATGCGTTCCAAATATCTAAGAAAAATATTTAAATATTTTAAAATGGTGAAATATTGTCATTTTCACGCTAATAAAATTTTTTGAAATTTTGTGATTTTGAGAAATGTAATCCAATACATTCTACGGCTAAATTCGAAACAGCTAGTTACAAAAATAATGAAAGGAACTCATTTTGTAATAAAGTATGATTTAAAATAAACCTCTTAAGTATTTGAAGAATATAAAGTTTGTTAAAAGCTGTGAGAACTTGGTATTTGAAGTGAAAATAAATATTTGCCATATTACCTGTAGATGATTGAAACTTTATATTCGTGTGGTATAACCTAACAAACATTTCAGGATAAATTGACTGTATTGTAATTTCAGCTAGTAGTATTTTATTTTAATGGTTATTAAAAAACAAAGTTCCTTAAAAAAACCAGACCAAATATAAAAAGCGCTCGGTTGCGAATCAGCTCGGATACAAGGATTCCATACACCCCACAATATTAACACTAATTCTTTTGTAAATAACAAGAAAGATCCCATAGCAACACGTGATTCGTAAGAACCCGTTAAATAATTGGCTAATTACATCTGCCACCCAAACCTTGTGACAAGATACTGGTAAAATATATAAAGTTATTCAACAGCCAGTACTACCTGACAGTTCTTCCTTTTTATTAATTTAGAACTTAGAACTAACTAGCTTTTCCCTCGATAATACAGCGGCTTGCTCGACGTGGCTTCCCTCGCAACGGCACAACCTCCACACCCGACAACGGGCGTCGCCTGGCATCCGCCGTGCCGCTAGGCGTGCCGACCCCTAATGTTTTTAATTATAATCTTGGTTATTTCTCTTTTACTGTTTGTTTTTTTACTGTAGGATATGCATCGGAGTCAGATCAAGTATGATGCCTGTATGGCGCAGGAAAATAAAAGTTAAAGAAAAACATTTATTTAAAATTTCTTGTATGTGGACTCCCTCCCCTCCCCATGGGATTTGACTATTTTTTCGTAACAGACGCGTCTTCTACGAAAATTTTAAGTGTCCAACAGAGTCCCGTGGGTCCCCTTTGGGTGCAGAAGCCATATAGAAGAATGTATGTGTGTATATATATATATATACATATATATATATATATATATATATATATATATATATATATATATATATATATAAGAAGAAAAAGCAGACTTATACCCCTCTGACCCTCTGGAGGGGTATACGAGTATCCATGACCGTTAACTAAACCTATCACTTTGAGTATCACATATCTCTTTACTCCAAATCTTGCCAAAGCGTTTTACTTCCGCCAGCACATTCTACCGCCAGATGTATTTCATGTGGTCAAGGTCTTTCCGTGCATGTTCTAATCCAAAATCTTTTTTGGGAAAATGAACCAGTTCCCATCTGAGCATAAAATAATCCCTTGACGTTTTCATCCTTTCATTTGATGCCAGATTAGAACTTTTTTCACGGTTCTAGCAAGTCTTCGTTAGATACCTTGTCGGATGGAAATATTCGGGAAAATATCTAAGATAAAACTTAAGATGACTTGCAGTTGCCACGTGAAATCTTTTCTTGCCTTCCATCTCTAGCTCTTTTGAGTACAAAGCAGTGCGGTTTTGAGGTTGGACTAGAGTATTTTGATCATACTTGTAACTGCTACATGGGTTAGAGTTTTGCAAAGGTCACCTTGGCCTTACTTTAAATAACAACTGTTTCAACATACTATTTCCATGTCCGAACCGTATCTTGATATAATGCAAAGCAGTATTTCTAATCTACTTTTTTTTTTAAATGCTTTCCTTTCATAGTCTTACAATAAAGTGTTGATTTTACAATTTTGAACTCAATCAAATAACCCATTCTTCGTTTTTAAAAGGATAATGCATAGCCCCTAGATAAAAAACATAGTTTGAGTGTTAATAATTTCTGGGTCTAACTAATTTTTGTTTTCACAAAATCCGCATGCGTTCTGTTTGGTATTATTTGTCATTTTAATCTAATAATAAAACTCGAATTGGTACTTGTTGATTTAAGTGACACTCGGAGTAAATTAATAATTCCTACATTTTAATAATTTTTGATTTCAATTTAATACTGGAACCCATATTTCAGTACAATACTGATAGGATTAAATGAAACTTTTTCTCTCTCAAATGCTTATTGTCGAAAAAAGATTAGTCTCTTCTTCTTTTCCCTTAATACCATCTAAAACTTTGTACGATGAGAAAATCTCAGCGAATCTACACCTCTGTGATTTTTGTTAAAAGACGATATAAGAATGTAACTGTTTTCGTATGATGGCCGGTTAGCCCTTATTAATCTATCAATATCGCTGATATTTCACTTTAGTGACATAAAATTTCAAAGTCTGATTAACGATCATAGTTGTGACAACATACAATCAAAATATTATAATGTTAGTTAATACCAGAAATAAATCTTCACCTGACGCTTCAAAATGCAATAAAAGACATCCGACACACTCCTCAGCAAATCCAGCGAAAGAGCTTAATGAAGCCACTAAATAATAAAATAAAAAGCATCTTATGGATAGCTTGACACTTTAACGTAAATAATCTCAGCCGTTAATTTAAATAATGAAAAAAGTGCTAATTTACCCCCAGCTCTAAGCTTCTGTGAGAGACTATTGCTTATTTTTCGTTTGTTCTTTATCCCTTTGTGTACAATATGCAAACTACACTTCATTACTGGATTAAAAATGTGCCCTCTCAACGATTATGGATTATGTCCGCTCATGATAATTAACTAAGTTAATTTTGAATTTAAATATACAAAGTTGGTCTAATAAGCAGGATGTTATTAGTTAAATAATTGTTGAGGCAAAATATAATTCAGGATGGTTTCTTGTAATTCGAAGAGCGTCAAATAGAACTATTATAAAGTATTCTTGTTTTTATTACGAAATGTTTTATCTCTAAATATGTGTATTTTAATAAAAAAGAACTCAACTGCAAAGTAGAATTTTCTATCACTTTTTTTAACCTTTACTAACAATATGTTTAAATTTATTAGTCAAGTGGTTATCAAAATAAATTTATACGTACTTGGCTTTTTTTTCATTAGTATCCGAATAATTAAAAATATTTACAAAACAGAAAATAAAAAAATATTCAATATGCAACCTACCTAGCTACCACGAAAACCTGCGTGAGATGTAACGCGGAAAGGAACCTCCCCTCTACTAGCATAGCACTATCGTGATTCTCATCACTTTCATGATTTAAAAAAAAAATGGTACAGCATCACTGCATACATTTTGTAATAAGCGAACACATCTTAAGAGCATATTTAGTTACTTGGCTGCCCAAGGTCTTTGAAGGATTACTCTTTGAAAACCAGGTAAGTCATTTTTTGCCAAAATACAACTTTTATCCTTTAATACCCTGTATCCAAGCTGCAAAACTTTGAAACCTGGCAACAGGGAATCGCCTTCTGAATTTTTTCAAACACAATCTGAAGAAGTTGTTTCTCTCATAGTCCTGCGTTTCCTTAATTTCACCTTATTCCGCTTTCCTCAACCACGCCATGTCTTTATTTGCAGTTAACAATTATTTATTTTTTGGTTTTATTTGTCTAGCTTTTCAGTTATTAATTTTTACACATAGTATATTTTCTTTTTTTTTTCTTAAATTAATGTATAATCAAATTTTTTTGACAGATAGCATATAATTGTCTTTGACAGTCTTTAACGTTATCAAATTTTCATACTTAACCGTCTTGATTGACTGAAATATGTCGCTAACATAGTGGTAACTCCGCCATACGTACACACAATTTAATATGTACATTAACGTTGCAAATAAATAAACAAATATATGGAAGCTATACATGTCATAGCACTACGCTGGCGGTCAATAACCATTGATAAACATTATAATGAAACAAAATGAATATTGAAGAATTTGAATGAAATAATATATTTTTAACTATATATCTACAATTGTTTGAATATCATTAAAATTTAATTTAATTTTTTCAGACCACATCCATATTTCTAGCTTATTTTAATAAAAATTACTACCTAGTCAAGCTTTTTTTTCAGGAAAAAATGAAACTGTGAGACCATGTCAGAGCTGCGACGTTGTAAAACTTACAAACATGTGTCACTAAACTTCTTAACTACGGCAACTAACTGAGCCAAGCTCTCAAGCTATTTATAAGCTTTTATTTTTCAGAGAGAAGCTTAAAGAAAATCTGCGGCAAAATATTTTGTTGCAAAGAGCGATTTTTTTAATAAAATACATAGGCGAAGCAGGTGGCAATTCCATTAACTATGCATTGAAATAAAGACTTTTCTGCAATGAGGTAAAAGAAACGAGCGTTAGGAGAAGTTGAAATTAAAAACAGTTAATAGTTTATAAAAATAATTTTTATGTTTTTTTTTCGAAGCGTAACGAAAAGCGCACTAATAAAAAATGTGTTATAAGATTAGTAAGGATTTGTTTTGCGAGACACGCAATTGTGGTGATGTTTGCTTCTATGACAAAATTATTTTCGTGTAAGCACAAAAAGACAACGAACCCGTGTATTTTTATAAAATATAGATATTTATAGTTAACTGACTAAAGTTATTAGTAAATATTAATACTTATTTCTATAAAGATATAATCGTATTTTAATCTCAGATTTCATCAACAAAAAATATATTTAACGCTATACTTTGAGGTATTGAATTCGTTTTGTTTTCTATACAAATGTGAAGTTTCTTTATTGTTCTTGAAATGCTAAAGTGAATTTAGCGAATAGCTTTAGGTGAAGTAAAACTTTGCAATTATGAAATTGACTTCGAGTGTGATCAGTACTTGCAATGATGTGTGCACGGAAATACTCCGTGGAATTTTTCGAAGGCTTCCTCTTCTAAGGTGTGATAGTCAACTTAGTTATGACTTTACATACACGAATTGTTAATTTTAAATTTAGGAAAATGCTATTCGGATACCAAGATTATATTTTTATTAGGAAAAAATGTGGCCAGGTTAGTAAATCAAAGTAAGAATAGAATAGGTATCAAAAATATTTAAAGTAATAAGCATTTTTACAAAGAAATTACTTAAAATATTGTATTTTATGTATATAATGTTTTTGTACCTTTAATCTGAGTAGTTACAGTACTGTAAAATGTTCATGATAAAAGTAATTAAGGTCATTGTCGAGAAATTTCCAAATTAAATAATTGCTAAGTTGTGATTTGTACAGCCTAGTTTCCATCAAGGACCACAACTTTTCCGACATTTCGGATAGCCTCTTCTGCAATTAAAAATGTTCAGAAAAACGCAAATTTTAATAATCTGTGAAGGCTTTCAACTTATTTTATTATTTTCTAGTAATTGTCTTCATAAAATCAGTTTCATCCGTATAATTATAAATATTAACGAAAAAAAATCAAAGTATTGCACTTAGTATATCTCTTCAATTACATTAACCTATGCTTATGAATTACAACCCAATTATACGTAATAATAATTTTACTTAAATATATTTAAATTATTTTTCCATAGGTATAATATTTTTTATCTCTTGGTTTTTGTTACAGTTTTCTTTGATCAAAATAAACACAATAAAATGGAGTAAAATACTATCAGGTTGCCTCTGATTTTTAAAAATATTTATTTGTAACGAATGAAACATATTTTGTTCCAAATTTACGTTATAAAGTATAATTTATATATTTTTATTGCTTACACGTTAACAAAAAAAAACATTTAATGTCATCTAATTTACTATTTTTTAAATTAAAGCAAATTTTATATCAGCAAAACATATTTTTGTTCCGAATATCACTAATTTTATGTGAAACAATATAGAATGTATAATCTATTAAAAAAAATTAATTAAAACAAAAAGAAATTGTAATGTCACACACTACTGCAATCATATTCTTAAAAAATAAGTCATGTGTTGCACCAAACTGAAATAAGAGTCTTATTTTCAATTCAATTCATTTACAACTTACATTTACAGAGAGGTGATACAAAATGCACAAATTTTTATTTTTCTTCTTCAAAAAGAGATTAAAATAGCTACGCTTTGTGTGTTTTTGACCAAAGTATTGAAATTTTTAATTACTTCAATAGAAACTGCCTCTCCATTCCCTTTGTCGAATTTAAAGACGTTTAAAACCAATGCAGCCGATGACAAAGGTCAAAATGATGTTAAGAACCTTCCTTAAGCTTGCCGGTAAATATTTATCGGAATACGAAAGTTTCCATTTTTTAATTTGATAAATATGGGTAGTTCAAATGACATAAAATTCCAACTTACATCCACTTATATACATATATATATATATATATATATACATTTTAATTTAAATAATGTTATGCGGTTAAAACGATTGATTTACTTTATTTATAATTATATTCTAACCAACTGCAAAGAAGCAGTAGATTCTCAGCTTGACTTTTTCTTTGTATTAATATACATCCACGGTATTTATAAAACAATTAGGAGGATTCTTTTTTTTTATTTGGGAGAGTCTATCCCCAGTGAAGTATGCGTGAAAATGTCTTTAGACTTTTATCATAAACCTTGAAGTTACACCTTAGAATTCCTCAACAATGCACAGGCACACAATAACACAGGTGCCGTGATTGAGTATGAATAATGTATATCTAATGATAATCTAATAATAAATACTTTAAATATTTGAGACGCTTAGTGATGATATAAACCTTTTTAGAAAAATCAGGGTACAATGATGAAACCAGAAGCTGGGGACAGTAGTTCTTCACTCATGAGGCGTAAACGCATCGAGTTTGGATTCGTTTGGCTTTGTTACTTTCTTTTTTACGTCAAGTAGTTAAGAAAATATAAGGAAATATTTGAAAATAAAATAAAATAATGTATAAAAATATATAAAATACAGATAGATTGACATGCATGAAATTTGGCAGGTATAAGCAAAACCATAAAGCATTTTTTACTATACGTTACTGTATGTCTTCCGAATTTTTGAAAAATGTATATTTTTATACTTGTAGGCAAGAGAGAAAAAGTAATGTGGACTCCATATTGATTCCAAAAATCTCTAGCAGTAGCAATATTTTATAGATTTATTTATTGACAGTTAAATGAAACTACGTGATGTAGTATTATTTCTACTTTCTTTAATTTCTTTAACCACGACCTAGATTTCGTTGTATTACAACATCTTTAGGTGGGATATTAGCAAAGATTCTAATATTTAATATCAAGATTCTAATATCAAGATCTTTGCTAATATCCCACGTGAAGATGTTGTAATACAACGAAACCTAGGTCGTGGTTAAAGAAATTAAAGAAAGTAGAAATAATACTACATCACGTAGTTTCATTTAACTGTCAATAATGGATTTCTACAAAATTAACGCCAAATATATTCAAGATTTATTTATGTTCGGAGACAATATTGTACCGCAGAAGTTCCAAATAAGCACTTGCATTAGTATATTTTGTACTTTTCACTGAGCTTCTTATTCGGTGGCTAGTCGAAGTCGGTTCAAATTTTTTTTAATTTCAAACCACATTTCTCATTTAAGATTAAAACTAAAAAGAAAAGCAAGCAAATGTAACATATATCCATGAAAATTTATAACTTATTCCATTTAAGCATTAGAGTAGTTTCTGGCGTATAGTAATAGAATTGTGTCTATAAAAATGTGGATGATAATGACAATAAATATTTGTATAGCAAATATAAAAAGAATATAATTTATTTATAAAATATCTAAATATTAAATCTTCCGGATTACTATCCTTCATTGACACGGCCCTTCGACAGTCATTATGTTTTATTTGGTTATCCAAATTTCATACATTTTTTTTCACCACGATATCATTTAAACATTTTTAACCCATATTTATAATTTAAAGCTTTATTACTTTTAATATAATTTTATATTTTAAAAAACTTTTTGCATTTTTCAAATAATAAGAGAAAACAAATTTAAAATGACTTAAATTATCCGGTACTCGCTTTCGCATCGTTTTTAATAAATAAAACACAGGATCTTCTTTAAAAACACCGCTATGATATCCCTCTAAGCTTCTCCAAGCTTTTAACCTGTAAATATTAACGTAAAACCTTACGTCTCCACATAAACAATGTAAAAAGATTTGAAAAGCTGTTTTTCTATACGGCAACGAATTATATGTATGCGGCAAACAAGATCACGAGGCGAGCACGTCGCCTTGCTTTACTTAATATGGTAAATAGGCTATTTATATGTAGAAATACTAATCTTGGTACCTTTATTTCGTCGGCATAAGGCTACTAAATAGAAAAGTATGTTTTTCTTGTGTGTGCAGCCGTCGGGCTGACTTATTTTTACTTGTTTGTTTTGAAAGAGAAGAGCTGTTGTAAATATTTTAAGGGATGATGAAACTTTTCCTTTTTATGTCTCAGCTTTTTTCTAAGCGCGCCCGTGGTCTTAATAGAATTAAGCTTGATTGATTTGGGCAATATTATTGTCCTAGCTTGATAAGTAAAATCTATATAATTAGCACAAATTTTAAAAATTGTTTTGACGACTGAACTTTATACCTTAAAAAATGGCATTATAGGATTTCAATTGAATCGCCTTTAATACAAGACTTATTAACGGTTAATTCATTAGCAGTTTTGAATCTCAAAAATATCCTAAAAACAAAAAAAAATAATCTTTATAATATTAATACGGTAAAATATTAGACGGATATTCACCGACACCCCTATGGAAGGTTTTTAACTTCATACAGACGTTACACCGACTGCGTCGATTGTAAACGTCTTTTAAATAGGTGCAGGGAGTGAAGATATTTCATCAAATATGTTTGTAACAAAAACACAAAACAATAAATGCAAAATATCATACCTAAAGAAAAATAATTTGAATAGTTTTAAACACAATTATTAACATGTCCATTAATGATATATTATGATAATTAATGATACAGATGTAATTGATTTGAAAATAATTAAATTATTTGAAAACCTTTACAGACAATCAAAATCGCGTTTTTCTGAACATTCTTAATTGCCGAAGAGTTAATTGTGTACAGATGTTATCCTTGTATATATGTAGAAGTATTATCCTTGAAGGAAACTAGGCTATGTAAGTAACGACTTAAGTAGGCACAATTTAATTTGGAAATTTCTCGGCAATGTTTTAAATTACTTTCATCATAAACATTCTACCGCGCTGTAACTGGGCTAGATTAGGTAACGAAGATACAATACATTATTTTTTTTATTATTTGCATTATTCATGCATATGTATATATTTATTAATTATATACATATGCATGAATATAATTATTTAACCAGTTTTTTTAAACTTATATATTTAAAATTTTTTGTGACGTACCGTACATTTATTTTGGTTTACTGACTTTGCTCCATTTAAAGATAAAACCTTGTTTCGTCACTTGTCTTTTTTTAATTATTACAAAAATATAATCTTCATATTAGAATAGCATTTTTTAAATTTTGAAATAAACAATTTATGTTTGTAAAGCAAGAAGAGAGTCTTTGTAAAATTGCCACAGAGTGTTTCCGTTCACACATCGTCGGAAGTACCGATCGCGCTCAAAGTCACTTGCACAATTGTAATGTTTGACTTTACATAAAGCTCTCCGCGATATTCACATTAGCATTTCAAGAATAATAAATAAACTTTACATTTGCAAAGAAAATTAATCTAATTTTGAAACCTGAGATTAAAATACAATTATATTATTGATGAAACCTGAGATTAAAATACAATTAAATTTTTATCAAAATTAATGTTAGTGTATATTGTGACTTCAGTCTGCAAACTATAAATATCATGATTTATTAAAAAATAAACGAGTTCATAATAATTTTTGGTTCACCCAAAAATAGTTTTCACGGAAGCAAACATTTCCTCAGCTTGCGAATCTCGCAAAACAAATTCTTGGCAATTTTTTAAAACACTTGTTACGTTTCGAAAACAAAACATTTAAATTGTGTTTACAAAATATTGCGCATTTTTAGTTTCCATTTATTCTAAAGCTTATTTATTTTGCCTCGATGCATATAAGTCGTTATTGTAGGGCATCGTTGACGGTATTACTACCCGCTTCGCCTAATTCATCAAACAAAGCACAAACTATTTTCAACAAAATATTTTGCCGCAGAATTTCTCTAAAATTCTCTCGTTACTTCGTTAGTTGGTTTTTCCTGAAAAACGAAAGCTTCGGATGAAAGCATGTAAATAACGTGATGCCTTGGCTCAGTTAGTTGCCTTAATTAAGAAGTTTGTTTGTGGGATTTACAACATCGCCGTTCTGAAATGATATCGAAGTTTTATTTTTTACTGAAAGTATTAGTTTCACTTTCTAGTAATTTTTATTCAAAAAAGCTAGGAATATAGATATTCTCTAAAAAAATTAAATTAATGATAAGGAATCTATATAGAAAATGATCGATATATACGTATATAATTTAAAAATATTTTATTATATTTAATCTCTTCAATATTAATTCAGTCTTATTGCAGAGTTTACTAATGGTTATTGCCTCACAGCGTAGAGCTATGCCATAAAGTTTTGTTTATTTGTTTAGTTATTTCCAACTTTAATATGCATATTAATTGTATTCTCAATTAGAATTATTACAGCATTGTTGATATATCAATCACGATGGTTAAATAGGCGAATTCAATAATGTTACAGATTAAACATTATTTTTAAAAAAATTTAAAAAATTCTATTTCGAAAAACTGGAAAATTGAATAAAAAAATTGTAAATTACAAATCATGATATGATATGGTTTAGAAAAATGGAGCAAGATGGAATTAAGGAAGCGTAGGCCTAAGTGTCGAAAAGGGTCGTCTCTTTATTCCCGCACGAAATAGTAATAGCTATGTAGGTTACAAACTGAATATTTTTTCATTCTCTGTTTTGTAAATATCTTCTAAGTATCCCTGTAGATATTCAGATATTAAATGAAATAAAAAACGGCCAAGCGCGTATCGTAATATGTATCTTTTTATATGTTCCGATTCGGGGTTTAGGTTCCGTAGTTATCTACATTTCTTAAACTTATTTATGCAAACTAACCAAAATACATGAAAGCTCACATTAAACGCTGTTCAAATCAAGAATGTCAAATCAAACCTGTATTTTTCAAATTTTTAAAGTTATAGCTAGTTAATAAAAGGGGGGCCAGGTGTTGATACATCAAATAGCTACTTAATATTTAACAAAAGGAGTTTGAAAATTAGAAATAATTAATAGAACCACAGTTCCACTTTGAAATTTCTGTCTGATGATCCCACTTGACGAGGGACGTAAAAAAAATTTTCTCCCTCATAACATTTACTAACGGACACGTCAAAATAAAAAAAAATTTTTTTGCATTTTTGTTGATATCTTATTTTAAGATTTTTTAGATTTTTTAGGTTGGTTGGTGATTTGTGCTTTTATAAAAGAAAAAAAATAGAATAAAATCATGTTGCATTACGTATATTATATATAGCCCCACATAATTTGCATATCTGTAAATATTAATGAAAATAATTCCACTACAATTCAAACTGCGTGAATTTAAAACTCGAAGTAGAGAAACAATATTGAATTTTCGTTAAATTATTACGAGGGCCAACAATGTAATAGTCATAATATTTTTCACAGAGATATGCTATATGAAATAAAACTAGTCACGTCTCACTTTTAAATGATATAATTATTTTTTGTTAACTTTACTGCGTAAAAATAAACATTATTTATCTCTGCTTTGACGACCATTTGGCTAACAAATCTAAAAATATTATAAGCAAGGTTTTAAATAAAATAATGGAAAATTCCCTTTTTCTCCTGATGTCCATTTTAATAAAATACACAAATTTTTGTAAAATGAATAAAATATTAACGACGGTATTATGCAACACGTTATTTAAAATATTTTTTCAGGGACATGAAAATTTTTGTCATTAAAAGAAAATCAGAACCCTTAATGAAAGCGATTTTAACGCTTTTCGGATTTCGACAGACCATCCTGAATTCTATTTTAGTTATTTGGTTTCAACACTTATCCAACTAATAACATACTGTTTATTAGGCCAGTTTGCATATTCAAATTCAAAATTAACTTAGTTAATTAACACTAACAGACAAAATCCGTGAAAGGGCAGATTTTAAGTCCAGTAATGAACTGCAGATTTGCATATTATACATAAAGGGATAAAGAACAAATGAAAAATAAGCAAAAGTCTCTCACAGGAGCTTAGAACAGGAGGTAAATTAGCACTTTTTCATTATTTGAATTAACGACTGAGATTATTTACGTTAAAGTGTCACGATATTCATAAGGTTTTTTTTAAATTATTTAGTGGTTTTATTAAACTGTTTCGTTGGATTTTACTGAAAAGTGTTTCGGGTGTTTTTATTGCATTTTAACGGCAAATGAAGCGCCGAATAAAGGTTAATTTTTTATATTAACTAGGACTATAATATCGTGATTTTATTTTCTACGACTATGATCGATAATCGGACTTCGGAATTTTTTTGTCACTAAGTCAGAAATCAGCGATGTTGATTTTAAGACACTTTCAGGGGAGCAACTCAAAAAATCGTTACTGAAGAGACTCTGATTTTCATTATATCAAGATACGGTTTAAACATTGATAGAGTATATCGAAATAGTTGATAATTAACGCAAGTTTACGTCACAGAAACGGATCCTGAAATGGTTGCAACTCAAAATATTTTGTACCAAACTCAAAATTGTACCAATATGTACTCGTAAATGCTAGAGGTAAAAAGTAACAAAATATTTTACGTGGCGACTGCAAGTCATCTTCAGCCTTGCCTTAGATATTTTATCCGCTTATTTCGATGCAAGAAGATATCTAAAGCAGACTTGCTAGAACTGTTAAAGAAATTACCGATCCAACATTAATAAAAGGTCTCAAACTTATCCTATAGTCAGGTGGTTCACCAGAACCCTCTAGAAAAGATCGTGACCATGGGAAGCCGATCCGATTGTAGAATATATTGGCACAATTAAAAGGCATTGGCAACGTTCGGAGTAAACAACAATGCGCAAGGTTTATATGTGCATCGAAAGACCGTGGATGCCCTTACACTCATCGAGAAGACATAACATACGAAGTAGAAGTGGTTGACAGAAATAAGATGGAGATCTCATGAATTAGTTCAACGACGGCAATGATTAGATAATTAACAGATTTGACAGTGGCTTTCAATCTTAATGAATTATCTATGTTAAGAAATTTTGTATACAGTTAGCTGTCCCTGAAAAAAACGGAACTGCATTTTTGTATATTAATTATTTAAGGTTAGAAATTTTTCAAAAACCTCAAAAAATCTTTGACCCTTTTGATAATCATATAATCTTACACCCTCATTGTCATATCTATACGTACAGAATTTTGAAAAGTTATTTGTAAGTGAAAACTTAGGTGTGCAGGGAAAAAAATATGCCAAATTTCAAGATTGTGAGCTTTATGATTCTGAATATTATATGACGAATGAGTTAGATATTCAGACTTATATATTTTAGGTGCATATTTTTAGGGACTGATTTATGATAATAAACAATAATAATTTAATTGCAGTCAAAGAATGAAGTAAACACATACACAGCAAAATTAAAGAATGAAGTAAACTATGTGTCTGCTAAAATTCTCCAACAGAATAAAATAAAATTAACTTCAATTCAAAATCAAGTATTCCACGTGCTGGTTCTCGAAAAAAATAATGAGATCGGTAATCCAATTATATTTAGGATCAGAAGCGCATCTTCAATTATAATAAAGCTCTCCAATGTAGCTCTTCGGAGCTTTTATCCTTTGAAAGCTTTTCATTCTAATTCACGACATAATTTCAATGAAACTTAATTGGAAAACGATTTAGCAACGTCTTGTGCTTAGAATTATTCGAGATGACATAATTATTATTCGTAATAATTTTTAATATGAAATTAACATTCGAATTCGGTATAAATATATTATTTGAGGAAAACATGTCGGGGAAAATCAGTAAATAAAGCGAATTAAAGTTGTGAATTTAATTCGCTTTATTATATATATATATATATATATATATATATATACATATATATATATATATATATATATATAGTATTTTATAGTATTTTTACTATTCCGTACCTAGAGGGTGCTAAGGAAAACCTATTAGCCGCCGCCATCCGTCTGTCCGTTCGCCTATTTGTATAAAGAATACTTGTTACTATGGCCTCTATTACGATAATTAATCAAATTCTCACAGCTATTAATAAACTTTGATTGTATGTTTATGCAAAGTGTACTCGACACTTTAAGTTTTCAACTTTCCTCATATACTTTATTGGCTTACTTTAGATCATACTTCATTATATACATATATATATATATATATATATATATATATATATATTCTGAATTCCTTTTATTATTTGTGCGAATAGTCATCTCAAATTCAGCCATAGAAAGCATTAGACAAGGTATCACAAAATTACAACATTTCACAAAATTTGAATACTTGAAAATTATACAACACGTTATCGTACGCACTGGTAAATTGGAAAAAAAATATGTTTCTCAAATATTTTAATGCTTTATCAATATTTGCTCTCATTAGTAGTTTAAATTTATGGCTACCCTAATTTTATTTTCCTTATAATCCCTTCAATTGTAACTAGTCTAATATATTTAAAAAATGTATATAAACAAAATATTATATGTTTTTCTCCCAACTAATTGAATTTTTGATTGATTTATATCAAAATAACTGATACGTTTTCTGCTCTATGCCAAAAGCCTCAAACATGTCACGCTGTATTTCCTAATAAGACGGACGTCATATTGTCCATCGATTTACTTGAAGATTTTGAAGAATTTAAAAAAATATTATAATTTATTATAAAATTAATATATAATTTAAAATCTGTGTCTGCGAAAATAGAAGAGCAGCTACAGACAATTCTCCCGTTGATAATTTCAATTAACTATGCTCTTTGGACTATACAAAGTGAAGTTTCGGTTAGGCGTGAGTCTCATTAGCTTTCAAGTTAATAATAAAAGGTAAGGATATAAATAAAAGGATACATTATTGCGTTTTCCATAGGAAGATACGGCCTACCTAAAACAATATTCACGAATTTCTTGAAAATACTTAGTAAAAAAATAAATTGGAAGGCAAAAGGCATCACCATAAAGGAAAAGATTATACGAAGAGACCATCAAGGGATATATCGGTCTTATTTGATGACCTAAAAAGTACATTTGAAAAGTAATCCTAAAGGTAGACCTTGGAGATCAAAATCATGATCAATATTCGTAACATACACGATTACCAATTACCAGTCGAATTTTGGCAAGAATATTTTCACCTTGTGCATTTAAATATGCCAGGTAACCGAAACAAAATAATAGAGATTATTTGCCGCCTTCTCCAGGCAAAGTTAATTTTGACATCTCCAGTAAAATTACATCAGTCAAGTTATTCATAGTAATCAAGTAAAAATCTTCAATTAAATTGTTTCACCCGTTTATATTAATAAGGCCGAGACCATGACCCTTATGTAGAAATCCGAAGAGAAGCCAAGGGTTATGCAGACGATTATAAAAAATGGTGCACTCTCACTTGTAGCACGTTAAATACGAAAAATAATAAGATTTAACATAATGTGAAATTATTCCAATTATCTGTATTAATAATTCAGTTAAAATATCTTAAGTTTTCTTATTTTTCTTTTAATATTACGTATATATTAGTATTAATTCAATTTTATTAATTTAATATAAATTAAGTTGTTAACTTTAATATTACGACAATTAATTTAAAATTTTGTTAAAAAATATTATGTAATTTTCACAAATAAAATTAAAAAGGACTTCATATAATTAAAAGTGGATATTAAATAGACCGAAAAGTGATAGACCTGCTTAGGCTGATATGATTTGAATCGAATTATAATATTTCAAATTAAAGAAGAAATGAAATGAAAAAAACATTTTCTAATTTATTTAACATGTTACCCTTGTTATATAATAAAATCACAGCCATTATTCTCGCTAATCCTTAACGGAAAATTGTCTATCCAATTCCTTTCCATGAAAACTCTCTGCATTAAAACAGTCTTATGGGGTATGATTTTCCTTTTCATTTTCCTCATAAATGTAATCAAAGCCTTCAGTACGACCCCTTGCTTGATCCGTGGGACAGAGAAGGGAAAATATCTCGAGCACTTCCGGTACCTAGAGCCGAGATTAAGACTAAGAAATTATTTTTCTTTTGCGCGAAACTTTTGTGTCTCAATTATTAAAATGGAATTTCGGACGACTTACTTCGTTTCGGGGTAAAAAAATGATGCAAATATTTTAAATGAGGAAACCTTAACTATAAACGTTCTTGAGAATTGGTGTTATAAATTCTTTTGTGCAAAATACAATGACCTCTATCATCGAGGGACCTTAAAAATAAGCTTGGCTCCATCAGAGTTCGAGTTGTGTTCTTATTGTTAACCTACAAAGTGGAATAGATTTAACGAGCGGGTTGTTTGAGTAGCGTAAGTTTTGTAATTAGTTTATATTACTTTGAAGAGTCAAGAAATTTATTTAATACTGGAAAATGTATTTAAATAGTAGGCTATCTACTAAGAACTCAAAGTTAGAAAATTGAGTAATTTGTCTTTGGGATATCGTTGAATCAAAAATAGTTAGGGATGTAAATGCATACCATGTTTCAAATATTTCTTCCGTGAGGAACTTGATATCTGGAATTATTAATTCTGTACGACAATTTGAAAATAATTCTACGTTAATACTTGAACAAGTTGGAAGAAGTTTTGATATTTGGTTTTCAGATATTCTACATATTTTCATGTTTCTAAACAATCGCTGCATAATAACCCGTCGATCCAAAGAACGAGGTGACCACTTTTTTAAAGAACTTCGTTATTTCTTTCCCTTTATAGATAAAGAACTTAAAAAAGTGGTCACCTCGACTCAATAACTCAATAACTGTTTAGAAATAAATACTCACTATTCAGGCTGTCTCTTAGTTACGATTTTATAACAATAAACCCCCGTAACGATATTGAATGCGAAAATAATTCATCTAATCTCATCGATTTTTTTTTATTTGACGGAACCTGTTTTGAGGAATACCAAAATATTTTTCAAATAACCACCCGTAAAGATATTGAACGCGAAAATAATTAATCTAATCTCATCGAATTTTTTTTTCATTTGACGGTACTTGTTTTGAAAAATACCAATATATTTTTTTTATAATTTTAAATAGCATATTTAAAGAGACATTCTATAAATTTACTTTGTTTGCGACTCTACTGACCTAAAAATCATGAAAAAATAGGGTTGGTAAAATTTAAATTAGAAAATTACGGGAAAACAAGATTTTATATATTTTTTAAATCTACACCATATTTTGAAGTCAGTGAAGAAGAAGTACCTTCATATTTAAGCACTAGCTGTAACAAAAAGAATATTTTTATAAATATAAACAGAAGTTTGAGACGTATTTCAATTACATAAAATGACTTAATTAAAAAAACAAACGCAAATACATGAAATCGTTCAAATTTATTTTGTCTTAAATATTTCTTTCCTTTAAATAAGAATAATTAGTTTTATAACTTAAAGTTGGTTAAGTTATAAATTTTGAGGTTCCATAATATATAAGATCCATATTAATACGTTTTTGGCTTTTTGATAACTTTTAAATATCAAAAAGCTCAAAATCATAGTTTGAATTATGTAATTATATCGTACAGAGTGCCATATGTCGAAGTTAATTGTCATTGATACTGAAGAGTTTAATTTATCTCATTTCTAAAAATAATAATTAGCTTTAATTTACTTGTGAAACTGTATAAGTTTAAATTAGTGAACATAACAAATCAAAATTACTATTCAATCAAGTATTCAAAAACTATATTACAGTTAAATTAAAAGTTTTTAATACTCGGTTTGGAAAGAAACAAAAATAGGATAATGTGGTTTAAACAAAACGATAAAACCTAACAGAATATTTCAAATAATTAGCCAAATACAAAACGGTTTTGTACTGCAAATATTTAGTGCTTACATTATTTAAAGGAACGTGTAATTGAATACGTTTGATGTACATTTTTCGATTTAAACAGTGTGATGCGGATAAAAAAATTTACTTACTTTGTTCATATTTCTAACCAACTGCAAAAAGGAGAATATTCTCAGTTTGACTATGTTTTCTTTATATTACCTTATATACGAGGTATATATAAACAATCAGCATAATTATTTTTTTTTATTTGCAAGAGTGTATCCCCAGTGGAGTCTCGTGAAAATTTGCCATAACCCTTGAAGTTCCGCCATAGAATTCCTCAACAATGAATAGCACAGGTGCCGTGATAGAGTACGGATAATATATGTCTAATGATAATCTAATAATAAATTCTTTAAACATTTGACACGACTAATGGTGACATAAACCTCCTTAGTAAAATCAGGGTACAGTGTTGAAACCAGAAGCTGATTACAATAACTCTTTTCTGGTGAGGAGTACATTAATAGAATTTGGACTCGTTTGATTTTGTTACTTTTTTTTGTCAAGTAGATAAGAAAGGAAAACAATAAATGAAATATTTATAAATAAAGTAAGGAAGTATATAGAAAGTAAGAATATATTTGAAAATAAATAATTTAGAAAATAAATGTAGATAGGTTTGACAGATTTACACAAAAGCATACTGCAAACTTTTATAGTGCACTTTACCCTGTATCTCTGGCATTCATATACCGATTTGGATTATTATATTTTTATTCAAGTCGGTGTCAATAGAAATTTGTAACGAAACAATGTCAATGAAAGAAAGTAACGTAGTCTTGGTATTAATTCCAAGAATCTCAAGTAGTAGCAATATTTTGTAGATTTATTTATGTTTGGAGACGATATTATACCGCAAAAATTCCAATTACGTCCTTGTATTAGTTAATTTTATACTTTGCAGTGAGCTTCGTATTCTGTGGTTAGTTGAAGTCGGTTCAATTTTTCTGTTAATTTCAAACAACATTTCTGATTTTAAGCTAAAATTTAAAAAAAAGAATGGAGGCAGATATAACACACATAAATGTGAATTTATAACTTATTCAGTTAAAGAAGTAGGAAACACAGTATTGTTCCTGCAAAAATATAGATGATTATGACAAAAAATGTATTTATGGCATATTTAAATATATGAGATTTGTTAAAACTCATATATTTAAAAAATAGGTAAATGTATCGAATCTTTCGGATTATTCCCCTTCATTGATACGATATTTTAACCAAGACATAATATTTTATTTGGTTATGCAAATTTCTTGCATTTTTTTCAACACGATATCATTTGAACAATTTTAACCCATATTTATATTATTAAAGCTATATTACTTTTAATTTTGCTTGACATTGTAACAAGATTTTTTTGCCTTTTTCAAGCAAAAAGCCAAAACTAATCTGAAAGCACTTGAATTATCCGGTATTCGTTTTATCATTACATTTATTAAAAAACATAGCGTTTCCTTTAAAAATATTTCCGTAATATCTCTCTAAGCTTCTCCGAGCTTTTAACCTGTAAATATTAACGTAAAATGTTACGTCTCCACATAAACAATGTAAAAAGATTTAAAAGCTCTTTTCCCATACGGTAACAAATGAGCACTTTGCCTTACTTTAATTAATATGGTAAATAGGCAATTTTATGTAGAAATACTAATCTTGGGACTTTTATTTCGTCGACATGTGGATACTGAATAGAAAATTCAGTTTTTTTCTAGTGTACTCGACGATCGTGCTGACTTATTGGACCTTGTTTGTGTTGAAGAGAAAGGTGGCGGTAAATATTTTAAGGGATGATGATACTTCCCCTATTAACGTCCCAACTCTTTTTTTAAGCTCTTTCCTAAGCTTGCGCGTAGTCTCAATAGAATTAAGCTCGATTGATTTAGGGTTGATTTCTGGCTTGATTTCTAGTCACGTCGATAAAAGCTTAGTGTCGATTTAAAAATTCTTTGCCCCTCCCGGTTTTTACCTGGCAAAAATGGCATAAAAGTATTTGAACTGAATAGCTTTTTATACAGTATTTATTCACGATTAATTTATTAGCAGTTTGAACTTCTACGGTTTAAATTATATTTTTTTATATTTGCCATAAAATATTTTTTGTCATTATCATCTACATTTTTATAAACACAATGCTATTACTATAAGCCAGAAACTATTCTACTGCTTAAATTGAACAAGTTATAAATTTTCATAGATATATGTTACATTTGTCTGTTTTCCTTTTTAGTTTTAACCTTAAATAAGAAATTTGGTTTGAAATTAACAAAAATTTTGATGGACTTTGATTAACCACCGAATAAGAAGCTCATTTAAAAGTACAAAATATACTAATACAAGTGCTTGGTTGGAACTTTTGCGATACAATATCGTCTCCGAACGTAAATAAATCTATAAAATATTGCTAATGCTAGAGATTTTTGGAATCAATGTCAAATCTACATTACTTTTTCTCTCTTTCCTACAAGTATAAAAATGTATTAATCCAAATCAGGTAAAAAATTCCAAAGATATGGAGTTACGTGTAGTAAAAAAATGCTTTATGGTTTTGTTTATACCTGTCATAACTATCTATCTACCTTTATGTTATATATTTTCATATATTATTTTATTTGACTTTCAAATATTTCCATATATTTTCTTACTTTCTTAACTTCATCACTTAAAAAAGAAAGTAATAAAGTCAAACGAATCCATATTAGATAAGTTTACGCCTCATCAGTGAAAAGTTGCTGTCACCAACTTCCAGTTTCATCATTGTACCCTGAATTCACTAAAGAGGTTTATAACACCACCAGGCGTATCAAATGTTTTAAGTATTTATTATTAGATTATCATTAGACCTATATTATTCCTACTTAATCACGGGACCTGTCCTATTCATTGTTGAAGAATTCTATGGTGTAACTTGAAGGTTTATGATAAAATTCTAAAGAAATTTTCAGGCAACTTCACTAGAGATACACTCTTCCAAATAAAAAAAATGAATCCTCCTAAGACTAATTATTTGAAATATTCTGTGAGGTTATATCGTATATTTATACTACATTATCCTATTTTTGTTCAGTATTTGCAGACTTAGTGTTAAAAAATTTTAAATCAATTAGAACACTTGGTACTTGGTGTATAGAAATTTTGATATGTTAGAAGCACATATGTGCATGTTCACCAATTTCAATTAAACAGCTTTACAAGCAAGTTAAAGCTAATTATTATTTACAGAAATAAGACTAATTATACTCTTCAATCTCCGTAAGAATTAGTTTCAACCCATCGTATCCTACATGATATAATTATTTAATTCATACTATGATTTTGAGTTAAAGTTAACAAAAATCCTTAAATTTATTAATATTAATCCTAGGTATTTTTAATCACTCAAAAATTATTATTCAACCAACATTAACGATTAAACTTATCATTCATAGTAATGTTATTTCTGTTAAAGAAAAGAGATTTTAATATGAAAAAAGTATTTACGATTTCATGTACTTGTGTTTATTATTTAATTATTTAATTTTATGTAATTGAAATGTATCTTAACTTTCCGTTTAGATTTACAAAAATAGATTTTCTTGTTATAGTCAGTGCTCCAATGTGATAATTAAAATTAGTATACAATAATTTAAATTAGCAAATATTTAAGTTAATTTTCTTCAAGATATAAAGTAATAATTAAACCTATCAAGCACGAGTAGAGCTCCAATATATTTAGGCAATTGTAAACAATTAACTATCTACACTATTTCTATTAAATTATCTAGACATAATTTTTCCATAATGTGGAAATAGTTCTTATGTGCCTTTCACAGACTTAAAAGCCTGGGGTATATTTCCAAAAATATAAGATCTAGCGTTAATACTACAGTTTTCTGTAAAATTTTACCAAACCTACTTCTTTTATGATTATTGGATCACTGAAATTGAAAATTTAGGAAAATGTTAAATTAACTGAGGTTCCACAAATTATTTCCAGGATTCGACATCGTGACGAGTGAGAAAATCTAGATTATTGTTACAAACACTTTACTAAGAGACAGTCTGCGCAGTGAGTATTTCTTTTTAAAGAATTGTATACGATATGGAAAAAATGATTGAGTTACCGCAGACTGATATATATCAACAATTGACTGCCGGTTGTTTTGGAACAAGTTCGAGAGCAAAACCTCGTCACGACAACGCTTCTGCACACTCGACAAGATTAACAAATATTTGCAATCTAATATCCAAATATTGCCTACGCTGAGTGAAAAAATTATGGATCATCCGCCATACAGCCACGACCTTGCAGCATGTGATTTCTAACTATTCCCAAGAATAAAAGATAAATTGCAAGGTATATGATTCTAGGACGCCGAAATAGCAATGACCGACCTAAAAGAGCTTTGGAAGAGATATCCAGGGAAGAGAGCGCTGATTGTTACTCTCATTCATTCCATCGAATGAAATTATGCATCGAGTGCCATGGCTACTATTTTTAAAAACAATAAATAAATTGCAAATTTGGTAATCTATCCTATTTTATACTCTACAATCTTTCATTTCATGTCATCCAGTGTACCTGAAAATCAACTATAATTTATATAAAACTGTAAAAAAATTATCAGAAAACTTTCAACTTGTTCAAGCCTAAACATAGAATCACTTTAAAATCATATGGAATTAATAATTCGATATATCAAGTTTCTCTTGGAAAAAAATAATTAAAACATAGCATTCATTTATATCATTAACTTCTTTTTATTAAATGATGTCCCAAAGAAAAAATTCTCCATTTTTTCGATTTGTTTTTGTGGCGAATAGTCTAATGTTAAATTACTTTTTTCAGGATTAAATAAATTGCTTGACTATCGAAGTTAAAGTAAACTAAGTAAAAGAAACTACTGAAACGACCCGCTCGTTAAATGTATTCTACTGTTTATATTAGCATTAATAACACAGTTCAAACGCTGATGAAGCCAAGCTCATTTGTGAGGATCTTTGACGATAGAGGTCATCGCTTTTTGCACAAAAGAAATTTCTAACACCAATTCACAATACCCTTTGCCGCTTAACTCCTTTCGGTTTCCTGATTTAAAATATTTGCATCATTTTTCTATCCCGAAACGGAGTAAGTCGTCCGAAAATGCAACGAAATTACATTTTAATAATTGAGGCACAAAAGTTTCCCGCAATAAAAAAAAATAATAATTTCTGAGTCTTAATCTCGGCTTTAGGTACCGCGAGTGCTTCAAATATATCCCCTCTCTGTCCCGCGGAGTAAGGGGCCGAACTCAAGATTTTAACTATATTTATGAGGAAAATGAAAAGAAAAATCATGCGCCATAAGGCTGTTTTGGCTTAGGGAGTTTTTGGTGCAGAGAGTTTTCATGGAAATTAATCGGGTAGACAGTTTTTCCGTAAAGGATTAGCGGGGATGATGGCTGTGATTTTGTTGTGTAACAAGGGTAGCTTGTTAAATGAATTAGAAAAAATACTGGTACTTTTTCATTTCATTTCCTCTTCAATTTGAAATATTATGATTTACATCATATCGACCGAACTGGGTCTCTCATTAACCGGCCTTTTTTATATTCACTTGTATTTATGGAAAGCTCTCTTTGGTTTTATTTGTAGAAATAATTAGATTAAGTCCATATTATAAATTTTATCAAAATTTAAAAGTGGTTATCATAACACTAAAGTTAACAACGTAAATTTAGTCGCATTATAAATGTATTATATCAAAAGTTTCCAATCAGAGGGGCGCGCTTTCCAAGGGGGTATAGAGAGAAGTCAAAGGGGGCGGAAAGCGTTTACATTTTAGAAAGAAAAAAAATATATATACAAACAACATTAACAAATAACATTACAATGTAATGTTTAATTTACATGCATAAAATTAATTAAATTAAATATCATATTCACTATTATTACCATAAACTTGGGAAAAATTTGACGTTTTGGTGTATATTTTTTGTTGAGAAATCAGTTTGAGTGTGTAAAATTATTGTGCCTCACTGCTAAAAGGTAAGTTTGTGTATTTACAAACTTCAGTTACCATTTTTATTTAATTTACTAAATCAAGGGGGGCGCCATGAAAAAGTAAAGAGGGGCATGAAAATATATTTTTTAGTCCGAGGAGCCTCAACAAAAAAAAGGTTGGAAAACCCTGTATTATATAATAAAGTAAATATTAGAAGATAAATAATATTAAAAGATAAGGGCATGGTACCTTGATCGAATTATTAATATACATATTATATAATAAGGATCATTTCACATTAGAGTATTTGATAAATCTTATTTTTATTCATCTTTAATGGGCTACAAATTGGAGAACAGTGCAGAACTCAGGACTGTCTATGTAATTACACATTATAAATTAATAAAATATTTAAAAAAAGATAAGAAAATACGTAATGTTAAAAGATAAAGTCAAGATATCTTAATCGTATTATTACCATTTGTAATATAACCAGAATAACTTCACATTAGGGTATTTTCTAAACTTTATTACTTTTCTTGGTTAAAGTGTTTAAAGTTGAGGAACATTGCCCAACTCAGGACTGTTCATGTAATAATTTTTATCAAAATTTTAAAGTTATTGTCATTATACTAAAATGAACAACGTAATTTTTCATCTCTCTGGAAATATGTTTTAAATAATATTGTGCATCACGCCGTTGTTAATATTTTATTTGGTTTAGAAATGTAAAAAAGACATGAGGCGCCAAAGAGAATTTATATTGTTTTCTTTTAATCTTTGCTTAAAATATTTTTATATTTATAAGTTAAATAGTTATTAAAACAGGGTTAACGTAGGTACACTTTTATTTAGTAAAAGTTAAATAAAACAAACTAAATCCCTTATAAAGTGAAACGTGATTAGTTTTAATTCATAGATTACATAAATACATGTCAGGATAATTTTTTTGGGGTTTTGTAGAATCACAAGAAACTCATATAACTTCGTAGTGTCTGTCTGTCTATCGGCCAATTACAGTACATTAGACATGTGTACCTGACATTTTGCAAGTGGTAGAATAATGTTACTAAATACCAGAATAATGGTAACATTATTTATAAGATAGAAATTTCACAATCAGATATAAAGACTTATTGTTAGTTTATGAAATAATAAACAAGAAATATCTTATTTTGGCAAACATCCCATTGAAAATATAACCCATAAACCAACAATGCTCCCTATATATTATAAATAAATATGAAAGGCAATAAACTCAACATCTTAAAAACATTAGAAATAAACAGACACGTAAGAGACACCAACGTTAATATATTAAATAAAAAACTCAGTACAATATCAAAACCCATACTCAATATCTTCTAGACATACTATAGTCTGATACATACTATAGTTAGAAATATTGATACTGCAGTTCACTTTAAATAGTATCAGCCCAGTCACACACCTAAGTAGTATCTCCTTTGATCACAAAAAGGAAACAAAAATAGGAGATTTATATAATTAGTTATATAACCTTGGTCCCACCGTGAGATACTCGTGCCATTTTATAAACATATCGCTAAGAATAATACCCATTTGGTTTAGTACATACACCTGAATACTTTGCATTTAACCCCACCTGAATACTTTGCATTTAATCCCACAAAATAATATCAGTTTAATTTATTATCTTCACTAAAATAATTATACATTGTATAACTTTCTAAAACACAAAATAAACTATACTACTATACTAGCATAAACTCACTAATGTAAAAATTGGGAAAACCAACTCAAACCCCACTTCAGCTATTGTCATTATAATTTGAAAATGCTGTTGGAAGTTTCCATGAGTTTAATCTCTCCAAATTGACCACCTGAAGATGCTGTCGTAAAACAAAACCTAGGTCGTGGTTAAGAATTTAAATATAGTAAATATAATTACTACATCACGTAGTTTCATTTACTGTTAACAAAATTAAGTGATGATGAATTTCTACAAAATGGATACCAAATATATTCAATATCTATAGAGATAATTTAAAAAATACAATATTCAATGTGCAACTAATACAATGAATAAAAAAATGTTCAACGTGCAACTTATCTAGCTGTCACGAAATCGTACCTAAAGTGGAGCGCGGAAAGGGACCTCGCGCATCACGCATTATCATTGATCTCATCACTTCAATGATTTAAAAAAAATACTATATCATCACTTCAAGTGTTGTATTTAAACCAACCCATCTTTAATTATTTGGAGCAGATTAAGTTACTTGTCTGCTCAAGGCCTATGAAGGGTTACGCTTGGAAAACCAATTCAGTCTCCTTTATCACAAAAATACAGCCAGCAAAATTTTGCAACCTGGCACGAGAAGCTCGCCTGTATAGTTTTTTTGTAAAGGCACTCTGACTAATTTCTTTCTCTCGTGACACTTAGTCCTACGCTTTCTTAATTTCATCTTGCCCCATTTTCCTCAACCATACCATGTCATGATTTGTAATTAAATTTTTTTCTAAATTTTATTTTATAATTTTTTAGTTATTGGATTTTACAGTCTTTCACGTTACTAAATTCTCATGTTTAACCGTCGTTATTGACTGGAAGAGATTACTCTTATAGTAATAATTCCGTAAATGTATAGACAAATTTATGTACACATTAAAATTTTAAATAAATAAACAAATAAATAAAAGCTATATGTCGTAGCTCTGCGCTATCGGAGAATAACCATTGAAAAACACTGCAATAAGATACACTTAATATTGAAGAGGTTGACTGAAATAACATATTTTCTTTAATTATATGTGTATCTTTTTTTATATATTCTAACCAATCAATTTAATTTTTATGGGGAAGATCCATTTTCCTAGCTTCTTTGAATAAAAATTACTAAAATGTCAAACTAATACTTTCAGTAAAAAATAAAACTACGACATCGTGTGAGAGCGGCGACGTTGTAAAGCTCACAAACAAGTCTCACTAAACTTCTTAACTACGGCAACTAACTGAGCCAAGGCCTCAAGCTTTCAAATGAAGCTTTCATTTTTCAGAGACAACCGACTAATGAAGTAATGAGAGAACTTTAAAAAAATTCTGTGGCAAAATATTTTGTTGCAAAGAGCGTTTTTTTAATGAATTAGGCGAAGCGGGTAACAATACCATTAACTGTGCATTGCAGTAACGTCTTTTCTGTAATGAAGTGAAAGAAAGAAGCTTTAGAAAAAGAGGAAACGAAAAACGATTAATAGTTTATGAAAACAATTTAAATGCTTTGTTTTCAAAGCGTAACGAAAAGCACACTAATAAAAAAATGTGTTATAAGATTGGCATGGCTTTATTTGACGAGATGAGCAAAATGTTGAAATGTTTGTATTTTTTTTAAATCTAGATATTAATAGTTTGCGGACTAAAGTTATTAGTATATATTAAGACTAATTTCGATAAAAATATAATCGTATTTTAATCTCAGACTTCATTAACAAAAAACGTTTTTAATGCTATTCTGTGAGGTATGAAATTCGTTTTGATTTCTTTACAAATGTGAAATTTGATTATTATTCTTGAAATGCTAAAGTGGATTTGGCGAATAATTTTGGTGAAGTAAAACATTGCAATTGGGAAGAAGACTTCGAGTCTGATAAGTACTTCCAACGATGTGTGAACGGAAACACTCTGTGGCAACTCGTGAACAACTCGATACTCGATTTTGATAATAAAAGTAATTTAAAACATTGTCGAGAAATTACCAAATCATAAGGTTGCTGCCTAAGTCTTTACATGTACAGCCTAGTTTCCATCAAGGTTTCCACAACTTTTCAAACATCTCAAATAGCCTCTTTCGCAATTAAATATGTTTAGAAAAACGCGAATTTTGATAGTATGAAAAGCCTCCAGCTTTATATTAATGTTCTTATTTTCAAGCAATTGCCTTCATAAAATCAGTTTCATCCGTATAACCATAAATATTAAGGAAATAAAATTAAAATAGTGCACTTTGTATATCTCTTCCAGTACCTTAACCTATGCACTACACTTATGAATCACAGCGCGATTTTACATGTTAATAATTGTGTTTAAAGATATTTCAATATTTTTTTAGGTATATTTTTTGTATTTATTAGCTTTTTACTTTTATTAAAATTTTCTTGAATAAAAATAAATACAATAAAAAAGAATGAAATACTATCAGGCTGCCTCCAATTTTTTAAAATGTTAATACATAACGAATAAAACACATTTTTGTTTCCAAATTTATGTTATAAAGTATAATATATATTTTTCATTACTTAAACGTTAACAAAAACACATTTAATATCGGCTAATATACTATTTTTTAAATTAAAGCAGATTTTATATCAGTAGAAAGTATTATTGTTTCGAATTTCGTTCATTTTATTTAAAATAATATATTAAACATTGTTTTGTAATTGTGCAATAATCATAGTAAATCAAATAAATTAAAGGAGCTGTAGTGTTACTGCAGTCATACTACTACTGCAGTCATATTCGTGAAAGCATAATTGTCTAGTACATTGAAATGAAATATTTTTTTTTCTATATTTAGTCATTTAACTCATTTCCAATTTACGTTTATTGAATACAGAGAGGTGATATTAGAAGTTCAAACTTTTATTTTTCTTCTTCAAAACGATACTAAGATAGTTGCGCTACGTATATTTTTCAACGAATTATTCAAATTTTGAATTACATCGATAGAGACTGTTGCCTGTTTGGGTGTAGTTGCCTCTTTATTCTCTGCGTCTAATTAAAAGACCACTAAAATCGACGCAGTCGATGATAAACGTCTGAATGATGTCAATAACCTTCTATAAGGGCGATAACGTTAATAAAATAACTTTCCATAAGAGCGCCGCTAATTATCTATCGGGATACGGATTATTTATTTACAACTTTGATAAAAGTGGAAAACGTATCATTTTATCATATGAATTTTATAAAGATTAAAACTTTTGTTCTTTTTTAAGATATTGAATCGAAATGGATTGTTCAATTGACATAAAATTTCACATTAACATCCAGATGGATATATATTTTTTCATTAGGTTTTATAGATTTGGTGAATAATCGCTTTAAATTTTATAACTAAACCATTAAGGCTATATAAAATAATGTGTCAGAGAATTGCACATATAGAAATAAATTAAAGAAAATTAAAAGATATATAAAGCTAATTACCAGAGATTGTTTGCCATAACCATTGTTGCGTAAAAAGATTAATCCTTAACGTCATGTACTATTAGTAATTATTGAAAAAATTGTATGAGTAAACCGATTCAATTCAAATGCCTTCATTTCATTTTTACCAAGTAAAAGGCGGGACAGGCAAACAGTTTTTAAAATTGGCTCTAATATTTATATCCACGTTACCTGAAATTAAGCCAGTACAATAATAATATGGTCTAAATCAATCAAGCTTAATTTTGTTGAGACTACGCGCGAGCTTAGGAAAAAGCTGAGACATAATTAAGAAAAGTTTCATCATCTCTTAAAATATTTACCACAGCCCTTCTCGTTCAACACAAACAAGTGTCAATAAGTCAACACGACCGCCGCGCACCCCAGAAAAAACTTAATTTTCTATTTAGTATCCACATGTCGACGAAATAAAGGTCCCAAGATTAGTCTTTCTACATATAAATAGCCTATTTACCATATTAAGTAAAGCAAGGCGACGTGCTCGCCTCGCGAACTTGTTTGCCCCATACATATAATTCGTTGCCGTATAGGAAAACAGCTTGTAAAATCTTTTTATATTGTTTATGTGGAGACGTAACGTTTTACGTTAATATTTACAGGTTAAAAGCTCGGAGAAGCTTAGAGGGATATTACGGCGGTGTTTTGAAAGGAAACGCTGTGTTTTCTTTATTAAATATGTTGCGAAAGCGAATACCGGATAATTCAAGTGATTTTAATTTGTTTTCCCCCATTATTTGAAAAATGAAAAAGGTCTTTTTATAATATCAAAAATATTATGCATTTAATAATTATAATTATATAAATATGGGTTATCATTTTTCAAATAATATCATAATAAAAAAAAATCAAGAAATTTGGGTAACTATACAAAATTATGACTTGATCATAGTACCATGTCAATAAAAAGGAATGATCCAGTACGTTTCATATATTTAGCTATGTTATAAATATATGACATCCGTTATATTAGTGCCATGAAAATATATTCACATTTACGTTATTTTACATCTACGTTTTATACGGACAATGCTGTCTATATTTATGCTATAAAAATATATTCACATTTACGTTTTTTACATCTATGTTTTTATATGGACGATGCTGTACATGTTTAAGCCATAAACATATATTCACACTTACGTTTTGTTTACATCTACGTTTTTATACGGACAATGCTCTCTATATTTATGCCATATAAATATATTCATATTTACGTTTTTTCACATCTACATTTTTGTACCGACAATACTGTCTAGACGTCCATACGTTCGAGACTATTCTACCTTTTAAACTGACTCCTGTTTTCCTTTATTTAATTTTAAAACAAAAATCACATTTCAAATTACAGAAAAAATTGAACCGACTTCAATTGAAAACCGAAAAAGAAGCTCATTGAAAACAAAAAATAATAAAAATCGCAGTACTTAGTTGGAACTTTTGCAGTACAATATCGTTTTCGCACATAAAATTACTACTGCTTTTGATTTTTTAAATCAATACCAAATGTACGTTTCCCTTTTTCTCTCATCTACAAGTATACTCGCACATAAGTACCAAAATTCAATTGACACTAACTTTATTATTAGATTATCATTAGACCTACATTATCCATACTCAATCACCACACCTATGCTATTAATTGTTCTGGAATTATATGGTGTAATTTCAAGATTTATGGTAAAATTTTAACCAAATTATGACGGAACTACACTGGAGGTACACACTTCCAAATAAAAAAGAATCATCCTAATTGGTTTATAAATGCTAGAAATATACGATAATATGCAACAGAACTGAGAATCTTTTCCTTTTTAAAGTTGGTTAGAAATGTAAACAAAGTATTTAAATGTTTTGATCCACATCACACTGTTTAAATTATACGTCTATAAAGTATAAATCTATTGTAAAAAGTATACATTTATCGTATTAAAATATATGTCACTTTAAATGATGTAAATACTAAATTTCCACAGTCTAAAACAGTTTTTGGTTAATTATTTAAAAGCTTCTTTGAGGTTATATCGTATATTTAAACCACACGATCCTATTTTTTGTTCATTATTTCCAAAATATCAAAATCTTTCAATTTAATTTGAACAAAATTTTTTAATACTCGATGAAATAGAAATTTTAATGAGTGAACATGTGCTTATGTGCTTTTAAGCACACACGTAAGTGTTCGCTAATTTCAACTTATACATTTTTACAAGTATGTTAAAGCTAATTATTATTTTTGGAAAAGAGATAATTTATTCTATTCAGACACATGGAGCCCTATACATATAATTTCATAATTAAAACCATGATTTTGAGTTAAGAATCAAAAAGTCATCAAAAAACCTAAAATGTATTAATATAAATCTTATATACCTTGAATCACATTCAATTTGTAATTCAACCAACGTTAACGTTTAAACTTATCATTCACATTCTTGCTATTTCTGTTAAAAAAAAAGTTTTAATGTAAAATGCATTTTAAAGATTTCATGTGCGTTCGTTCGTTTTTTTTTAATTAAGACATTTTACGTTATTGAAATACGTCTCGAATTTTTAGTTTAATTTATAAAAATATATTTTCTTATTATAGTCAGTACTAAAATGTGAAGATAATTTAAATTAATGTATGTTTAAGTTTATTTCCTTCAAAGACATAAAGTAATAATAAAACTTATCAAGCTCGTGAAGATCTCGCACGACGAGGGTTTAATACACATCGAGGCAATTTTTAATAGAATTTCTATTCAATTATATACTAATATTAATTTTTCACAAAGTTTAAATATTACCTTCCATGTTTTTTGCAGTTTACTCAAAAATATCGTGTAGATTTTTAAAAATGTAAGATTTAGCGTAAATGTCATAATTTTTCTATAATTTCCTAATTTAGATTTTACCAACCCGATTTATTTTATTTTTGAAGGACTACACTTTAGAGGACAATTTTTTAAATTTTCGTTTATTTTTTAGAATATTTCCTTAAATATGCGATTTAAAATTACGATAAAATATTTTTGTATTCCTCAAAACAGGTACCGTTAAATGTTAAAAAATTCGACAGAAGTTACACAAGTTATTTTAATATCTCCTTAAATATGCGATTTAAAATTACGATAAAATATTTTTGTATTCCTCAAAACAGGTACCGTTAAATGTTAAAAAATTCAACAGAAGTCACACAAATTACTTCTGCATTCCATATCGTCACGGGTGAGGAAAGCTGGATTATTATTAAAAACTTGTAACTAGGAGGCCTTGCGTAGTGAATATTTCTTTTTAAAGAGTTGTCTGATAATGAAAAAATTACGAAGTTCTGGCCTCATTCTTTGGACCGATGGGTTATTGGCAGCGATTGTTTTTAAATTGGAAAAGAACAATTACCCCAGACTGACATATCAGTAAATATCTGCCAATTATTTTGGAACAAGTTTGAGAGCAATACCTCGTCCAAACAACCCCTTTAAACATTAATTCAGACGAAGAATATTATGTTTGACTAGGCTGACTGAAAAAAATTATGAATCGGCCGCTACATAGCACCGAACTGTGCGGCATGTGATTTCTAATTATTCCCAAGAATAAAAGTTAAACTGTTAGAACGCAGAGCGTGAAGAAACAGTGACCGTTCTCGAAAAAACCGTGAAAGATACATCCAGGGAAGAGTGCGATGACTGCATTTCTCGTTCTTTCCGTCCCACGAAACGATACATTGAGTGCCATGGATACTATTTTTAAAAACAATAAATAAGCTATAAAGTTGCTAGTTGATCCTATTCTTGATTCTCCGCAAATTTTCAATGTCAACAGTGTATCTGAAAATAAAGTATAATTGAAATAAAACTATCAAAAAACTTGTTCCAGCCTAAACGTGGAATTACTTTAAAATTAATAATTCTACATTTCGAATTTCTCCCGAAAAAAATACTCGAAACTTGGCACCACAACTTGGAAAAAGTTGGAATTTAAACTTGGCACATTTCCAACTTTTTTTTATTAGACTACATTCCAAAAAAAAATTGCTCTATTTTTTATATTTGACTTTTTTGAATATATAAATTATTTATTTTTTATAATATATAATTAGTTTTTCATTTACAAATAAAATAAAATTGTAACAGAGTAAATTCTGTACATGGAAAATATTTTAGAAAGCGTGTGTGACGTAGCATAAGAATTGTAATAGAAGCTAGAAAATCTATTTTTGAATTTTTGCCTGTCTGCGTTTATGTTAATCTGCTCGTCAATCAGACAAACCCTGCTGGATTGATTTGATGAAATGTTGATATGGTAATAGTTTATAATTTAAGGAAATATATGAGAGAAGAAGTTTTTATAACTTTTCTTATTCCGAATTTCAAGCGAATAATGTCCTATGCAAAACTATTGACTAAATAAACTGCTTGAGTATTGAAGTTAAAGTAAACTAAGTACAATAAATGTACGTCACTGAAACAACCCACTCGTTAAATGTATTCTATTTTTATGTTAACATTAAGGACACAGTTCAAACGCTGATGGATCCAAGTTTATTTGTGAGGACCCTCGACGGTAGACGTCATTGCTTTTTGCGCGAAGAATTTCTATCACCAATTCACAAGACCCTTTGCTGCTTAAATCTTTTCGGTTTACTTATTTAAAATATTTGCATCATTTTTCTACACAGAAACGGAGTAAGTCGTCCGAAAAAACCAACGAAATTACATTTTAATAATTGAGGCACAAAAGTTTCGCGCAACAAAAAAAATAATTATTTCTCAGTGTTAATCTCGTCTCTGGGTACCGCGAGTGCTTGAAATATTTCCCCTCTCTGTCCCGCGAAGTGACGGGTCGAACTGAAGATTTTGAGCACATTTATGAGGAAAATGGAAAGAAAAAATCATGCGCCATAAGACTGTTTTGGTGCAGAGAGTTTTCATGGAAATGAATCGGGTAGACGGTTTTCCCGTAAAGGATTAGCGGGGATAATGGCTGTGATTTTGTTGTGTAACAAGGGTAGCTTGTTAAATGAATTGGAAAAAAATACTGGTACTTTCTCATTTCATTTCCTCTTCAATTTGAAATATTATATTTCATATCATATCCACCGAATTAGGTATGTCATTTATCGGCCTATTTTATATTCACTTTTATTTACGTAAAGCTATTTTAATTTAATTTGTAGAAATAATTAGATTAAGTCAATGTAATAAATGTTATCAAATTGTTAATGTTGTTATCATAACACTAAAGTCGCATTATAAGTATTTGATAAATCTTATTGCTATTGGTAGTTAATACGCTACAAGTTGAGGGATATTACAGAAGTTAGGCTTGTCTATGTAATATATTTTATTACAATTTTAAAGTGATTTTAATAATATTAAAGTCATAGTGTTAATGAATATAATATTGAAAAGATGTTAAAAATTAGGTAATGTTAAAAGGCTTTACCTTTTAACATTAGGCTCAAGATATCTTAATAGAATTATTAATAAATTTTTACAAATAATAAAGTTGTAACAGATTGAATTCTGTACGGGGAAAATTTATTAAAAAGACTAATTTATTTACTATATACAATGGTTGGTAAGACAGAAAACCTGTTTTGAAACTTTTTTTCTCTCTGTGTGTTAATTTGTTCTTCCATAACGCGAAATGTACTTCTTGGATTATAATTAAATTTGGTATGGTGATAGTTCTTTCCCTCCAGTAACATATAGGACACGTCTTTACTTAGATATTACAGGTATACTGAAACACCCTGACTTGATTAATATTAATATATTGTTACTGGTAACACCATCGATTATCGTTTTTAGTAAACTTTATGCTCATAGACTTCTGAGAGAATAAAAATTGAACAAAAATTCACATTAACTTTTTATATACTCAATTCCACGAGATCAAAGTCACGTCAGCATATATAACATAATATAATTGAAAAAAGTAAAGTGCTACAAGTGAGGAGATACAACAGAACTCGGAACTCTCATACCTCGCAAAGAAGACGCAGTATCGTAATATTCAAAGATTTCGATTGCATTTTAAAAATATGTCTGAATTTATATCTCGCTCAATGAAGTACACCAGTTCAAAAAAAAAGTTTTAGTTTTTCCAATAAACTATAAAAGCTTATTAGTTTTAAAATTACAAAAGTTATAATGACTTCTTTCTTAAAAAATTGAGTTCTCAATAAAGCATGTACATTTAGTCGACCATAAAGCGCAAAACCGCGAAGGTGTGCAATAGGTTTTGTTTCTTTCTTTCTTTATATAACTCAATTTTTTCAGGTTTTGTTCCTTTCTTTCTTTACATAACAAAAAAAACTGTTTTGTTTATTTAACTCAACTAACTTTTCCAATAACGTTTTATTTCAGTGAGTCTTAAATCGAAAGATCTAGAACATTATGATATAGAGATGGAAGGAAGACAAAAGGACATTACACGGTTTCTATTTTGGTCTTTTAACTACGGAATCCAAAAAGGATAATTTTGTAATTAAATAAATTATACATGTGTTCACTGTCTGGGTCTCCAAAAAAAATTAAATTTAAACAACCAACTACAACGGGGGTATATGCACTTTTAGTACTTTATACGTGTCAGTAGTGATTAAGAGACAAATAAAGATCTCGTCGGTTGGTTAGTTATAAACTCCGCCAAAATAATTGAAGGATAATCGAAAAGAATCAGAAGTTTTTCAAATTTTGAAACGATTGTCTCCGCAGGTAATTATTATTTGTATGAACAAAATATTTGAAAAAATGATCTTCCATACAGCAATTTACTTTTTCACATAGGTTTTTGAGTGATTAAAAAGAAAAAGTTGCAACTTTGGAATGTTTTTTTAGTATTTTGAACCAAAAAAGAACACATCAAAATTGGATATATCCCATTTTTCTACAAAATGGCGATGAATTATAAATAATTGAGAAAATATCGTTTTTAACATGTTTTTCAAACTTAGTAGTTTGAAAGACATATTAAAAACGATATTTAAAGTTAGTTGACTGGAAAAAAATAGTTTTTTATAAAAGTATAATTAAATGAATGTGGCGAGAACAAACTTGAAATTACTAAGTTTGAAGAGCTTGGTAAAAACGATATTTAAACTTAGTTGACTGGAAAAAAATTGTTTTTTATAAAAGTATAAATAAATGAATGTGGCGAGAGCAAACTGTACCCAAACAGCCCAAAATAGAACCGAGCCTACACCAAAATTGTTGAGGATCGCTTATTATTGATTATTATTCAATACATAGAGGCGTTCAAATTCAAAAGTGTTCTTTTTTTACTTTTGTACTGAATGATTATAGTCAAAAAATATAGTATAAGAAAATATATGGTGTTTTTTTAGGTGCTTTAATAAATATTTTACACTCCATGAACGCTATGAGTATTAGAACGCTAAAAGTACTATAATTTATAGGATCTATCATCTCCAAATCCAATAATTTCTCGCAGACATATAATATATAAAATTTTTAAAATGTTCTTGAATATATTTTATTTATTTTTCTTTTTGAGATATTTATTAAAAATTTAAAGCATTATGATGTATTGTATGCAGATGTTTACTGTATTTGATAAGAGACGGTGTCGAGGCATGTACAAATAACTTTACGGGGGATGAAAAAATGGAGGATAAATGGACAAACACAAATATCTCGCTCAATTCATATCTATATCCCTTTAGTATGACAAAGACGTCTATGGTGCTACATCATGCTGACTGAAGCATGGCATGGCATCATGTTTCACTCCACTGCTGATCTTGCCGATGCTCTTCAATTCCGCAACCACAGCCAACCATCAACTCTAAAAGCTATTTATAAATATAGTTTATTTCTTTCTGAACGTACAGCTAATCCAATTCCATTTGATGTTGTATTTAATGCTTAATCAGATATTTCTTGCATGTTTATAACAACTTTTTGCTAAATATATTTTAAAGCCAAGATATCCGGAGAATATATCTAACACGTAAAATATATTTAAGATGGAGAATTTATCTAAGATGGAGAATATATCTAAGGAAATACACTTTGCTAATAAGGCCATATATGCATCAAATATCTCGCACCTTAGCGAAAATTAGCAACGTCTTGTCCAAAGTACAAATTTTATTAAAATTCACCACGATATAATTTTATGGAACTGATCTTCTAGACATATATCTCTAGATATACATATATATTTCGTTGACATATGAACACATAATATAATTTAGTCACATTTTAGAATTAGCACTTAACAATATGACGTCCATGTTATTAAGAAATAATATAGAATATTATGAGATTTTTATATAGAGCAAAGAACGTACTACATATTTTAACAAAAGTCAACAAAATAAGCCAATTAATTGGCAGAAAAACGTACAATATATAATTCAAAAACATTATTTAAGTATACTATACTCATAACAACTGATGTGATTGTAAAACGAAAGAGGAAGAAAGAAATTAGGGAAACCATACGTTTGAACTACTTGTTTTCACAAGGTGTCTTCTATTTGGATCTATTTGTAATCTATTTGGAACTCATTACCAATATTGGTAATGAGTTCCAAATAGATTATACGAGAAAAATATTTTTCACAATTTACCAGTATGCACGGTAAGCTATTGTTAATTCCTGATAACCAAAGTTTTTAAATTATCATAACTTTGCGACATGTAATACAATGCGTCCTGCCACTGAATTTGAGATACCTATTAGCAAAAATTAGAAAAAAAATCCAGGCTTATAATGAAGTATGATCTAGAGTAAACCTCTTATATATTTTAGGAAACTTAAAAATTTAAAGTGTGAAGTATACTTTGCATAAATATAAAATGAAATTTTATTTAAAACTGAGAGCATTTGGAATTTGAAGTCAAAATACATATTTTCAATATTAACCTGGAAATGACCGAAACTTTATATTCGTCTAGTGAATACATACACATATCAGAATAAATTGACGGTAGGGTAATTTTCGGCACTAAGTTCCTTAAAAAAACAAGAACACATAAAAAGCGTCCATGTGCGAATCAGTTTGAAAAAATATACCATAGCAACACGTAATTCGAAAAAACTTTTAAAATAATTGGCTAATTACATTGGCCACGCATAAATTTGTGACAAAATCCTGGTAATATATTTTAAGTTATGTGACAGTCAATACATAATTCTATTATTTCTGTTATCTATTAAATTAAAATTTAAAACTAATTAGGTTGTTTGTCGATAATATTGCAGCTCGCTCGGTAACGCGATCTCCTCCCGCCTCACAGAGGCCCTACACCGGGCCACAAGCATCGCACCTCTTAGCAACTGCCGATATCTATATTTTATTATTGTTATTTTACTATGGAGCATGCACCAAAATCAGTCCAAGTTTGGTGCCTGTTTGTGGCGCAGGAACAAACAACTTCGAAAAAATGCATGTATTTCAGATTTCTTTTATGGATACCATTCCTTTGGAACCTAGCTAACTTATTGATTTTTTCGTGAAAAGGCCACAGTAACACATAGTCTGTGATATCAAGTATTTACCCATTACGGTTCAAGAGATGCAGCCCTGTGATATGCAGACAGATGAACGGGCAGATGGAAGACGGAGGCTTGGTAATAGCGTGCGATTGGTACCCTTTGGGTAGAGAGCATTAAAAATATGAGTCACAGAATGAGTTAAGAGTTTTCGTCATTAGTATATACCCGTATATAAACAAATACATATATATATATATATATATATATATATATATATATATATATATTTGAAAAAAAAAAGCGCAAGACGTATACGACACAATTGACTTTTTGCGATATTGTTATCTTAAACTGAAAAATAAAAGTCACACCATTGATTGTCCTTAGTTATTTATTTTCTTCGATATCCCAAATAATATTTATTTTTACACAATACTGAATTCAGTAGGCACATTACGAATGATAATTGAATCTAACAATTCTGACAATGATTACTAGACTGTGCTAAATCGGCTGCCCAATTATGTTTCATTGCAATTATCTCGAGAATCAGAATGAAAAGCTTTCCAAATATAAAAGCTTCGAAGAGCTACATTGAAGAGCTTTATTATAATTGAAGATGCGCTTCTAATTCTAAATATAATTGGATTACCCGTCGCATTATTTTTTTCGAGAACCAACACGTGGCATACTTGATTTTAATTTGAAGTTAAATTTATTTTATTCTGTTTCAGAAATATAAATTTCTGAAACAATATATTGACTTATCTTATTTCATGGGGCAATATATAGAATAGAAATAAATATTAAATATTTATGTGAATTAAGTTCGAAAATATTAAGTGATGAAGTAATACAAAAATAACATAATTATAAGAAGACATTTTTTTAGTTTAGCGTATTACTTCTCAGTTAATTATGAACTTTAGAAATTATTAAAATTTTAGAAGGTTAATATGTATCTACGATGTGACTATATTTTTCTAACTATCGTTTTTTTAATCATTTGATAAAATTTGACCTAGAGGTATTACGTTACATCGCAGCTAGAGAGATTATCAAATCAACGAATCAGAACAAATTTTAGTGTTTATAAATAAGGTACTTTTTACGTGAAAAACTAAACATATTTGAAACGAATATCGTTACAAAATATGTATCCATTGATCAAAATGTGTTTTACGATCTATAATATACATATATATATATATATATATATATATATATATATATATGAAATATAATATTATAAAGATTTGATTTCTTGTTATTTTGTTAATTTGTAATCGATAAACTCAAAAACCAGTGGACCGATTTTAAAAATTCTTTCATCAACTTAAAGCTACATAATCAGCGAGTAACTATATTTTATGTTCTAGGCCATATTTTATTTTGAAAAATATATTTATTCCTCATAAAAATATCGATAGTCCTACACATCCTACACAAGGTATAAAAAATTGCCTAAAAATATTCTTTCTTCGCGTGCCCTGCAAAAACTATTGTTATTACATAAACAATTCGGATACATTTGAACGTTCTCACTAATATGAACAAAAAAGTTCTGACAACACTATATGTAATTGTTATAGTTATGTTATAATTAACGTTTTTTGGTCAAATTAGTCAACTGAAACACAGATGCGACCAAAAAAGTGATTATATCCGTATCATCATATGAATCCTTATCCAAATCAATTATTAAATAATTTAGGATGTTTACCTAAGAGTAAATTACTTTTTGAATTATTTAAATCAATATATTCGTTTTTAAGTTATATTGAGTATAACAACATAAAAATTGTCGCGGATATTCCAAGCCGCTGTATGATACGTAGGTAAACAGAAATGTTGCTACCTAAACTAATATTATGAAATGTATTATAATTTAATGTTCAAGAAAATTGGGATAAGGCAACTACTAGATAGTTTCATTATCCAGGTTGATTATGTATTAACTACTACAACTAGATAGTTAAATTCCTCGCGTAAATCCTTTATTAATGGTTCGTGTAAATCCTTTACACGAAAAAGATTTTCGTTAACTGTTCTAGAGCAATAGTGTCACCCAGGAATGAAACGGTCGATGAAATAAACAGTTTAATCACACAAAAAATCCCTGGCCAGGTCAAACATCACAAATCGTTAGACACCGTTACTAATATCGAAGACGCAGTAAATAGCCCACAGGAATTTTTAAATTCACTTAACCCCGCTCCAACCAGGCATTCTTCTGAGAAATTTAAGCCCTTCTAACATGTGCGATGGGACGAAGCTATTTATAAAGTAATTAAAATACAACTTATTTGTAGCGACCATTATCACTGTCCCTGCAGCTGGTGAATTAGCTCATATTCCTAGAATATCGAGGATTGCCACTGATTTGCCAATTCCATTGAAACGACTTCAATTTTTGGTGAAAATTTATTTTGCTTTAACAATCAACAAGTCTCAGGGCTGCTGTCACAAAATAAAACTACATCAAATGTTGTTTATAGGGAAGCTTTACGACACTAAACTTTAGAAACAAATTTCAACAAAAAAATTAATTTTTAGCAAATAACCTTATCTTAAAATAGCAACAGAACCGCCAATGACTGCTAAAAATTGTAATTGCTATATTAGTACCTATAAGAAATTATTATTTTGTTCTATTTGTACAAGTTTAATTCTGTTTTTTTTTCTATTTGTGCTATGCCGAAGCGGATCACATTAGCATATAATATTATGTGTACTATACTTACTAATATTACAAATGCGAAAGAAATTTGGCAGAGATAGATTACGATTTGATAGATTGTATATGTATGTAGGTAGTTTGGTGTACCATATAGACTACTTGTTATGCTTATATTTGGGACTTACGCGGGTGAAACCGCGGGGCTCAGCTATCTATATTAATATTATAAAGAAGTAATGTTTGTGAGTTTGCATGTAGGAGGTAATTTTCGAAACTACTCATCCGATTTTAAAAATTCTTTCATCAATAGAATGCTTCGTTACCACTAAGTGATATAGACTATATTTTAATGAGACAAAACGGAACAGCCAAAATCGTGTAGTCCACGCGGGCGAAGCCGCGGGAGAAAGCTAGTATATCATATCTTACTTCATTATTTACACAGCTGTTTGATCTGCATTTATATTCTTATTGTTTGTTTTTATAAATAATTCGATAAAACATGCACCTAAAATATATAAATCTTACTAACTAGCTTATTCATCACGATATCTCCAAATTTATAAAGTCTAGAATCTTGGAAGCTGGCAGGTGTATTTCTCTTAGTTACAAGTTTTCATACAGAAATAAATTTCCAAAATTCTGTCCCTAAAGATGTGGAAATGAGGATGAAAGATAATATCAATAATTCGAAATTATCAAAGATTTTTTAAGCATTTTTGGAAAATCACTAACGTTAAATAATTAATATATAAAAATGCAGTTTTAGTCCCATTTTATCGAGGCAAAGCAATAACGGATAAGCTATCTGCATATAATCGGAAATTTCTTTTGTATTACAAAATTAACGTATTAAAATTAAAAACCGCTGTCACATCTGATAGTTATCTAATCAATGGGGTCATTGAACTTATTCGAATGATCTCCATCTTATTTCCATCAACCGCTTCTACTTCATATGATTTAACATCTTAATATAAGTTTACAGGTATCCACATGTGCATGATATATCCGCTTTACTCCAAACCATACCGATGATTTTTTCTTGCACCAGTACATTATACCGCCAAGTCAGTTTCATATGTACATGGCCTTTTGCTTCAGGATTCTCATCCAAGCCATTTTTGGGGAAACGAACGAGGTCCTACCTGAACATACGATAATCCTTTACCGTATGCGGCCTTTAATTTTCTTCACGGTTCCACCAAGTCTTCGTTAGATATCTTCTCAAGGCGAAATATTCGTAGAATATGTCTATTGAGGATGGCTTGCAATCGCCACGTGAAAACTTTAGTTGCCTTCAAATTCCAGCGCTTTCGAATACATAGCAATACGATCTTGAGGTAGGACTAGAATATTTTGAGTTACACCGTTGTAGAGTCAGTTTCCATGGTTGGCGCAAGGCGTAGAGTTGTGCTAAGGACGCCTTAACTTTGCTTTAATCACCAACCATTTACATACACCCTTTCCAATTTTGAACCTAGCGAAATGTGTAGCCTCTTAATTTTACAAATATTTTGTAAATTTCTTAAATTTGTCGGAAAATAAAGTATTGATTTTAAAAAAAACTTAACCAAGTAACGCATTCTTTATCTTAAGAGCGTTATGTTAATCCCTTGGTAAACGACAGTTTGAGTGTTAATAATTTCTGAACTTCACTTATGTTAGCTTTCCCACAATCAAATTACGTCCTGTTCAGTAGTTTTAATCTAATAACTGAAAATTAACTTACTGATATAAGTAACACTGCGAGTAAAAAAATATTTCCTACATTCTAATAATTTAAATATAATATTGAAACCCAAATTTCAGTGTTATGTTGATGAGATTAAACAAAACTTTAATTCCCTTAAATCAACCTTTTCGAAAAAAATTGGTTTCTTCTTTTTCTTTTCGCTTAATACCATCTAAAATTTGGTGTGATGAGAAACTCCCAGAGGATTTATACCTCTGTCTCTGTACCATTTGTTAATACAAGAATGTAATTATTTTCGTACAACGCCCTGTTAGCTCTGATTATCGACATTGCTAATATATAACTTTGTGATATAAAATTCTGAAGTCCAATTTGTTTTGAATATCTTCGACGTATTAACATACGATAAAAATAATATAATCCTATTTAATATAAGGAATAAATCGTCATCCGGCATTTTATTTGCAAAATCCAACCAAACAGCTTAATAAAGCCACTAAATAATAAAATAAAAAAACAACTTATGGATATCGTGACACTTTAACGTAAATAATCTCAGCCATTAATTTAAATAATGAAAAAGTGCTAATTTATCTCCTGCTCTAAGCTCCTGTGAGAGACTTTTGCTTATTTTTCATTCGTTCTTTATCCCTTTATGTATAATATGCAAATCTGCAGTTCATTACTGGACTTAAAATATGCCCTTTCAAGGACTATGGATTATGTCTGCTCACGTTAATTAACTAAGTTAATTTTGAATTTGAATATGCAAAATTGCTCTAATAAACAGTATGTTATTTGTTAGATAAGCGTTGAAGCAAAATAAGTAAAATATAATTCGGGATAGTCTGCTGGAATTTTAAAAGTGTTATTTAGCTCTTTCACAAAGGGTTCTGCACATTCTTTTTTTGGATTACAAAATTTTTCAGCTACTTGGAAAAATGTTTTAAATAGTAAGGTACAGGTACATCATGCCGTCGTTAATATTTTATTTATTTTACAAAAATATGTGTATTTTAGTAAAATAGACATCAATCCCAAAGGAGAATGTTCCATCGTTTTCTTTTAACATTTGCTTACAATATAGTAGTACAAGACCTTATAGATATTGTAACCTTTGCTTACAATATAATAGTAGAATAATCTCTGTAATGGTATACGGTATAATCTCTGTTAGTCAAGTGGTTATCAAAATAGGAATAAAGTTTGTACATTGTTATTCAGAAAAGTTAAATAAAATTACATGTATTCCTTATAAAGTAAGACCTAACCAGTTTTAATACATCTAGCAAATTCAGGATATTTTTTTGGAGTTTCGTAATGATACGAGGAAAACTTATAATGTCGTGAGAGAATTGTCAATAATCTTTAGCTCTTATTTCATTGCAATATCAAGTAATGAATAAGTTTTAATATAAAGTGTAATAAAATTGATAGCATCTAACTCGTGTATCTTAGCTCTATGATCTTAGCTATGTGATCATATACGTGCAATTACATAAACTTGCCTATTTTTTTAAATCTAATATTATTTTTTTTTCTTGTGAATTAGTGAGAAAGGTTTTTGACATTTTAATAGAGAAATTATTGTGATTTTTAAATTTTTGAACCCTTTAATAATTTAATGTATTTAAGCGCAATATTATTTCTCCGTCCCTGGTTTTAATTTCACACAAATTGTTTTGTAGAGGATTTATTTTCATTAATATTTACATACATACAAAGTATGTAAGGATATATGTGTATATATATATATATATATATATTTAATTAAAATGCAAAAAACATTTTTTTAATATGTAAATGTGTCCACTGGTATATGTTATAAGGGATCGAATATTTTTGCACATCTCGTCAAGTAGGTTCATCAGAAAGCGATTTCAAAGTGAAAAGTGGTTCGAATTACTATTACTTAACCCTTCACGTGGAACATGCAATTTGGCATATTAATAAAACATTTTAATCCGCAGATATTTCCATAGCTAAAACTCAAAAATATTCACTTATAAATTTAAGGGGGATAAAGATAATAGTCGAATTTTTGTTCAATTCGATATACGTGACCCACACAGGGTTATAGTTTGGTCATAAGGGCCTAAAAATATTTTTCACATCTCATTTCTGAAACTATTCAATCTAAGGTAATTAAAAAAAATCATTTTTTTAAAAACCCGCACAAAGATTTTAGAAAACTACACCGATGATTTCAGATGTCTTAATTTTTTAAACCGGCATCATGTTTTTGAACCTACGGAAAGTAGGTACAAAAAAAAAACTAAAATTGCTTTTATATTCATAGTCGATTTTCACAAAAACCATGCCACGTAAAAACTTGAAATTTGGGGTAGTAGCAAATTTTATTGAGCCCATATTTCGCATTAGGTGACTTTTATATATATATATATATATATATATATATATATATATATATATATATATATATATGTATGTGTACATATATAAACCAGAAAACCTGTTTTTAGATTTTTTTTCTCTCTCTGTGGCTATGGATTAATATCTTCTTTATTCACGCGAAATATATTGCACGAAATTTTATGAAATTTAGTAGGTTGATAGCTTATACCCTAGAGCAAAATATATACTAATATTTGGATATTACCAATATATAGAAAACATCCTGACTTGGTGAATATTACTATATCGGTACGACTAACGCCAACTGACCAACTGAAAGAAAAAAAAAGAAAAATACAAAACTCTTAATTAATTTTTATACCGAGTTCCACGCAAATGAGGTCGCATTGGCGCAGCTAAAATTCACAAAAAGTGAAAAAGTGGGTTTATTTTAAACCCACTTTTTCACTCAATACAGAAAATGTTTTCTATTCAGTTTATGGGATATCATTTGGAAATGCTTGTTATGAAAACCGCAAATATTTTTCACAATTAAAAACTGTATATTTAAAGAAAGAGTATTTCCCCCTTATTTCCTAAACTACCTATTTAGCCAAAAATCATGAAATATCTGACTAGAACATTTATTTATTTACTGAAACGATCACAAAACAAATTACAGTCACGTAGATATACAATAAAAGGAACAGAGTATAAAACTAGACTATAACTCTAATTATGTGGGCACAAAATGGTTACAATATTTGTGAATTTTTCTGGGGTTACTCGTGTTATTAGATATATTACAAAATGTATTGATCAATTAATAAATTTATTATTATTTATTATAAGTATTAACTTAGAATTATAATATTGTCTAAATACTGAAAAAAAACATTAATTCTATCGTAGCTAGTTTTAATTTATAAATAATATATTTTGTATTTCCTTTTTAAAGGTTAATAATTTCGGAGCAAAAATTTCTAAGGCTAAGAAACAATGTCGATATGCAATCAGCACATTCGAATTTTAGGATTATAAAAAGAGGTTATTATTGTTATAAACTTATAGTTGAATGGAGAGAGGAGATAAGGAAAATCGACATGTGAATGTATGATTTTATATACATAAATAGATCAGCGTTTTTTCTCCGTACAGCTATTGATAACAAATTAAATCGTAGTTGGATTGCATAGGACCTATACTCTCGTCCAAGATGAAGTCTGTAGCAAAGAATATTTTGTAATTTTTCAATTCTATCACAGAGACGAAATAATTGACCCATATTCGAGAATAGCTCTGATTAGTGAACAATATAAATATGTAAAAGTGTAATGATTTTTAAATTATTTAGTGAAATGAGAGATGAACCCTAGACGTTAGGCACATTTATGAATAATGCGGTTTCCATTAGTTAGGGAATATACCTGATTTAATAGATTTATTGAACAGAATACATAGCGGAAAATTAAAATTCGGAGAACTAAATTCTAGCTACATTTTTTTATAAAAATTAGCAGAATCCCATCGGGCCCAGCGCTCTGGGATTCCGCTTATTTTTATAATAACATGTTTTATAAAAACATGTTGCAGTCGAGACCTTTGATTTTTATTTTAATAAATTCCCTACTAACATGAATATCACTCAAGGAGTTGGCATGAAAGGGAGGATTTGAAAATGAATTGCTGAAATCGGTTTATCTTTTTTTAAAAACAGAGCTAAAGTAATTTGAAAACATTTCACAAACTTCGTAAACATTTGAAAATACTGAGCTATCATATTTCAATGTCTCTGAAATTGAGTCATGACTTTTTTTGTTGTTGACATATCTCCAGGAATATTTTATGTCATGCTTAGTGCATGAGACAAAATTATAGTAATGGACCATAATCCTTTTTTTTTTTAATATGCACCTTTTATTGTAAATTATATAACAGAAATTATATTTATATTGTGAAATATTATATTTTTAAATAAATGTATGCACCGATAAATCTTTTAAGTGCTTAAATGTGTACAGTACCCTCAGAGGGTTTCCTAGTCGTGATTGGAGTTTTTTTTATTGAGGAACAGACCCTATTCCAAAACTACCTGTAGTGCGTGTTTTTCATATGACTTAAAATGGTCATACTGCAGACCATCTTAGCATATTTATCTCAGCTACGTGTGAATTGTCACCTTTTCAGCGGCCAACTTTCTGTCATTCCGTATATCATGTCAGGTCGGACATAATATACGGTCTACGACTTTATAGATTTTGTCTTTTATATATAAAGTCCTTAGTCTGTCACATAGTGATTCAGACAATTGTCTCCATTTCACCCATCAGACGTTTATTCAGGGTTGATCGAATCGTTATAAATCTCGTATTTCTATATCAAATTGTAATTAAGAAATCATATGGCAAGAAACTTATATTATTAATTTAAAAGGTATTTGAACCAATATTTTATCAATGTAGTTCAAATGTTTATACCACTATAGCGAATAGTAGTTCATCTGATAAATTTATATTGTAATTAGTTCTTGGAGCCGAAATTCATAGACTAAAAGACGGGTATGTTGGTTGATTTCAACAGCTAACTATGACAAGGATTTTTTTCACATCTAGAACCGGTTAAATAATGAAGTTAAAACATTTTTTTCACAAATTAAAAAAATCTCAAATATAGTCTATTTATTTGCTTTACGTGATTCTGATTTAATGTTTTCAAATTTATGCACACTTTTTCTATTATTGTCTATTGGTATTTCCAGAATAATGTTTTAGTGAAACTAACGAAGAACAATCTGAAATTTCGTTGGTCTTAATACACCTAATTATTATTAGAATACATCATAAAGGAGTGCTTGGCTACTCGACGTATAGTAATTATACAAATATATAGTGTAACTATCTATTACGATAGATGGCGTTATGTGCTTTAATTATTGTGTGTATATTTTAATATACTTGTATTATTATTGATCCATTATCTATTCACTATGCATACGAAATCGCAGACTCTGTTAGCACTAAAATGAAGCCAAATTTTATTAAAAACGAATTAATTTTCTACTAGAATTCAGTTACATGACATTGTATTTTATTTTTTAAGATTATTTTCTCGAAAATGAAAGTGCCATTTCAAAACTCTAATTTTTTATAAGTTAATTGCTAATTATTTGTCCTTAGTACATGTTTCTCATTATTAATAATATAAACAACACAGGTAATCTAAAACTCCACGAAATTCACAATCAAAACTGGCATTTACCTTCGTTTTTCTTTTCAAGTACTCTAAAACTTGTACAGTTTATATATATATATATATATATATATATATATATATATATATATATATATATATATGTATATATATACAATACAAATACTTCTTAAACCCTTGTCTGGCTAATGTTTGCATATGAAATTAAAAATGGAGCATGAGGAGTGTCAAGGCTTATTAATCATTAGTCACTATCAATCCTGGCTGAAACTCAAAAAACATTGTTACCAAAACAAACCTTACTTAAAAGAAAAGTTTAAAATCTTGTCGATTCATTAGGAAAACAAATACTTATAACGCGCAAGTTAAACTTTTACTTCTCCATGATTGATAAGTTAAATATTGGTGTGCTTTCAGTCAGCTTAAACAAACTAGACTTAAAATTGTATTGTAAATGAAAAATTCATTTAAACTCAACTCCACTTCAGCTTTCTCCGTCACTTACTCTCCCTCTCTCGTTCATTTTCTATTTTTTCTTCGCAAAGCCTTTTTTGTTAATTATTCACCGGCTATTATATTTTATTTTCGTTACCCCCTCCCGACGACGCCACTGTCGAGAAAATTGCTACGAAATGGCTCTAAAGTATATAATTTAATGAATACCTTTTTTGTTTGGACAGAAATAGGTTTAGCTTGATACTCTTTGGGTGAAGGTTGCTCCGATTTCAGATAGGGTGATTTGCAAATGCGTTCCCCGTTCAAGGGTGGGTTGAAAATATGTATATTTTTTTAGTTTTTGTTCTTTATCGTTGCAAGGTAAAGTGAGAGTTATACGTGTTACGACATAAAATTGAAAATTATATCAGTTTGGGTTCCATAGTCCAATTAGATATATTAATATTTTCGTCATATGTTCTTTACGTAAATTATTTTTTTTGTCCGAAGTGCATGTAACTAATGACATTAAACTTGATGACATGCAGTAAAAATTATTTGTACTCGTTTTAAATGTATGGAAATGGAAATGAAGGGCTCGCAACACTTTTACCAAATGACTAGGTTTTGTTTGTAATTTCGTTTTTATTGACGATAGATTGAGTTAACGAACATCTAGAGCTATATATGGCAGTAAATATCACAGTTACTAAAAAAAATAAAAATTTGTTGAGAAATTTGATTGGATAAATTTTACTGAAATAAGTTAGAGCAAAAAAATATTGTTAATGTCACTATTTTTGTAAATGAACTATTAAACTGTAAATTATTGAATGTTGTGTTAAAATTCTTTAATTTGTTTACCTGATCTTAATTTTTAATGACAAACAGATAAACAATAATTTCGAAAAGAGTAAATTCTTTCTCTCTAGTTTATTTGTAGTCCCGAATGTATTTACCACTTAAGGTTAAACATTGTTCTTAAGAATTTATTTTACTGTTCTATCGAAGCAGGATAGGTGACGGTTATGAAACACTACAATATACCACACTGGTTCTTTTTCTTCACTTTCAGAACTACATATTTGGTCTCATTCAGTCAGATTACATTTTTTTAATACCCTACTGAATTATTTTTTTTTTTTTGAGTTTCTTTTGAATACGATGAAATATGGAAAATAATTAAGTACCCTTTTTATACGTATAACGTATTCTAATACCATTTATCTGTTATTTCGTGTAAATATCTTCATACAGTCATCTGTGTGATTCATTGGAATGAATGTAGGAATTTTGATTATAAAATTCAGTATTTATACAATTTTTTTTATAAAAAAAATGAAAGTACAAATTTTAATGTTTTTAATGACATATATTTGACAAACTTCTTATTCAACGGCCTGAATTCCCAGGGTTGGCCCTGGCTTCTTAAGGATGCTTCTCTAGTGAGTTTTCTTAGCTGATTCTTTCCAAATTTTTTACAAAAATGGAAAGCCCTTTTCAAGTCTTCTTCAATTCACTCTACCAGTAGTTCTGTAGAAAACCAGAAATATTTTGCTGACATTTCTAATTTCATATAATTTTTTTTTTAATTTCTATATATTTAATTCATCAACAGCCCACCCCTGTCCACACTGCTGACCAAAGCCTCTTCCAATATGCCTTTCTTTGGAGGTAATTCCAATATTCGCCACGTTTTGTCGCTGTGCGTAGCTTCGCACCATTGGCGCTGCTATATCTCAGTAGTCTGTAGCATTTTTGCTATGCGTTTACCAATATTACGACACTCCTACTGAATATGTGGGCCGGAATAAAACCCAAGAAACTGCGGTGCGCCGCGCAGTCAAAGGCCATAAACCTGTGATCAACCCACGGCAATAAAATATCATGTAATAGAGCTAGCTTAGTATAGCGTCCACGTAAACGAAGTCGCAGGCAGAAGCTGATTTACAAACAAACCCTTAAAACTGAAGATGAAGTAAATGGGTTTACATGAATGCATTTAATTAATTTTTGCTTTTCCGGTCATTTTTAAACACCCTGTTAAATGAAAAGCGCATGCGTATATCTACTGATCTGTATATATACATATATTTTATATTTTTCTTGCTGAAAATTAGTTTGGCAAAAGCGCAATTAATTAAGTATTAAACTGAATGGAGAATTGATGTTTCATTTTATGGAAATTTTTCGCTTCTTTGTTTCGACGCTCGTAAAGACGCCGTTTTACGTTTCGGAGTTTTGTCCGAACATCGCTTCGGGACTGGTTGAGATGGTGTAAGACGTTCGTGCAGCAATTTCATGCCGTACCTTTCAAAGGAGATGATCATTTCGTTTTAGTATCTGTGATTTATGTTGCTCTTTACGAATGTGATGAGATGGGGTAATTGCATTGTACTCACGCCGTCATCGTACTCGTTAACTATGATAAGTGTTAGATGTTTGATGATCTACGCTGTTCGTAACAAAAGTCTTATTCCGTTATTGCAATACATTTTCAATATCAATAAATTAAATATAATATTAAATAGAGCTTCAACTTCAAAATGTCAAATCTGAAATGGAGGATTTTGATATTAAATTACCCATTTTTTTGCAATTTTTAAAACAATCCAAAAACACAAAAGAAAGTACAAGAAAGTGTAATGGAAACAAATACCTTTTTAGGTAAATCCTAACGACATTAAAAATAGTCATAGAAGTTTCAATTATTCATTCATCATCTTTGCTTAATGGCGCCATTCAAAATTTAAGGCTGACAAAATGTTCAGTTATATCACTGCTGTTTGCCCTAATGCAATATAATTGACTATTTTAACAAAGGCTTAAGTAAAGGTTTTGCATTTTTACAGCAGCTTTACATCTACTATCTCCGAAAAACACTTTCATTATTGCAAGAAAAATCCTCAAATGAAAAATAAAATCACGAACGTCCTAGTACTTGCCGTACTTGACTTTGTTACTTTGCTTATCGAACAATAATTATTTAATATAAATAATCAGAAAAACAGGACAAAAAAATGTTGAAATAAAAGTGAATTCTTTAGTGATTTAATGTATTTTATTAAATTATGACTTAGTTAGGATAGATCGAAGGGTCGTTTAAAATATATTTCACAAAATATTGTTTTTGTTTCCCCGCGAATTAAATTTTTTAATGAAAACATTATTACAGTTTTGCGATTTAATTTTCATATTTTATTTAAAATATTTAATACACAAATATAACACATCCACTAAGTTTATTTTACATTAACACGGAGAAATAAACTCGAGGCTATTGACTACTTAGTTTATTAGCTAGTCAATCTCATTGCTTACAATAAACAACTACCTTGAAATGGTAAATATAGACGTTTCAATTTTTTATCTATTCACTTAGTGATGTCACTTTATCTACTAAATATATTTTACATTGTAACAGAGAAAATAAACTCGGTCCTATTGGCTGCTCAGTTTATTGCCTGGTCGATCTCATTGTTTACAATAAATCTCTGCTTTCAAAGCAGATCCCTCTGGAATCTACTCGCGATGAATAAAGCCAATTATGTTCCACCACACGTAGTCAGAGCTAAGCATTTCCATTATATTATTTAGCACAGGTTTGCTGACTGCCACTATTGTTTATCCTGTTCTAAGCCACTAGCATTTGCATATGTAATTCACTTTTCATGATCAGTTACTAACGGAAGCATCAACTGATCGAAATTTTATTTTAATATGAATAATTTCTGACAAACATTAAGACACAAAAAATTAAAATTAGTACTTGACGTCCATTTAAATCAATTTATTTCATGCAATAATCTTGAAGTCTTCTTTTTAACTATCTTTAACAAAAACACTTTGGTCTGTTTTGACCTAGTAATAAAATATTTTAGAAATTTTGACAACCTTTCTAGAAAATTTGGTGCTCGCAGCTAAAAAAGTTTATCATCCTACCAAATATTTGTCACTCTTGAGAATACTGACCAAGTAATAAATCCCATTAATAAAATACTAATAATCAACAGACTATCTTTGTTCCTTATACGTTTCTGGACTCACATTATGTTTCTGTACTCACTTTCAAGAAAAATATTGTATGCTGTTAAGAATTGTTTTATTTGTTGTATGTAATGCACGCAGTCTCACAATTTACATCATAATGATCTTTTCTAATTCAAGATATTTCTTATGGCTAAGATAAATGCTATATAATTTATATTTTGTGTCATGTGCATTAAAACGCATGTGTAATTTTATAGAAAAGTAGTAATTAAAAAATTTGAAATACATTTTCAAATTAAAAAATTAAAATGTGTCCAAAAATCTCAAAAATATGAGCGTCACACGAAGATAGACTAATTAATAAATATCGAGAAGGTTCCTTAAGATTAGTCTCAAGCACAATGGAAATTTACTGATAAGCAAGTTAAATCACCGTAATGAAGAACGATATATTGAGTCCAATTACAAAATATTATTTTTATAAAAATTATACTTGGAAATTAATATTAGGTATAGAAAGAAAATTAAAATAATAGGAAATAGGATTTCATAATACCTGAATTCTATTGAAAATTCAATTGAAAAAGTAAATAAAGCTTTTTTGAAAGAAAACGTCCTTCAAAAAGGAAAGAAAATTTATATCCAAATACATAGTTTACAAAGAGCAAGAAAGAAATAATTTTATTCTGCATTAACTTTGGACACAAGGTATCATATACAACATCAAGATGGTCACCAGTTTATAGTGAAATATTACTGGTTCGCTACGCAGTGAAATAAGCATAGCTCAGAAATACATGCAGGTAGGACTTGTTGATATGTGAGATATTGGTTAACATAGTATAAAAGACATATAGTTATTTGCTTAGAAAATAAAAAGAATATAGATGATAAGTTCAGGAAAATTGTATATAATAAGAAGATAATGAATGCAAAGAATGTAACAACATCTACATGTTAAAGCGAGCATAAATCGTATGGAAGACCCAACCCCAGATGCAAATCCGGCGTCAAATAATGGATATTAACAGTAAGATATAACCACTATTCAAATTTATTCTAATTTTAGTCAGTGTTTCTCTTGTATTTGATGTTTTTTCTATACAAATCATGGCAGAACAATAACAATTATCAATCCAAAAAAAATTACTACAATTTACAGTAATAAGTAGTCTTTATAACATTACTATTCGCACCATTGCTTCATATTAAAAAAAATCTCAAGTTGTTCATCATTACGGTAAAAAATTTTAAAAAAGGCAAATATGTTGAGCTCAGTTCTTTCTTAGCAACCCCATAAACGTCCCGCCTCTACCACAGGATGTTTTCCACTCAAAAATTTAGCGGTAGTGGCTTAAGTTATCTACTCTAATTTCATTCTTTATTACACGAGAACTTTTTAAAACGAAACTCTCATGCCCTAATAGTAAATTGGTTTGTTGAAAAAAGAGACTAAAAGAAAAAGGAAAACACATCGGGACCGGGAGGAAAGTAGTAGGGGAATTTTCCCCCGTGCTGCCAGTCACTTATTACATTAATAACTAGAAGATAGCTAGTACAATAAATCAAGCTCGTCTTATTTTTTTAAGCTCTCGGTCACAGAAAGAAATATGTCAGTTATTCATGTATAAATAATATTGAGTTGGTTAGCAAGAAAGGCTTTGTTATTTCTGATGTTTTAAGTTGATATAAGAGAATAAAACATGTTTTCCCGCAATAAAATATTCTAGTAATAAATTCAATTCTAACAAGTGTGGTGGCTAAGCAGCCTTATTGGTTTAATTTCGTAAAAATACGTATGTTGCGGGACTCTCAAATGCTGAATTTCAAAATTCTGCTGTATTTTCATTGATATTAATCTCCAGATATCAGACTATGATGGTAATCCAAAAAATGATCTTGGATTTTTTATATGGTATAAAATTGGTTCAATACTTTAAAGTATTGGAACTAGTAAACACTTATTGTACACATCTAATGTACAATATTTTTCTAATATTGATTTTCAAATTAAAGTACACAAGTGATGCGTTATTACAAAGAACTTTTAAAATAATATAGCATTTGTCTGAACATATTTTTTCCGGAAATTTTTGGGAAGAAGAAAAACGCCACTTCTCTGTCCTTGTTGTCACACTATTGCAATTTAAGTAAATTTTTCAAAATATTACATTCATATATCTTCTGAATGAACCGATTTCAAAGTAAGGATTTATATATAAGACTGACGTAAGGATTTTTCATTAAATACTAAATCCTTACGTCAGTCTTATATATATATATACATATATATATATATATATATATATATATATATATATATATATGTGTATATATTTATATATATATATATACATACATATATATATATATATATATACTTTTATATATGTATGTGTGTGTGTGTGAGTACTTATATATTTTAAAAAATCGTCATTGATTTCATTTTTATTTCCAAGACCGACACCAAGGCAGTGGCTGAAAAATAATGTTATTTTAATACGCAAAACAACGTTATTGACGCTTTACAGGTTTTAAGACAGAAAATGTCTTTATATAATAGATACAAAACAACAAAAGTATAATCTCCATAAATTACCCAACGAAACCTAGATCGTGGTTAAGAATTTAACTAAAGTAGAATTTACGTCAAAATAGAATACGTACACGTTTCATTTAGTTGTGGATAAAATTAAGTATGGATAAATTAATTTCTACAAAATTAACCCCAAATATATTCAATAAAAGAATATAATTTTTTTTTTTACTTCGTCATGTTGTCCATCGGAAAATAAAAAGAGTGCTTATATTAAAGCGCCAACAGAAAGCTGTCCGTGACGGATGAACATTCGTTTTGTTTAGAAATTTGCATTTGCAACATCAATATAATCAATAAATATAAACGTTTCATATGTAATTGTCACCAAAATTTCGCTTTTATAAAGTGCATTAATTAACCTAGGCTCTTGAACAAACATCAGAAGATTAGCATAACGAAACGGAGTGCAGTTAAACGCTGTTTATCCGATGCAAATAAGTTGTTTGTGCCTAATGGATTGATCGGGTGCAAAACGTTCTAGTGAGCTGGATGGATCGTGTGGATTTACTTGCATCATAATTAGCATTAAGACTAATCTAGTTTTTAATTACTGATTGGAAATATTTCTATATAAGCATCATTTTAATCCCGACTTATAAATCTAAAATATATCAATTACTAAATCAAAATAATTTTTTTTTATATTGCAAGCTGTTTGTAAACGTAGGCTTTTACGATATTAATCTGTAAACAAAATATTGATTAAATTCTGTATACAAACGATATTATCGCAATCTAAATGGACACAGTACCATCTCATGCGAGGTGGCAAAATATTCGACATTAAAATTATGTTTGGAAAGTAACAATATGTAATAAAAAATCTAAAGTAATATTTAATTTTACTGAAAAAAAGTACGTGCATCGAATTTTTTTCATTCTCTATTTCCAGCTTTTTTATTTGAAAAAAATACGACACAAACACCCACGCACGCACGCACCCAAACAAGCAGGCGCACACGCGCACACACACACGCACACGCACACGCACACATATATTTTTGTGTGGCTTTGTATTTATTGTTCTTTTAAAGATTTGTCTGGTCTTTCAGAGCAGAACACAAAAGCTACTGGACCAACTTCAATGGAATTTACGCTGAAATGGTGTTTGGGATCCGTGTTGTAGCGTAGAATTTTACAAAATTATATTAGAGTAAGATAAAAAAATTAAGGTGCCCGGTGACTTGTCTGCAACCTAAAAACAGCAAACATTGGATTTTGTTACCTTAAAAATGAAAAATAGATTTGTCATGATTGCGATAATATCGTTTGTATACAGAATTTAATCAATATTTTTTTACAGATTAATATCATAAAAGCCTACGTTTATAAACAGCTTGCAATATAAAAAAAAATTATCATAATTTCCTAAAAATATCAATATTATTCCTTGCAGAAGTTACGCTGAAGTTACTTCAATAAGGTTTCATTATACATGTTTAAATCCTGTATTACTCAGGAAAAATAAACATTTTCTATATATATTTATGAATTTTATTTAATTACTTACATATACTTCATTCATTTCTGAAGTAAATTTAAATTATTAAATTACTTGAACTAATTTATATATGGTGTTATTCTTCGAGTCATGTATATATATATATATATATATATATATATATATATATATATATATATCAATAGAAGAGCAGGGAGTGCTCCGGTTTAGTTGTTTTTAACTGACGAAGTTGGGTTTGATTCTTTATATTTAAACCAAACAGTGCGCAACTTAAACATTTAGAGCTAATTACATCATATCCGACTTGATGTGTAATAATATTTTAGGTCTAAGGGAGCTTTAAAGTTCAAGCTTTTAAGCTTACACAAATAGCTTTTAGTCATAAGTATAACTCATATAGCGTATACTGAATAAAATATTTAGTGTAAAATCACACGAGTTATGCTTTTAAATGTGATAGTTTCACGTAATTGAATTATATGAACGCTTTTACTCATGCTACTAAAGATAATTCTGGGTGAAGCTTTTCAAATTAATAATATATACTTTTAATTCATTGTTCTTAACATTCACATTGAATTAAAGAATGTATTGTTAGTGTCCTATATACGTTAAATGCTTTTATCCCTTTGTATCATATAATCATGTAATAACAATTATATTACCAAATAATAACAATTCAACATGTATTTAACTTTGAGAAAGTGTAACAATATAATTTTAAGAATTTAGTTAACATTTATAAAACTTTAGAAATTTAGTCTGTTCATAGGGTTTAAGAGATGGAAATGCAAAGGGGAAGTTGAAATAAAACATTAGGTGAGCAAGTAATAAACAGGCCATTTCAGCTCATCAAACGGATTATTTCGAGTTCTTCCCTAAGAACTTAAATTTGTGTTTCCGTTGTAGTACGACAGAATGAGAATAGACCTGCACCATAATAAAAACTTAACCTGAGGTCTGGTTCAATTAGCCTTTTTAATTTTTGTGATTCAACAAAAGAAAAAACTAATATTTACGTTTATGTATAATCATTCCCGTGTCTATCTGTACATCTGTCATAGCCGTTTTTCCTGAGAAACGGTTGTGACAGACGTATAGAGAACATTCAATAATACCTCATAAAAGAGATATAAAAAGATCCTAATAAAAAATGAATATAGAAAATAATTTTGTAATATTACTAAAACTAATAATTAATGCATTAAACTGTACGTATCTCAATAACTACTTAACAGTTATTTTTTTTAAATTCCATATTTGCTACGGTGTATGGTTAAAAAATTAATTATTATACTTTCAGATATATATTGAAAAATATAAAAAAGATTATGATCCCCCTATACCCTTATTTCTGAAACTACTCAATTTAAAATCGTCAAGAAACAAGGTTTTTAGAAGTCTCCGCAAAAAGAAAAATTGTAGCCATATCTCAAATCCATTTTTTTTAAAGGTGTACAATGTTTCAACGTCTATGAAAGGTAAAGTAAGCAAAGTATTTAGGTTATGGAAAACTAATATTTATATATAGTTTAACAGAAATACTACGTAAACTATATGGGCACGCGACCCTTGTGATGTGAGTTCTACTCGTGCTTGAGAGCTTTTATTCTGTGTGGAATTGGCCAATGCATTTATGTTATAAAAGATTTATATTTATAAGTAACTTGATAGAAATACTAAATACTCTTAAATGTTCACAAGCATCTATGTGGGTACGCACCCCTGTTAATGTGAGTTCTACTCGTGCTTGAGTGGTTTTATTTTACATTGGAAGTAAGTAATATATTTATGTCATGAAAAATTAATATTTATAAATATGTTAATAGAAACACTGCTCACATTTAAATGTTTATGGTAAGCAACCCTTGTAATGTAAGTTCTACTCGTGCTTGAGTGGTTTTATTCTATACTGGAAGCGGGTAATGTATTTATGACATGAAAAATTATTATTTATAAATAGTTTAATAGAAATACTACGTACAATTAAATGTTTATGGTACGCAACCCTTATAGTGTGAGTTCTACTCGTGCTTGAGTGGTTTTATTCTATATTGGAAGCGGGTAATATATTTATGACATGAAAAATTAATGTTTGTAAATAGTTTAATAGAAATACTACGTACAATTAAATGTTTATTGTACGCAACCCTTATAATGTGAGTTCTACTCGCGCTTGAGGGGTTTTTTCGTTATTGAAGTGGGTAATGTATTTATGTTATGAAAAATTATTATTTATAAATAGTTCAATGGAAATACTACGTACATTTAAATGTTTATGGTACGCAACCCTTGTAATGTTAGTTCTACTTATGATTGAGTGGTTTTCTTCTATTTTGAAAGCGGGTAATATATTTATGTCATAAAAAAATAATATTTGTAAATAGTTTAATAGAAATACTACGTACAATTAAATGTTTATGGTACGCAACCCTTATAATGTGAGTTCTACTCGCGCTTGAGGGGTTTTATTCTATATTGAAGTGGGCAATGTATTTATGTTATGAAAAATTAATATTTATAAACAGTTTAATGGAAATATTACGTACATTTAAATGTTTATGGTACGCAACCCTCGTAATGTACGTTATACTCGTACTTGAGTGGATTTATTCTATGTTGAAGTGAGCAATGTATTTATGTTATGGAAAATTAATATTTACAAATAGTTTAATCGAAATATTACGTACATTAAAATGTTTATAATATGCAACCCTTGTAATGTAAGTTCTACTCGTGCTTGAGAGGTTTTCTTCCATATCGGAAAGGCGTAATGTATTTATGTCATGAAAAATTAATATTTATAAACAGTTTAATAGAAATACTACGTACATGTAAATGTTTATGGTACGCAATCCTTGCAATGTGAGTTCTACTCGTGCTTGAGTGGTTTTCTTCTATATTGGAAGCGCGTAATGTATTTATGTCATAAAAATTTAATATTTATAAACAGTTTAATAGAAATACGATTTAATGAATGTTTAATGGTACGCAACCCTTGTAATGTGAGATCTACTCGTGCTTGAGTGGATTTATTCTATGTAGAAGTAGGCAATGTATTTACGTTATGCCAAATTAATATTGATAAATAGGTTAATATAAATACTACGTAGATTTAAAAGTTTATGGTATGAACCCTTTTATTGTGAGTTTTACTCGTGCTTGAGTTGTTTTATTTTATATTGAAGTGGGTAATGTTATGAAAAATAATATTTACAAATAGTGTAATAGAAATACTATGTACATGGAAATGTTTATAAGTGTCTATATGTGTACGCAAACTTGTAAACGATTTCAACTCGTGCCTGGGAGGTTTTCTTCTATACTGAAGTGGGCAATGTATTTATGTCATGAAAAAATGTTATTTATAAATAGTTTAATAGAAATACTACGTATAATTAAACGTTTATGGTACGCAACCCTTATAATGTGAGATTTACTAGTACTTGAGAGATTTTAGTCCATATTAAATGTAGAAAGTAGCCCTAAAATAAGTTTGTCGGAAAGATCAAAATTTTTTCGTAAAAATGTTTAAGACCAATGTTTGGTTATATATATATATATATATATATATTTCGTAACGCTTCTCTGGCTTTCTCCTAAACTGAATTTATGAAGTGAGGGCTTTCTAGGTTCTACTAGCTTCCATACCTTGTTCGTTCTTTACTCACCAAAATTCAGTTGCTGTCTGAGTAGGAAACCGAGCGCAACGCCTTTTATATACTCTATTAGTGACGGTCGATAATTCTTTATTATATTCCAGAAATAACTGTTTAAATATGGCTGGTATTTTATTGTTAAACTAAATATTTATTTTTATAAACCTTTAGTAGAGAAGGGGGAACATAAATATTTTATATTGATTGAGATATATCCTGTTCAAAAAACTAAATTTTGTCTAACTAATTTTTCTGTTCCCAGCTATTTACATAATTTCTTGAAACCAAATTGTCATTCATAAAAGGTAACCCAATATTACGATTTTTAAGACATTGTATAGGATAGTCAATGTACATAAAACTATTAAATACAGAATAAAATAATTATCATTTATTGGTAATTTAGATAAAAGTATTAATGCAATGTTTAACGGATCATATATATAATAAACCTATTGCGATAATAATAGAGAATACGGTATGGATAAAATAGGATAAATAATAAAGACAAACAAGTGCAATTCGTTCTTGCGCAAGTAGTGTTCTGCGCTATCAGTTATTTTTAACATTTTAGAGCTACATATTTTATGGTGAACCATAAAATCTGCAGCTCTAAAAAATAAAAAATATGTTTGTATAGAAAACTAAAAAGTGTAGTTCCCGCTTTTAACACTAGGATACATTCACTATTGTCTAACTACGATCGTCACGAAAAGAGGAAGATAGCATAGAGACGGGGATAACAATATTTACTAATATTTTTCAAGTAAATATAATTTTTAATTTGTTACTTTTGCTTTTATAACATTAAATATTTAACCCAATGTTCCGCATTATATAACTTTCTTTATTATGTTAATTTCTATTTTTCTCAAGTCTGATTCTCGTTGTTTAAAAAAAGGAAAACCTTTTAAAACTTGACAAATTAAAAATTCATAATTTAGATGTTTTATTTATCATTTATAATAATTTAAATTTTGTACTACAGATAATATTATTTGTTTGAAAATTATTTCAAACAATGAAACAAAGCTTGTCTCCCAACTTAATTTTTTTGCAGAATACAAAAATGTCAACGTTAGTGCATTATAATGTCCTGTCATTAGATTAACCACTTTTTGGTCAATCGTTTTTTAAATGTCTTCCCTTGAAATCCCAGAAATAGGTCTTGAAAAATGTTCGTCAAACTTTTTGTTTTATCCCCTTTATCAACCCTCAGAATCAAAATTCAAATTATTTGACTGCAAATGTTTAATGGAGTCAACATTTAAATGGACGGACATAGAAGTAATTCCATAATGAGTTTTTCATTTTGCACATTTTGTTGTACAACATTTAAAAAAATGCTAATAACATTTAAACATTAAAAACCAAAATAATTCTACAAATATTAAGACATAGAGTCATGTAAATTTAATTAATAACATAGAATTTTAATGTGGGAAAAATATGTGTCTCGCTTTTCCCGTTTAAAACTAAAATATAATAAGACAAATAAAATTGAGTACAATGTATTAGATTGTATTATTCTTTAGATTTTTAAAAAATATTTAATATCAAATGTATTGTGTTATCATTTAAAATATTTATATTGTAACCCCTTAATTACCACATAATTTTAAGTAGCATACCTTCAGGTAATTTTAGGTAGAATATCTTCGATGGTATTCTTCTTTAGATTTTTAAGAAAATATTTAATAACAAATGTATTATGTTATTATATAAAAGAGCTGGTTATAAGGGTCTCAAAAATATTTTTTTCCTAATTTTAGGTAGTATATCTCCAGGATCACAATACAATATACGCAAAAAATATTCTCTCCTCTCCGAAACTACTGCAATTAAAAGTATGAAAGGACAGGTTTTTATAAGTCTAAGTAGAAGTAAGTTGTAAGAAAAGTATAACAATGACCCTATACGTAATTAATTTTGAAATATTCACGATTAAAAAATATATCCCCCTACTTAATTATATTGGGTATTATTAAATATTTACTGGAAATGCTAGTGACGATTTACGATAAATGGAGTAAATCAACTCTAAACATAGCAAGATACTCTCAATGCACGAATCAAATTTGTTTTCAAAGTACCTTCCTTTACTGGACAGTATTTTTTTTTCTCGCTAACTCCATCCAATGAATTTTCAGGCTGACGAAATCTTTTAAAAAACAATTGAAAATATCTTACAATATTCTTAACATAGTGCGTCCTTCACAAGATACGAGATACGAGTATATAATTGTTGAAATATGTTTTATCTCTTACCCAACTAACTTTTTCACAAGACATGTAAAGAATTGGAAAATAATTATTTAAAAACCTTTAAAAAGTACTAATAATGTAAAATTATTTTGGATAACTTGCATTAATAAATATAAAAAATATAGGCAACCAAGTGATTGCGCGTTATAGGCTCCATCGAAACTTCATACCGGGTGCCTACGAAGAAAACATTGTTGAAAATAACTTTGATTTAAATACCATTAAAGGAATAATACATGCACGCTCTCATAATGCTTCCTTATTAGATCATAAGATATCGTTATTAAATCCTAAATTAATGTTTATCCGACACGCGCTCAGTTTTATGATTGTTATACAGCATGTCCTATGTCCGATATTCATTTGAGATTTTAGAGAAAAAAAGATAATCATTTTGTGCTTTCGATTAACCAAAATGAACAGTGTATTTCAAATACTTCAGTACAACCTATAATATAGTACTTTGAATACAATGTACATCTAATATAATAAAAAGAAAAGTTTTATTTCTTTATCTAATTTTAGAAATTTACCCAAAAGTTACTAATCGTGTTGACATACATCTTTGTAATATGTATATCAACACGATTAGTAGCTTTTGAGTAGCCTCCTATCATAACTTTTAGCCTCCAGATTACTATAAGTGGTAATATATGCAAAGATGGTATAATTGTTTAGGTATATTTAATAATATCAAACTAGACTGAGAAAAAGTCGTTGGTTCGGTCGCTTTCATTACGAACGCTGGCAACAGTATTACAAACACACCGATAATATTTATGAAGAAAACATAGGTCTTAAAAAAGTCTAAAGGAAAAGTCCTGAAAATATTTATCTATTTTTCACAGAAAACCTACGATAACTTTTTTTGAATCAAACATTTCCGTGAGAAATGAGAGGTATTTTTTATTAAAATGAATATCATAATAAGTGATGTTGATAAACTTAAATTGACACTTAACACTTAGTTATTTAATTTATAAGGTTAAGAGAAATCAAAAGGTCTCTGAAAGTAAATATAGGTATAAATGCATTTTTCAGAGGATCTATACGATGTTTTCACGCATAAAGGTGATACATAAAGGAGAAGGATACACAAGCATCATTTAAGATACATTATTATATTATTGTTAACAAATGAAGCCGCAGAAATATATTCATTAAAAAAAATATTAAATAATGTTAATTAATATCAGATAATGTTAATTAAATAACTTATTTGCACAAGTACGAGGTCTTCAAAAGCGTTATTTTGACACAAATTATGAGACATGTTTGAGACTCGTTATGAAAAATATTATCGATACTGTCTTCGTCTACTATCTTTGTTTCTTTACAACTAATTCGTCTTTACGAATCTCCAAAACCTCATCCCGCATCTTCACTTCAAATTCTTCTCCGCAATTATCAGAAACTTTACTTCTATTGCATTCCATGCCAACCCGCAATATAATTCCCCCATCTCGCATAACGCTGGCCCTACGTAACTTGAAATTTACTATCTACATTCATAAATGTTGAACGATCATGAGTGCCAACTACCGTCCGACCGTCAAACATGAGAGGAGACCTCTATAACCATAACTTTACCTCAATTCCAGGCCCAACTTACTATCGCTTACCTATTCATGTTTGGGTCGAGATGTGTTTTGCGGGAAGAACCGAAATAATAGACTCGAGTACTGCATGGAAATGTGGGTCGCTCACAATATAGTGATAGGCATTACGTTAGTTTGGCTGGGACATGACCGTTTTTGTGTGGCCACTATTGTAATTGTTTGTGGGCTCGGAATCGGTAGTGCAATTACATGCTTGGAGATAATTGTGTACTTACACCTAATAACGGAAGTAGCGTTAGTAAGATGAGAATATTTACACGAAATTCTTGATAATTTTTTGGACAAAGTAAATCGAATTACTTGTTTTTTTTTTAATTTCACGTCTGTCACTCGCTAAGGTAAAGAAGTACATTATTTTATCTAGAAGTATATACAATGGCGTAGCTTATAAATTACAACTTTATATTGAAAAATATTTTCGAAAATTCTATGTTTAATATAGCATACTTTTAATTAGTAAGTCTGTTAAGTACTAATACAATTAGTACGTCGAAGGTTCCCTGCATACTAAAGTACAAGGTTATTTCAAATATCAGTTTATTCATCTGATTTTTGTAACAAATTATATTATGACAATAACGATTTTTTTTCAAAAGACTAATATTGACTACTTTACAATTAAGCTATAATTTTTCGATAAATTGGCTATTAATGTGTTGCACCTGAGAAGTAAATGGTGTATTCGTCCTTATATTATATAACTTGCCTAAATAAATCGGTTGTTTCTCGACTCAGAGCAAGTAATAAGAGTCGTGAGGTAAGTAGTTAAATTAAAAATGTTTAAAGATAGGCCAGAGATCGAAGAATATATTTAGAGGTAGACCAAAGGTCGAGAATTTTTAAAGGTCCAGTCCATTTTATTATCGTGATGTCGCAGTAAATTAATTCGAAGTCTGATATTACATTTGATTCGTGCATCCCTTCCTTGCCTTTAATTTGTTTATAAACTCTGTAACGTTTTATCAAATCGTAAAAGTGATTAAATTATCACTTAATTAAAATTATTTCATACACTTTCCTTGCCTTTAATACGTTCATAGCCTTGTAAGTTTTACAAATATTCTTTTCGGTTATCCAAGTAGTAGTCAGTATATAATAGTCTTCTACTATTTTAGTCTGTAGTAATTAGATCAGCAGCACTCATTAAAAAGTAAATCGGTACTTGGAGTAATGGAACTTACTGATGCTAAATGCTTCTCTTTAACTATATTGCCGATAACAACAAGTGTACAATTCCTCATTTTTTAGTGTTGCTTTCTTTACTTCCTCCTTGTAAATTTGGTTCAAACTGCTTTTGTCTGAGGTCACAAACTTCGATTGTGTTTCAACTATTAATATAATAGAGTACTTGACTAATTTTTAGACTGCGTACTCGAAAATGGACTCCTTGTAATGCCTAGTAGATATTACGATTTTACATTAAGGTGCGTGTGATTTTGCGAGTAAATTCCTTAGATAAAGATTTTGATTAAGAAGTAAATTTTTTTTTTAATTTTTAAGGCAAGTTTTTGTTTTTAAGAAAATCGAACAAACAATATAGTGTACTCCATTATGTGGGATATTAATGGAAGTATATTTTAAATTGAACTTCAGATTCCATTTATCTTCTTCCTTGTTTATCGCCGTCTACGAAATATTAAACTTTAAACTGGTTAGCATTTTATGTGTTTCTGCTACTTCTAAACAAAGATATTTAAAACCTGGAAGGAAATCCGGAAACAGGTTTTGATGAGTGCTTTTAAACAAAATTATTCTAAGTAATCCAACTTCATTAGTTCTGAAGAGATAAAAAAATCTTAAATACGTGGAAATAAGGCAGTTGGCAATTATTGGATGACTGAGTTTGTTGGTCCACTTAAAGTAAATTAATATGAATTATTAAAATATCTAGGTATAAACATCTAAACGCTGAATATTAATTACTTTTTCTCTTCTTGATATCTCCCTAAATTATATATGTGGCACAAGTTGCTAGAATCCGCTTGATTTAAGTATACTAGTCTATTTTTTTAAACTTTTAGTTACACCTAACTCGTACTCGGAACCTAGCTAAATCGACACTCGGACAGTGAGGTGGAGATCTAAACTCTCATTGAAAGTGGAATAATCTCAGTGGAAGGATATACCTGAACTTCAAAGGAAAATCTCAGAAAGTGTATAGAAATATTCGAAATGCAGGGTGTCCATATCTTAGACTCAGAAAGTCACCATTGAGAAAGTTCCGCGACGGGTTGGCCAGAAAGACAAGCTTTTGTAAAACCATCAAATAATGTAAAGTTACAAATGCTCAGGCATGACAGATACGAGTTCTTGTAATTAATAATGATGGTAAAAGTTGCCAGGAGAAGGAAAACCGATCGTGGAAGAAGGCAATATCCAAGAACGGATTGGGATTGCGAGTGCCACCAAACTCCTTCACCTGACCAAGAACAAGACCAAATACACAGAGCTAACTTTCAATCTTAACTACTTGGAAAGACGCCCTTGGAAGAAGAAGAACTCATATTCATACCGACATTACAAAGTTCACTCTGAAATACTTTTACAATTTTTTCATTCTAAAATAGAACAAAGGAATACATGAGATTAGAAAATAACGTCTTTTTTAGACCATTTCTATCATTTCAGTCCCTTGGTATATCCCATTTCCTTCTATTCTGGTCCATCTGTATCCACATTGAAGTTGCTATTTTTTTTAATGTCTCCACGCCAATACATGTATGGCTTTTCTGTAAATTCTTGTGATCTCTACTCAACGACTGTTGCCGGTTTGAATTAAACACACAGCCGATTTTAATTAAATAAACATTATGTTTTATCCAGCTGATTTGAATTAAAATTCAAATGGCATATTACATGTTTTAACTTCCTTCAAAGCATAACGCTTTGTTATTTAGGACTAATAGAAATTATTTAGGACTAATATAAATTTACTTCATTTTCAGTGAAAAATAATACAACACATTAAAATTGAATTCTGAAAAAATTAGGAAATGTTGAAGTTATTAAAAATCTAATTTATTTTTTTCTAATTCGTTGTCTGGAATATCTTTTACAAGCAAAAGGTCTCTGTAACCGATTGCCTAAACCTTGTTAATTTATTAATTCAAATACTTTTCCTACTAAATGCCATTATCCCGTTTCTCGCAAATTTTTGGTATACTTGGTTAAAAAATTGAAGGTATAGTCCCTTAACATATCCCAATTTATAGACCCATGTCAAGTACTTAAGAAAATAAAGCAGAAAAATATCTATATTTCTGCACTCCAAAATCCATTTTCCATGACACATCACTTGAATGACCCCACGAGAAGAATCAGTTACATCCCCAATTCGATATATTGAAAAAGTGCTTGAAAATAAAACAAATGAAATTTTCTTCACCGTATATTATTCTGTATGTTTATTTAATTCAACTAAACACAATTGCAAATTTCTATCATAAACAGGCTTAAATTAAAAGACCTTGGAAGCTGTAGCAAACAGACAGACATGACCAATGTTTTTAACGTTCAGTTATGCAACCTGGAAAAGCAATGAAAAACGAAATATCAATAAAATTATATCCATGTTTATCTACATTCCTTGAAAGGTTTAATGCAACTTAACTGAAATAGCTTTGATTGTTACTTCCAATCGAATGCTAGAACCTAGAACTTTTTTTATATCTTTCAAATCCATCGCTGAAAAAGTAAAAGGGCTGAGATCGCATATTATACATTATTTTCAAGTATATTATATCACAAAAGGGGATTCAATATGTAAAAATATAACGTAAACTCAACTTTACGTCGTGAGAATATCCTATAAAAACCCGTCCCACGGATTGGGCAAAAAAACTTGCCCACTCGTATAAAACGTGTAACGAGGTACATTATTTTTTTTAATACTTTGTTACAAATTTATTCGGATCCCCGTGTGAAGCTTTTCTTGATATACAAAATGTTGCATGCATAATATTTTCTAAAAGTATAGAACTCAAACGACATATAAAAAGTTTTTAAGTAGATTTCAAATGACAAAATGTATTTACAAGGATTTAATTTTGACGCGAACACGTCTCATAAATGGCGATAATAATTTTAAATATTAAACAAACTAAATTGGGGAAAATTTCAAAACCTTACAAAATATGAACAGTGAATAGTAAATTTAAAATATTTATTAGGCATATATGTCTGTATGCGAAATTTTCTAATATATGAAAGGTACAATTCACTATGTACATCGTCTTTCAAATATTTAATTTTTATTTTATTCAGAATACAGTCAATTATATAAATGTGTCTCAAAAGTTTCAAAGCGAGAATTGAAAAATTATCGAGGAAATCGGTTAAGTACTTAAATTTAAACTATTTATTGGACATATACGTCTATAACGCATATTTTCTAATATATGACAGTTACAATTCACAATTCCGAGCTAATTTTCGGCAGAGGTACGAACATGTTCATCGTACTTCAACTATTTAAACTTTATTTTATTCAGAATACAGTCAATTATCTAAAAATGTATCAAAAGTTTCAAAGCGTCGGAACAGATGCGAGGAGGGATTGAAAAGTTAGTATAACAATTATCGAGAAAATTGATTATATACTTAAATTTAAAATATTTCTTGGACATATACGTCCATAAAACAAATTTTCTAATACATGAACGCTACAATTCACAATCACCTATCTCTTGACTATTCGATTCCGAGTCGCATCGCATCGAGTGCCAATTTTCGGCACAGGAACGAACATGCTCATCGTATTTCAACTATTTAAACTTTATTTTATTCAGAATACAGTCAATTATCAGTAAATTATCAGTCAATTACTGCGACAAATATAAAATATAACTATAAAGTTGATTGAATGCTTTTTTTAGACTCTTTCCATTCATACAACGTATTTATGTTAAAAAAGTCAAGGCCATGTCCCGATAAGTTTTACTTTGTATTTTTGCATTCAACATATAGCCCTACATTGTAGCACTGTCACATTGTTTTCAGTATTGATGTAGAATTCCCCGATTTTCGAAAATATTATTTTGTATCCACATCGTCGAAGATAGTCTACCACCATAGAGTTTCATTTTAAGCGGAATAAAATATTAAAGGTAAAATTACTTCGAGTTATATAAATGAACAATGGGGAAGAAGCCCATTATAGACTAATTACATCAGTGACTATCGAGTAATTCTAGTATTCTGTGCCAGATAAATAACTGGTAAGAAGCTAGTTCAGGCTACACTCAAATGTTACCCATAATTCGAAAGATTATATTCTAGTAGCGGTGTGGAGACATCATTTTAGAGTTTTACAAAAAATAATTTACCTGATCAAAATATTTCCTATGAATTACAATTTAAAAAAAAATATAGAATACAATAAACCCATTTAGAGTTTAATGATAATATATATTTATTTGTAAAAATACGGATAAAAACTCAACAGGTAATTGATGGAAGGAGGAGAAGAATCATTTGTGTTCGTTGGTGCAATACATATACCAAAAACAATTATAAAATTCAATGTAAAAGTTCTTTATAAGCAACTCACTATGTTATTATGCATATATTTTAAAGGATTAAAAATTATGCATTAAAATTCACGAAAGAGGGTGAACCAGCCTACAAGAATTGAGCATAATCAACAATTTTCTAGTCAGAAATACACTAGTTCGGAATAAAACACTGGAGCATAAGATGGTGGATGATATTTTAACAAAATATTCTCGTTTATTATTGCTGAATTATGATGAATTGAATTTTAAAAATCAATTCTACAGAATATAACCATTGTGGTAACCACAAGATGTACTGAAAAATATCCTCATTTATGATTATTTAAATTAAAGAATATACCCATTACGGGAACCACGACAAGTGCTGATTAGAAATATAAAAGGACAACTGAGCTTCGATTTACTATTGGCTAGTACAGCCAGATAGATTTTTCTGCAAGCATTTATAAGAAATTCTAACTCTTCTTTGCTTAATGTTAACGGCTGCAACCATCACACTTGTGGAAGCTGTTTTCCTTTTACAAATATATTAATTGTAAAGAAAATATGATAAAAACACATTTATAATCAGTGGCTTTTCTCATATTTTAGAGGATAATAAAAATGTCGTTTTTTTTGGTTTTCACAGTAAACGTAAAAAATTTATTAAAGAAAATCTATTGAAATACATTATTAATTTTGAAATGCAATTCTAGGTAATTTTAAAACAAAAAGAACAGTATGAGCAAATAAAACTTAAAAATGTATAATTAAAAAATTCCAGGAAATTAATTTTACTAACATCTAAACTATTTGTAAAAAATTTACTAAAAAATTAATTTATGAAAACAAATTTTCCTTTACGTATAGTTTAAGTATTATCTGAAACTCCAAAAGCATTTTGTAAAGTTATATCTTATTTGCAACGTGTCGATTCGACAAATCAAACTGTAGGTAGCACATGTAGCCACCGAGCAATATTTTCACTGGTGCAGTTTTTCCGCATGGACCAATTCGATGAAACCAATACCATTTAGCACATATAACATATGATATAGTATGTAACAAATAGTAACAATGTATAATAGAACAAAGCTACATAGTCCTAACTGCTATTATAAATGCGTAAGTGGATATATTTACTCTATCTATTTTTTTTTTGCTAATCACAAATGTCACTTACATTAGATATTTTTGTAAACTTTTCCAAAGAAAATTATCAGAAATCATTTGAAATGAACTTGAACTTTTTTATGCTTTCTTACATCACGTGGGATATAATTAAAATAGCAATTGTAATAATTTCAATATAATTAAAATAGCAATTGTAATAATTTCAAAATAACTTATATTACATTTTCTTGTAAGATAGATCTAGGATATAGCTAATCATATTCAATGAAAATTCGAAGAAACTATTAAATATGTTATGCTTTCTTTTATCGTGTAGAATATAATTAAAATAGCGACCTATAAGCAATTCAAAATTGTGTACATATGTTACTTTTTTTGGAAGATATATCGGAGAATATTACTAAATATATCCAAAGAAAATGCTCAGAAATAATTTGAAGAAAAGACTTTAATTGTTTTTGCTTTCTTGCATCATGTGGAATATAAATAAAATAGCGCCATTAAACACTTCAAAACTACTTACAGAAAATTTAACATAGATCTAAGAATATTTCTAAATATATCCAAATGTGTATATTCAGAAACAATTTGAAGTAGAGACATGATTTTTTTTATGCTTTCTTGCGTTGTGTGGAATAAAATTAAAATAACGACATATGGGCATTTTAAAATTATTTTCGTTATATTTTTTGTTAGTTAGATCTAGGGATATTGCTAAATACGTCCAAAGAAAATGTTCAGAAATAGAGACTTGAAATTGTTATAACTTCTTGCATCTTGTGGAATATAATTAAACTAATGATATATAAGTATTTAAAAACCATTTATGTTATATTTTTTAGAAGACAGATCTAGGAATATTGCTAAATGTATCCTAAGAAAATGCTCAGAAACTTGAATTGTTTCTACCTTCTTGCATCATGTGGAATTTAATTTAAACAGCGACGTATAAACATTGCCAAACTACATATGTTATAATTTTTGTAAAGTATACCTCGGGATAAATATATTCAACTTTTTTTTTGGAAATTAGATATAGGGATATTATTAAAATATCGGAAAAAAATTGTCAGAAGCCGTTTGAAGTAGAGATTTGAAATTTTGCGTAATAATGAAACATTTTTACCCACACATATCTCAGTAATTATTACTTAATAATTACTGATATAGATATGTCTACCCATACATATCTCAGTAATTATTATTATTTATGAGTATATTTGTGGAGATTAATAAATTTTTATTTAATATGATTACCAACACGTGCATCAAATCGTGGACAAGAAACGTGCACTTTTTTTAAATAAACGTAAGATATGTATAAAATCTAATTATTACGAAATCGTATTCTTTCCAACAGTATGTGTTTCTGTTATAGCAAAACTTCATCAGCTTTCTTACAAAATTCTTCTTCATGATATTCCTCAAATCCTTGTGGTGCTGTATTTTAGCTAATATTATAAATGTGGAAATAATCTTGCATTATTTTTCCGTTATTGCTTAATATTTCTTTAGGGAATTAGTTAATCAAACCTAACCAAGTTTTATACGATGACATGTAATGTATTATCGAATAATTGTAAGAGAAACACACAATATTATAAATATGGAAATATTCTTACATTCTTTTTTCGCTCTTGCTTAATATTTCTTTAGGGACTTAGATAATCGGACTTTATCAAGTTTTATACGATTTCTATGTAACGTATTATCGAATAATTATAAGAGAAACACACAATATTATAAATGTGGAAATATTCTTACATTCTTTTTTCGCTATTACTTAATACTTCTTTAGGGAATTAGTTAATCGAACCTAACCAAGTTTTATACGATGTCAATGAAATGTATTACTGAATAATTATAAGAGAAACACACAATATTATAAATGTAAAAATATTCTTACATTCTTTTTTCGCTATTGCTTAATATTTCTTTAGGGAATTAGATAATCGAACCTTACCAAGTTTTATACGATGTCAATGTAATGTATTATTGAATAATTATAAGAGAAACACACAATATTATACATGTGGAAATATTCTTACATTCTTTTTTCGCTATTGCTTAATATTTCTTTAGGGAATTAGTTAATCGAACCTTACCAAGTTTTATACGATGTCAATGTAATGTATTATTGAATAATCATAAGAGGAACACACAAAATGTAGCTACTGTAGCACTGCAGTTAATTTGTCTTTATTTACTATTACGTATTTTCACTACACGATCCGAATTTGGTGATACTACCTACGGATAATCTAATTCAACCATAAATTCATTTCGAAATCGCGGTCAATAGCTACTTATAAAATATTAAAACATAACTTTCGGTAGACTAGTTTTATTGGTTTGATTAGATAATCAGATCGGATTGTGAGATTTTCATTTTCTATTTATGCTAATGCTGTTTCCAAAAGATAAACTATTTGGTTTATAACGTTGTTGTCTGCCTTGTTTGATAACATGCCAAATGTTGTGTGTCCTCGTTTAAATTAACAAGAGGAAACTTCGTTTCTACTTGAATTTTATTCCGAATATTGTTTTTGTGTTCTATACATAAATACAAATGCTACAATACTTTATTAAATACACAAAAGATCATTTCTATTTTGCATGCATAGTGAATTGTCATATAAAATTTATTTTATTAACATCTTGCAATATACACAGCTTCCAACATCAACTATCTCCTTGAAAAATATCATACACATTCGTCTAAAATTGTGGAAACTTTGAAACTGCAACAGATGAACGGGCCGACATATGTGACGAAATTGTAATAATTCTTTTTTTTCACTATGGAACCGGAAATATTAAAATCTTTATTGCAAACTTCGATTTTTAATAAAACTTTTCTGTATGTTTGGAAAATTCACCTATAGTGATGACACAAGTTGGAGAAAATTTTTTCGATCACTTTTACAATGTTGTTTATCAAGCTCCAAAAATACCCTACTTTGCATAGAATTATGTCGTAGTTCAAATGGACTTCTTGGTTTTTGGATTGATGGTGACAGAATTTTTTTGCATTATTCTCAAAATGAAATTTTGAATGAAAGGACTTGATACATCCTTTTGTAAGATTTATCTGTCCTTACAATTTTTAATTAAAACAAAAAAGAACTATTAGATTTCCTTACCCAGATGGAAAAACAGTTCTCTTATAGGATCACTCGCGTGGCCGTCCGTCTGTTTGTGTCTCAAAGTTATTTTTCCAAGAAATTATTTGTCCTAGAAATTTTAAGGATATATAATGACATAGTATAATAATATTAATATTAAAAGATAAATGATTGTTTACATATTTATACGATAATTTGGAAAAAAATTGTCAAATAATTGTGTTGTTAAATAAACTGACAAACAAATACTGATAAAATTGCTTAGCGAGCAGCATTTTGAATTTTTCACGGATTCCTTCAGTACATTTTAGGACTATACTGCTAGCTAGTTAATCATTGATTCTGAACTTATCTTGCAATTTATTTTTTTTTATTTTATTTGAAATAATTCTATACGTTTTGATGAAAATATACATGAAAAACCTAGTTGGTACTGATTTTTCTTCTCGTCCAAATCACTTGACTCATAATTAAGAAAAAAACGTCATTTCTAGAAAGTTACCTAAAGTTAAACAGGAAAACGACAGGTAAGGTTTAAAACTATCCAGTCTGGGCTATACGCGAGGAGTGATAATGGAAATAGACCTCATATATTTCAATAAACTTTTTAAAAACCTTATTATCATTCTTGTTCGTTTGAATAATAGTTTGAAATTTTGCCTTAAAAATGCGCTAAAACTGTCAACTTATCACAAATTAAAAACACAATATTAATTAATTTACATTTAGAGAAAAAATAATAATTACTCGGTAATAGATGAAATAATGATAACATGGGAGAAGCTAGAGTTTTTAAAAACCAAAAACCTGGGAAGCAGCTTCTTCAACGGCAGAGATATGTGTTGATTGTTATGCTGCAACGACACTCCAACAACAGCTTTCTCCTATTATTTTCTTTCGTGACGTTATCCAACTGATGGAGTAACGAAGCACAATATTTTCAAAATAATCTAGTGTAAGGCTTTTTAAAACCCATTGATACATGTTAGACTTTTTAACATCATGTGATTCCTTCGGAAACCGAGAAAGTTGATACATTATTTTTTTTAGATTCTACCACTTTTTCCTGTTTGGATTTGATGTAAACTTGGATTATATCATTTCGTTTATCCTTTTTTCTAAATACACACGATGGAAAGTCCATAATTCCATTTTAAGCAAACTCGATAGCATGTTTCTGTTAACTTTAACAGAGGGACAAAGCTCAGTGTAACAATTGACATGTCACTGTGCTTGTGTGCATTGTGCTTGTTTTTTTTGCACATGACTTTAATCTCCTAACAGAAAATGTGTAAATAAAATATTTTTTGGCAACTATAATAAAGATATTTAAATATTTCAAGAAAAAATATATGCCTACAAGCTGATATAATGCTACCTATGGTAAAAAATTAGTGACGTCCATTACTTTCTGATGGAATACCACTAGGAATTATATCTGATCTTACCAATCGAGGAATATTAGAGCAGAAACATAACAATGAAGTTGACCAAAACACTTTAAAATAATAAATGACCCGCAAACTACAAACAATATTCTCCAGCTGCTATCGCGTTTGGCTCCAATTACGAAAGTTTTATACAGGGCTCAAAGGGATAGGACATATACCACAATATCCGTGGCTGTAGAAATATGGCATCGGTTGGCAAAAGGTTAAATAATCTTTCCATACTAGGCCAGACTAGTGATATGGTTTTGAAGGTTGTCTATTAATTGGCTAACATGTCAGACAAATTTTTGGGTACTTTTACATTTAAAAAACTACTAAAGATACTAAGCTTTTGGTGAACTGAATCCAGGTCACAAATCAGTTGTTACGACATTAATGACGCAATTACCAATGTCCACCAATTATCTTTTCAGTCAAGAATTGAATAGACTGCCTCGGCCACTGGAATGGTGGAAAGTCCTGGTTATGAATATGAAACATGATCGATACTTACACTGAATAGACAAAGAAGGGTTTCAAATATTTTGGGAACATTACTCTCAGTCGTAACATCAACAGCGGCTCCCGAAAGAATTTATTTGCACCTTTGGCCTTGTACAATCAAAAATACCTAATCGAATATGAACCAATAAAGCCTATTTATTGATTTATATCTTTAAAACCATAAAATTAGAACTCATGACAGTTCAACTCATAATATGAACTGAGTTTGAATCCCAATTCCATTACAGATATTGAAGAAATAGTCAACTTTGAGGAAGATCCGTAAAGTAAATTAGGTAAAGAGCCGGAAGATGATGTAACTTTTGTAGCCTGGAACTCTGAGGTTTCATTTCATTATACTTCAAAGGAAATAAATAATAAAGCCGATAATGTAATATGAAAAAAGAAGTAGATTATATATAATTTCAATAGTTTGAGTTAAGCAATAAGACTGATGATATTTAAATAAAAAAATTATTTTAAAGCTTAATTTAACAACTTGCAAACACTGATAATATCACTTACAGATTGATATTCGCGTTCTTTTAGTGCACGTGAGACATATACGATACGTATGGAAAACATATCAAATATCAGATATGGTGATGTTTATTATAAATATCATAATAACGTATCGAAACTTTACAAAATTATCTGTATCGTGTTAGATACCTATTTAAAATTAAGCTTTTCCCCTAATTTGGCATCGTGCCAATATTTCCTTCAACAAATTCCGACCGCTGTATTCCGAAGAAATATATAAATAAATAATAATAAAGATACGGTAATAAATCCCGATGTCCATCTAGCTCTTAGCACAATATCTGCTACACACAAACTTGTGTAGGAAAAAAATACAATTTCATTCGAACAAGAATGTATAGTCCGGACAACATATTTTGATCATAAATATAATGATGGAGTCCATTATTGCGTTCCCACTATATCTCATAAAGGTCGTGCGGCGAGTAGTTGTAAGCTCGCGTTACACACTCTTATTTATTATCGGACTCTCGTAACTGCGTGTCATAAATAAGTGGGGTGTGTGCGCCGCCTTTACGATCGTCTGCTCCGCTGGTGAATAGAGTGTTACAAGGCGATATAACTTCATAATAAGTCGTGGCGCGAATTGTGTTTGTAATTTGAGTAGGATATCTTGTAACGTTCGTAATATTCGACCACTGAACTCAGGGGAAAATGTTCAATGTTTACTTTTGGGTATATATATTTTAATATATATATATATATATATATATATATATATATATATATATATATATATAAATATATATATATATATATATATATACTAAAACTGTAACAGAGTGAATTCTGCACATAGATGATATTTTAAAAAGAGTGTTTAGTTCAGCGTATAGAATGACAATAGAAGCCGAAAAACGATTCTTAGAGTTGTTGCCTGCCTGTACGTCTGCCTGTTAATTTGTTCTTCGATCACGCGAAATCTACTAAACGTATGTTGTTGAAATTTGGTATGGTAGTAGTTTAAATTATCTGACACCATTTAGAGTATCTGGACATTAAAATTTAAAAAAAAATTGACGATTTTTCGATATTGGTACTCACAAAGCCATTTATCAGCGTTTTTAGTAAACGTTTTACTAATCAATCGGAAAAAAACAGAAATGCTAATGTTTATTATTCCTACTAACTTTTCTTTTCTTATTCCGATATGAACGAAGTCGGTGGCATGACTAGTATTAGAAAAAATATTATCTTCGTTGTTATAAAAAAGAGCACTGACAAAAAAGTAAAAATTATTATTTTTGAGTGTATTTTGGCTCTATGTATATTTTTTGTTTTCCGGAATATTTGATTTGTTTATAAGGAGAAGAAAGCAGAATCAATTTTTACTAATAACTTGCATTTATGACGTAGTTTTTTTTTTGGAAAAGTATATTTCTAAAATTAAGATTGAGATGCATCGCATTATTTATCACTTGAATGACATTTTTGGTAGCTAATTTAATGTAAATTTTTTTTCAAATATTCATATTTGTATTTGTCTTTAATTTCTCGTGTCTATAATGTTTTGTAAGTTTTTATAATAATAATCGTAAATTTTAATTTTTATACTAAAATTCAGTCCAATTAATACGATAATGTGATGTCTCAATTAAACTCCTATTATTTCTCACCGTTTTAATATTTCGCCTCGAATATAATTTACAAGGGTAAGAAAATAATTTAAATGCTATTCGTATTACACGAAATGATATTTTTCTTGTTAATATTATAACCTAGAACGACCTAATTAAGTAAAAAATTTTTTACGGATTTTCCTTCTATGCCTTTTAAGGGAAAGAAGATGGAGACGGACTTTTTAAACATTTCATTCCTGAATGCTACTAACCCAAATTATAGTTTACAAATTTTAAAAATTATTTTCAATTCTGCTGAAAACGCTTTTTCCAACGACGCAACGTTCACAAGTATATATGCGAATACGTTAACGCTTTACTTTGTATCCAGCCTAGTGTTAAAATTTTCATCACCTGTGTAAACTCTATGCACATAGAGTTTAAAATTGAGAACCACGAATATGATGGGGGTAAACGGACAAGCGGAAGTGTTAGGGCTGCGTTCGAACCCTTCATTTACTGAACTTTAAGAAGACCAAAGCTAAAGGACACGTGCTTCGTAATTAGTTTCGCTTCTAAAAGATACATAATCATCTACGTTGGAAAAGACCTAGTTTTGAAAGAATATAGTTAAATATTGATCTATATTATAAAAATATGGAAAGATTTTATCAGCAGCCAATTTTTTGCCATGAAAATATATACTTGTGGTAACTAATAACAATATTGAATAAATAACCTGTCAAACACGAGTAGAACTCCCACTACAAAATTTGAGCCCTTATAAACATTTAAGTGTACATAATATTTCTATAAACTATTTATAAATATTAATTTTTTCACAACGTAAATATACAGCATAAATTTTAAAAAATATGACATCTAGGATAATCGCTATAATTTTATTGTAATCTGCTAGTCAGGTGTGCCAAACATTTTTTTCATGACGTGCTTTATTTGGAATATCTTTTTAAATATTTGATTTCAACAAGAAAACAATTTCGAGTCTCAATTTTCCCTACAAGCCATCTAGAATTTCTAAATATATATCTATTGTTGTGTTTTATTCAGTACTACGCCTAATTTCAAGTTTTCAATGACTTCTTCTTTTCAATGATCTCGGATACGGATGATCGGAACGGATAGACCAAAAGGAATTATTTTAAACAAAAATACAAATTAAATGCTAGTATCTGAAACGTTTTCCAATTTATGAAATATTCGGTTATATAGCGTGAAATTTTATACGACACTTTAAATTTAATATGGACTCATCTGTGCTTATAATAGAAAATTAAATTTCCATTTTATTTTGAAAAATTTCCAGTAATATACAGGTGTCCAGTGGCAGATTTCAAAGTTTGAACAAACATAGTTTCTGAACGCAACACATAAGAGGGGCGCGGGGGGCGTCGTTAGAAGCGCAAGCGGTGCGGATGTTTTAGTAGCCATGGTACAGTGGAGTGGAGAGCACCGTGCATTTTCCGTCGAGGCGTACATTTCGAGTGGATAGCACGCCGTCGATTAAATAATCGTTAGAGTATTCGTCGATTACGCGATGGACCATTGATCAACCTCATTTAGTCATGGGTAGCAAGGTTCAGATCTACAGGATCAACATTAAATAGGCCCAGGCCAGGACCTACACCATTGGTAGCCACGGATGAAAATGTCGAGCGGGTTATGGTTTATGTCGTTTTAAATCCCCGTTCATCAATATTGGGAATTCCGAAATCAACTTTACAGGTAATAATGCAAAAAAAGCTCGAGTTCCATCCATATAAAATTCAAATTGTTCAAGATTTACACGATTCTGACTTTGAATTAAGAAAAACTTACGCGGAGGTGATGTTGTTGAGATTTCGTACTGCTACCCGGATGGGCAACATATTCTTTAGTGACGAAGCTCACTTTCACATTGGAGGATATGTGAATAAGCAGAACTTTCGTTACTGGGATATCCACAACCCAAGAGAAATGCATCAAGAGCCTTTACATAAGCCTAAAGTAACAGTCTGGTCTGCCATATCTGCATCCGCAATCATAGGGCCTTATTTTTTTGAAAATCAACGTGGCCAAACTGTAACTGTGAATTCGGAGAGATATGCCCGGATATTAAAAGACTTTTTCAGAGTAGAACTGTAGAAAAGTCCATCCTTCAACCAAAACATATGGTTCCAGCAGGACGGGGCCACAGCTCACATTGCTAATGTGTCCATGAATGCAGTGCGGCAGTTATTTCCAGAAAAAAACATATCCCGAAACGGTACCGTACCGTGGCTACCTAGGTCACCCGATTTAAGCCCATGTGACTTTTTCTTATGGGGATACTTAAAATCCGTTGTTTACAAAACAAATCCGAGTACTGTGACACAACTTAAAGAAAATATTCGAGTCCAAGTCAGTAGGATATCCCAGTCGCTCTGCAAACGCGTTTTTGAAAACATTCGTGCTAGACTCGAAGAGTGTGTCAGACTCGATGGCCGCCATTTGGAAAACGTGGTTTTTAAAAAATTAAATCCGCATTTGTTGTTATAAAGATAAATTAAACCTACTTTGTATTAGAGGTGTAGTTTTTTTTTACAATTTTTCAAACATTGAAATCTGCCACTGGACACCTGTATTATTCGATCGGATGAGCGAAAGAAAATTTTACACGTACGTTTTATATATATATATATATATATATATATATATATATATATATATATCCTCAGGGTGTCAGATGAGGAGTAGATCAACGAAATATCGGTAATAGAAAGAGTTATTACACATACGAAACAATAAATTTTATTATCCTAGATTTAATAGTTTTAAAGATATGATTTATTAATTTTTTTTTAATGTTGTTACTGCGTATGAATTTTTTTTTTATTAGGTGTTATTGCTATTTCTGGTTTTTTATTGTCCAAGATTAATAACTTTTTGGCAACATAAAAATTAAACCCTGAAATATGTGCATTTTTTTCATTACGAAACAGGAAAAGTTATTTTTGAACATTGATAGCGTAAAAAAATGAATGGCAACCTTGTGGAACTATATTTCAGAACCATTTATAATTCACACAGATTCAAATAAGTATATTTTTCTGGTGCAAAGTAATTTCATACCATGTTTTTTATTCCTAAACCCATACCATTGATAATTTTTTCCGTCACGGTAAAATAAAACAAGTGTAGTATTTATGATCATATTATGATCATATTTTTTTGTCATTATGATCGTATTTTTTTTGTTACAGTAAATGCTCAAAATATCTTTCCCTAGCTCGTATGCATAACCAGCATATTCTTACAAAATTTCTTTTTAAACTTCGTAAGGCCCTTTCTTACGAAGTCTCCTTGAAATATCCCCACAGAAAATAGTCCAATAGTGTAGGTCTGGCGAACGTGGTGGCCATGCAAACATGTACCGCCAAATCCTATCCATCGATTTGCGTAAGTTGCATTTAAGTATTCAGTTACTTGTTTTGGAAAGTGGGCCGGTGTACCTTCGTGCTGTAGCCACATCCTGTCACGAACATCTTGTGGTATTTCATTCAACAGATTTCCAAGTTCATCTCTTAAAAACCGTAGTTAACGAACTCCATTATGTCTCTGTGGGAGTTCAAATGAACCGATAATTTTTCCATCCAGAATACCAGCCCACAAATTTATTCTGAACTGATGTTGAAATCTATCTTGTCTTACTATGCGGGAATTTTTGACGGCCCATTGGTGTAAATTGTGCATATTAAATACTCCCATTATTTGAAAACATGATTAATCGTCCCTTGATATTAAATTAAAAAAGAGCGGAATTTTCCTTCATCAGTGCAACATCTTCCGACACAAACCTATTCATCTATAATAGTCAGCAGGTAGCAATGCTTGCACTCGTTATACATGGTACGGGCCCAAATTAATTATTTCTTCTTAAAATGCGGTGTACTGTACTTCTTGTGACACCAATACTTCGAGAAATCAATCGAACACTAGTAGAACAAGCTTCTTCCACTTCGGCCAAAACTTGACGCTCATCAACATTTCTAGGTCTACCTTAAGGAACTACATTTCCAGGAATTCGACCATCTAAATATACGCAATTTACACGAAGAAAGGCTCTGTGATCAGGATAGCGTCGGCGATTAGCGAGGTAGGATAGCGCTTGCAATAGGAATTCGCAGCGTGCCGAGAATTTCCTCACATAATATCTGTAAATAAAATACATTTCCCTTATTCATGAGCAATGTCAAAATTACAAGCACAAATAAGGTCCAATTCAAACGTAACTCGACAAATAAAAACAGTAGTAGGGAAAAATAGCAAAAAACACGTTGTTAGCTCCGAGCAATACTCAAGTCACTAAAGAAGCGAAGTTGTTGGGGGAAGGAGTAGAGCCGAGAAAAAGAAAAAGACCATACGAGGGGGAAAGAGATAACGAAACAATGATATTAAGCGGTTGTTTTGATCGTAAGCATTTCGGCGAATGCGGATTTATCTCAATAAAGCAGGTATTTTTCGAATGTTTACAAAATTAATTGGAACAATGTTACCTTTTTGGACTCTGTGTGAATTGTAGATGTTTTTGGAGTAAAGTTCCACAAGGTTGCCATTCATTTTCTATATTAAAATTGTTCAAAAATCTCTTTACAGGTTTTGTAATTGAAAAAATACACATGTCTCAGCGTTTAAGTTTTATGTTGGCAATAATACATAATGACGAGTGAATAACATTTTAATTAGAAAGACAAATGTTCTTTTGAAGATCTTAGGTAATAAAAAAGAAGAAATAATTATAATACCTAACAATAATAAAAAAATTTCTCATGCGCAGTATCAAAAATTAAAAAGAGATTTATAAAATCATATCTCTAAAATTACACCCTGCATATATATATATATATATATATATATATATATATATATATATATAACGGCCCATTAAAAAAACTATACATCAATGGCGGTTCTCAACTCAAATATTCAGTTGAAAAAATTTCATACACATAGGTCGAAAAGTATAAAAACCACGATACGGTGGCAAATGAATGGAAGAATATGAAAATTATAAGTATCCCTTATTTTATCACAGAGCATAAAAATGACAAAAATAAAGAAATAAATAAGCAATAGTGCGAAAAACGACCCCGAATTTTAGGGCTTGATAATTTATGATGCACTCAATATTGGTTATAAGTTTAAAGTCACCCTCCACGAAACTTTTCGGTCGCCAAGTTACTTGCGCAGCCCTTCGAGGTAGAAACTAACTTCCTGAAAAATTTCACCTCTTTGTGTCTCTGCTTTGTTTGTTTTTCTTTTATTTTTAGCACATTTTCCTGTTGAAAAAGTCCGTTTCTTTCAGGATTATTTTATTTTTTGGTTTTTGCCTAAAAATACTAAACTGACTTTGATGGGATTTTTATTACCGTTTAAAGTTAGATAAAATAAATGCTAAATATTTTTTTTTTTTATTTGGTACTATTCAATTTATTTATATAAATTGAATAGGATGTTCAATATTGGCAGCAAACGTATTAGATTGCTCATTGCATTGTGCTAAAAACTTTATGAAGATACGTTGCATTATTTTAAGATTTTATGTAAATTAATTCATACAAAGTTTTTGACTAAATTTAGTTAGTAGTTAAGTAATAGTTTATTACTATGTTAAAAATAAAAAGCCGACATGTGGAATCGCGAGACTTTCTACCGCGCAATGTGCAGTCGTCGGTTTACTGTTTGTGCATAGTTTCGCACTATTATGCGCATGGTTTCACAATCGGTAAACCGTTTCTGCGTCATTTTCTCGGTTACTGTTGAATATGACGAACTAAGATCGACCATTTTTTATTTCAAAGTCTTTTATCTTACAGACCTGAAAAAAAACGCAAAAGTTATGATTTTTTTTTAAATTTTGCAGGGCAACACCAAATGCCTTTACTCGATTTTATTCATTGCAAATATGGGTTCACAACTACCTTGGAACTATTTTTCCAACAATCGTTTCTTTGACAAAATTTTTTTCCAAATATATATATGTACATATATCTATATAAATACGAGAATATGTAAGTTGTCTTTTCATATTCTCATATCCTTTTAACTTGTTCTGAGTAGTAAAAAAAATTTATGACGGACTAAATCCCTACCATATAAATTCAAAGTATAGTGATCGAAATCCCTAGTCCTTGTGGTTTTCTAGACATTTCGGCTTAATAATCTATAAAGAGTTATATCTAATAATTAAATATAATGCAAGAGGCTATCATCGAAATTAAGTTATAGAAATATTATCTAAAATAATTAAATAATACAGCTTTAACACGACATCTAGTCCTTACTTTATTAACTGCTCATGCGAAAAAACGTTATACAACATACTATTATCAAAAATATTCTTAGAATTCAGAACACAAAGGTGCGAAGATAACTCTACGGTCACGCCAACGATTTTTTTTCGTCTCTTCTGTTAGTCACAGGCATCTAACTGTAACCGAAATGAGATAGGGGCCGCAAGTTTATACATAACATGTAGTAATATTAAAGTTTCTAATCATATAATTAGTTTATTAGTTATATCTTCATAATTTATTTATTAAATTTATTTATAATTTAATAAAAATTCATCCTCAATACACAAGGTAGAAAAAATAAACTTTTCAAACAGTTTATTTATAATATACAGACTTACCACAATCATGGTGGAAAAGTAAAATTAAGTTTGGCCTTCTAAGGCTGCACTTTCAATATTATCTAGGTAAGATATAAGAAATATTAGTTAAAATAACTTAGTTATAATTCAAATAGGGTTCGAATGGGGGTAAAGGAGAGGAGTGAATTTTTTCTGCATTGTGTTGGTTATTGTTGAAAAGAGCTTTTTATGAAGAGTACAAATCAATTTGGTTACGATTTAATCGATCATAAAAGTTAATGTTTTTCGACCTATTTTGTGACCAGGTCTGACTCAAAGGGTATTTTGATAAGTAGCTCAAATTTGACTGCGACATGTCTAAAATCGTGTACTTAAGTAAGAAAAGAAAATACCAAAAAATGAACAACAATAAAAAAATACGAGTATGTTTTTTATTGCTGTTAATTTTAAAGAAATTTCTGATATTTTCACGCTTATAAACCAGGTAATATATTTCCATGATGGAAAATAATACTAGGTAATATATTTCCGTGATGGAAAATGATATTTAAGTATTTTTCAAAAGTTTATTAGACACACTATGTACCATTAAAAGATTTACATGTACTTAAGCGTATACGAAACGTTCGTATAGCGAGTCCCGCTTGTACTTGAAAGGTCGTATTTTTTTCCACATAAACACACAAAAACTATTATAAATAAATTATTTGCCCTATCTTCTTCTCGAGCAGCCTGCAAAAGGGCATAACCCTGTATCGTGTTACGTGCCGTAGCTTCGCAAATTATTTTTCCGTGAGAATAATTGAATTTTAGATATTTCTAGCAAATAAAACTGAGTTCAGATGTTATTGTGTTCACTTGTTGTTATGCTGTCAGGTCTATTGTATTGTGAATGCTTCGATATTCTTACACGTTGATAGTTTGTATTAAATCGTTGAACCGATAATAAATTGTTCTATTACACAAAATATCTGGGAAAATATGGATCCAAAACCTATCGTTTATCCATATAAATATTAGCAAAAAAAATGTTTTTTATGAGATATGATTCCTTTGGTTATATAGGATCTCTCAAATCAATGAATCGCATTATTATAAGGAGGAATAAACAATATCATGACACAGTATTATGTTTCTTAGAATAACTAATGTTTTTTTTATTTGACGTGCGTTTACAATAAAAACATTAGCATTGAAAGGAATATAATTGTGAATCTCCAATCGGCTTGATTAAAGAATATTCAATTAATCCTCAAATTAATGAATCGCATTATTATAAGGAGGAATAAACAATATCACGAGAAAGTATTATGTTTATTATTATAACTAATGTTTATTTTATTTGACGTGCGTTTTCAATAAAAACATCAGCATTGAAAGGAATATAATTGTGAATCTCCAATCGGATTGATTCAAGATTATTCAATTAATCCTCAAATCAATGAATCGCATTATTATAATGAGGAATAAACAATATTACGAGAAAGTGTTATGTTTATTAGAATAACTAATGTTTATTTTATTTGACGTGCGTTTTCAATAAAAACATTAGCATTGAAAGGAATATAATTGCGAATCTCCAATCGGCTTGATTCAAGAATATTCATTTAATCCTCAAATCAATGAATCGCATTATTATAATGAGGAATAAACAATATTACGAGAAAGTGTTATGTTTATTAGAATAACTAATGTTTATTTTATTTGACGTGCGTTTTCAATAAAAACATCAGCATTGAAAGGAATATAATTGTGAATCTCCAATCGGCTTTATTAAAGAATATTCAATTAATCCTCAAATCAATGAATTGCATTATTATAATGAGGAATAAACAATATTACGAGAAAGTGTTATGTTTATTAGAATAACTAATGTTTATTTTATTTGACGTGCGTTTTCAATAAAAACATCAGCATTGAAAAGAATATAATTGCGAATCTCCAATCGGCTTGATTAAAGAATATTCAATTAATCCTCAAATTAATGAATCGCATTATTATAAGGAGGAATAAACAATATGACGAGAAAGTATTATGTTTATTAGAATAACTAATGTTTATTTTATTTGACGTGCGTTTTCAATAAAAACATCAGCATTGAAAGGAATATAATTGCGAATCTCCAATCGGCTTGATTCAAGAATATTCATTTAATCCTCAAATCAATGAATCGCATTATTATAATGAGGAATAAACAATATTACGAGAAAGGGTTGTGTTTATTAGAATAACTAATGTTTATTTTATTTGACGTGCGTTTTGAATAAAAATATCAGGATTGAAAGGAATATAATTGAAAATCGCCAATCGGCTTGATTCAAAAATATTCAAATAAGCTTTGTTTAAAAGTCATTTAAAATCGCATTAACTATTGTAACATGACTGCTTCATAGGCTGATGTTTTGAGGATTCTGTACCAAAAGAGTAAAAGATACTCTTGTGATGAGACCATGTTTTACGTCCACCTGTCTGTCTGTTTCCATTTTTCTCAAAAGCTTCACATGGTGTATATAGAAAAATTGACACAGTTGTATTAGTTGTATGTTCATATTTAGATTCGATATAAATATGTTCTCTTAGACGGTAATAATAGGAATGGAAAGGAATTCGAAAAATTTTACTTTCTTTAACCAATTTGACTTGAATACGCGTGTGAAATTTTTTCCAAAATCAGTTTAATTCTCATTTTAGTTTCTATAGTTTTTTTTATAAATCAGTAAAATACATGTAACAAAACCTATCAAGTACCAGTAAAACTCGCATTATAAGGGCTTTGTTCAAATTTACGCACATTTACATTTAAGTGTACCTAGTTTTCTTTTAAATTATTTATATATAATTAGTTATATATATATATATATATATATATATATATATATACATTAATTTTTTACAAACTAAATATGTTGCCCACCATATCTTCAACGGACATAAAATCATGGTGCATATTTAAAAAATTATGAGGTTTAGGGTTGTCGTTTTAGTTTTTTCTATATCGTATTTCTATAATCTTCTAGATGAAAATACCAACCCTATTTTCTATTGTTTTTTGGCTCAGTAGTCGCGGAAAAAAGGATGTGAGGGAATGCTCCATTTTCGCATATCGTTTTGGAATATATTTTTATTCATGCAATATAAGTACGCGAAAAAAACTTTGGCATTCTTCGTAACAAAACCTTTAAAATGGTATCCCTAATGACATATAGAATTAAAGAAAACATATTAAGTCCTTTATTGCTTCTCTTTAAATGTTATATGAATATTTTAAAAACGATTGCTGAAATATGTGAGTTAGTAAAATATATTATTATGTTCAACCTTCTACGTCTCAAGGTTTCTGTGAAAATAGACTGTAAATAGATAAAAACTTAAATATGTCTACTATATCTCCACAGGCAAAAATTCCAAAAAAGTACATAATTCGGCGTGTAATTAGGAATAATTTGTTTTTATTTTTTTTTGCATTTATTTGTTTTAAAATACTTGTTCTATCATTCCGTCAACTTTGAAAATTCTAAGCCGACAGGAAGTGATGACAGTACAAGTAACAAAAAATTTGCTTTAAAGCGCCATATCTTTTATTGAATAAACCAAAAAAATTGAAATATAGACAGCAGTGTGAGGTCATAGTCTTCAATGAAAGATATTAATTTCAATTTGATATTTCAAGCCGTTTCAGTGAAAAAGGGCTTTGACAGGCAATCGGACGGACGGACCGGCAACAAAGTGGTCCTATAAGGATTCTGTTTTCTTTTCAGACTTTCGTCCCTAAAAATAATGCGCCCCCTCTATCTCCAAAATTTAGGAGCAAATAAACTTTAAATTATTTTCCTAAATAAACAATCATTTAAAGATTTTAGGAAGATAAGACGTTGAGCTTGACATTTATAGCTTCCTAGGACCTTTACAAATGTTTACTCATCATGATCAATTGTAGATCAAATTTAATTATTGTTGGTGAACCGTAAAATCAAGTCGGTTAATTAACCATTGGTTCCGTACTGTGAATAATTAATTAACGAGCAATGGTGTTCGAGTTTCTTTATCCATATTCTATTTCTAACATGTCGCATATTTTATTTACTTCGTTATCTTAAAAAAAATTCAATGTATTTTTATATGTACATAATTTTTTTTAGCCTATATAGGTACATTGCTCAAAATAGACTTCTTCCATAATTTTCAATGCGAGTCCATCTTAAGCGCACTGTACACAAGATTGTCCGAATATTATATCGATGTCAGTCCACCAGAGATACGAAAGACTAAAAAGTTGCCTTGGTTATTTTTCATCTGGGCTACTGGCGATATGCAACACCCAACGACAACTCATTGATGCACTGATGCCAGTTCTTTTAATGATACCAGAAACATTTATATAATATCTGGCCTGTCTCGATCTTGATATTTAGATAATATTTTATCTGTCTTGGCGTTGATGTTTCGATAATATTTTATCTACCTTAGCATTTTTGTTATATCTTATCTGTCTCGATCTTGATATTCAGATAATATTTTACCTGTCTATATAATATTTTATCTACCTACGATCTTGATATTTAGATAATATTTTATCTATCTATATGTTTAGATAATATTTTATCTACCTAGGCCTTGATATTAAGATAGTATTTTACCTATCTAGGTCTTCATATTTAGATAATATTTTACCTGTCTGGGCCTTGATATTTAGACGGTGTTTTACCTGTTTGGGCGTTGATATTAAGATAATATTTTATCTGTATGGTATTTCAAATTTAAATAATATTTTTATTATAAGAAAAGAAAAGTACTAACACCCATTTTGAAAAACGAACTTTATGGAGAATGAAAAATTAAAATTAATATACCCCCTAATATACCCCCTAACGAACTGGATCCGCACTGAGAGATATACACAGTACTTATAGTATTAATCCATTCGTGTGCAACAATCTGATTCGATTTTTTTTAAGCACTCGTTTATAACGATAATTTTTTTTAGAATTTATTCCAAATATAAACAAAAATTAATAGGTTTAATGACAAAACCAAACGCAAGGTCCGTTCGATTTTATTTTTTGGCCTGTTCGTTTTTATTTGCACTCAAAAAACTAACAATTATTAATACATATTTAAGAAATCGGTACCATTACAATATTTTCTTAAGTATAGTTCTTTCCTATACTATCTTTAACTTCCCAATGTTTCATAAAATGGTTGATTTTTCAAATCGGTTTTTGTTTTCTTTTCTATAAATATAATCAGTTTGTAAAATTTAAAAGTTTCTTTGAGGATTGTATCCAAATAAAGATTCAAACAATGCGTTATTGTAAAAAAACTATGGCGAAAATAGGATTCATCGAAAACAAATAAAAGAACAGTGAAAAAACATTTCTAGAGAGAGTGCTAAGCAGCGTGAACATAAGCTTTTACTAAAGTGGGCTTACGTATATAGTCCTAGGTAATAAAAAAAGAAATGAAGGCGAGTAACTTTTACGGGAGGTTAAAGTAAAATCTTTGTGGCTGGTACTATGTGAGCGATGATGCAATTATTTTGCAAAGTTACTACTACTATCTACTGCTACTACTATCTAATATATAATATCTGAAATCACAGTTGATTTACGACCATCTGTTAAGGAGTTCGTCATCAGACCCTGACCTGGTCGATGGTGTAGATATTTTGCAAAGCAACAACTACTAGTAAAAAATATCTTGAATCACGGCTAATTTACTACCATCCGTTAAACAGTTCCATTTTTCATTTCCGGATCTCATCATCAGATCACCACCATATGTATAAAGGACCACCTGGCTATTATACACTTTCAAACAAAATAATTATTAGTATTGAACTTTATGAAAAGAGAATAGAAATACATTCAATAATCACAAAATTCAATATTCAGTCGATACTTTCAAGTACAGGAAACTGCATAAGAAACTATAGATTTTCCTGAACGATATTTCTGTCCAAAAAAAATCGAGTTACGCTCAACTCGCGGCTAAAGAATTTTACTTCAACATAGATGATTATCTTCATCGCATCAGTTTAATACACAAATATTTGCTTAATACATATAAAATACATCAATTACGAATACATGCTGTCGTCTGTTGATGAGTTCCATAAATAGAAAAACGCATCTTGTTCCAGGTGGTCCTATTATCGCTATATTTAAAAAAAGTGCCTAACAAAACAAATATATTCAAACATAAATTATCAATTTATGAATAGAAGCACCCTAATTATACGTTGCGTTCATAAAAAGAATCTTGAAAATCGGTGCATAAGTGCGAGATATGCGTCTATGAACATACAAAAAAGGTCGAATTGGGAATCTTCTTTTTGAAGTCGATATTATAAACTAATGTCCTCTATAAAGGTGTAAATATTTATTAAATCAATCCTCCTTTATATAATTCTGGATTATCTATAGTTACCAAATTTAGAGCGAGAATTATGGCTAATATACTTCTAAATTTCTTGAATGGTTTTACGATTAAAATTAATATGTAACTAAGTCGTATAATATTGTTATAAATACTTTTAGGGTTGGACATTTCAAAGAAAAAAAAAATAGAAAACAGGTTCTTTATGAGATCATTCATATTTTTGTCTGTCAATCAGAAACACTTTTGTTACCAACCATGCGAGGTAGAAACTTGAAATTTTATCAAGACAATTGGTAACACTTGTCATGTTGAATTTTCTTTATTTGGTAGTTTTAGAGAGAGCAAAAATAAATAATTTAATGCGTCGTATAGACTTCAAAATTGTTGTATTCAATACCTTTAGTAGCATATCTTGAGAAACAAAAAAAGTATGCCCTCCTACCCTTCTTTACAAAACTGCTAGAAATTTATATAAAACTTGTAAGAAAACTAAAACGACAATCTTGTTCATGTAATTTTATAGAAATTGATGGTAGTTTTATGCCTAAAAGGATAGGTTCCCTTGGGTCTTGGCTTAATTTTTGGGCACCGATTCTAGCTATCTGGCATCTCAAGTCAAGGGTTGTAATTTTTTAAATACTTGTAATCTGGTCGATCCAATGATCCAGCTTTGACTACGATCTCTTATCCTCTCGACTCTTTCCAGTAGAATGCCTTGCTCAAAGTTGTCATATTTTTATCTGTACCTGAGAACTCGACGGGTAACTATAGAAGAGAGCTTATCACAAGTGACGATTCTCTTTAACCCGATACTCTGATTGGAACTCCAAGACACTACGAGCATCCATCACCTGTGCCACAGTTCGAAGGTGATAATATGTTTTTTATCTCATATTTTGTAGATGAAGTCTCAAAACTACAGAAAAATATAAGAATACCATACACTGTTAAACTTTTATATTTTCATGTATTTCTAAGTACATATGAAATCCTCGTTGTGCGAGTTCTGCTCTTCCTTAACAGGCTTTTTTAAAAATATATTTTTTTTTGGAAGAATATCGGCATCCACTATCATGCTATAATTATACAAATATCTCTATGTAATTTCGCAATCACATCTTGTGTTTATTCATCCATTATTAATTAACCACAAAATATATACATACGAAAACAATAATAATTATTATATACCATAATCTCGATTATGTGCAGTGTTAAGCAAGCGGAAATAATAATTTCCGAAAGCCGCTCGTCGCACAACCATCGGCTCAACTTCAAAGGAAGCGACCCAAAACGAAATACAGCCTTGAACACAACACTATTAACAATGTTTCTAACGGGCGAAACAGGTAAACAGCTGTGTCGGTGGTAGTCAACCGGTGGCACGTGAAAATATATGGTCGTCCATTAAAAATAACATTTCTATTCTTTTGCCACTGCAGAAAAAAATATAAAGTTTATTCACTGTTTCTCGAGTACTAAACACGATACGAACCTATTACATGTTTTGTTACCACTTATATTACAAATACCTTGGTTGAATAATTTTTTAATACATTTTTCGTGCAAATATAATTAAATGGTTACATCATAAAATTAGGGTTTATATGAATACGGCTCTGAGTAATGGAAGCCTAGAAGATCATGTTCTCCACCTCAGGTTGGTAAACTGAATACGTAAAAAATGCTTCAATCACGACTGACCTGCTATCATCCGTTGAGGAGTTCCATTAACATAAACCTATATACATCATCATCAGACTTTACTCTAGCTAGAACTGTGAGCTCCTTTGTCAACAAAAATTTGCCCAAAAAGCAACTGTCTTCCATCAAAGGTCCTATCATCTATTGAGGAGTTCTTTTGCTTATCTCCGGATTGCATCATTGGATCATGCCTAAATTTATATTGGACTACCCTTGCGATCCTAAATAATTAAAAAAGAATAAATCGATCACACGTGTCAAAAACAAATCGATTTACACGTGTCAAAAATGTATCTTACCTTAACCTATTTGAAAAAAATAGTGAAATAATTAATCTTTTCTTTTCTGAAGTCGGTTAACCAGTTTGACTTCCTGATAACTTGCCTTAGCTCACCTAAATTATTTTTTAGATATATCAAGACGTGAAAAGTTTTGGTCGCTGACAATAAATACCACTGCCATATAATTAATAGGCCACGGTATCAGTACATAAGTCCCAAATTTGTCAGTTAATATTAGAAAAACAGTCAAATAAATTATTTCCCTAATAATATCCTATCAACTGTAACAATAGATCAGAAATATGTACGTAAAATATGTTTTTAAGGCATTAAAGATAGATTTTGATTGAACTCTGGAAAGTACAGTATAAAAATGAAATTATATAATATAAAAAATGTGTATCTTATATCCTCCTCTCGTTTGAGCGTTTATGTAACTAATATGCATAAAAGAAAGAACATATGTATAAAAGGGAATAGTATTTCACATATATATATATATATATATTTATGTATAACGTAATGTCAGATTTTCTGTCTATTCGATTATAGCTAGAGTTCTTCTCTTTTGATTTTGATGTAGTTTTCAGTTTCAGATATGCTGTTTATTCTGGAAAAAGTTATGGTATACAATTTTTGTGGAAGTACCGAATTTACGGTGCTAGGTTAATATTTATGAGGCTTGTCTCAAACCGCGGAAAAACAGGAAGCGCTGTGGATAGCGACACAGCATCGGCGCAGGATAGTGGAAGAGAATTTTATTCTAATATAAAAATCAACACTACATATTTTTGGAACGCCCGTTTTTCTCGCAAAAAACTGGTATTCCAAAAATATAATTCGAAATTTCTGCAATTTTGTAAATAGATTCATTTAATTAATACAATAGTTGCTATTTTATTTAAAGAAGCTGTGATGGGTATCTATGATAATGCATTAGGGTATAACATATAATTGCATAATGCTGATAATAAATTAGATGATTTGTTAAGAAGCTCTTCTCATTATAACGTACGTAAAATACTCCCTTCAATCTTGATTTCGACGCGACGAAATTAAAAAGAAGTGCACCTGTACAATTGACTTATACCTTTTTAATAGTTAAATTTGTGTAAACTGTGTACAGGAATTTTTAAATGAACCTCCTATAATACCTATAGAAATTAATTTAGAAAAATATAAAAAAAAAACAATATTTTGGTTTCAAAAAGCGAAAAAATAGCTCACAACGGGTTGTGGTCACTATAAAATATTCAAATCGCGAAATACGTGTTATGGTTCTTATGAAAACGCTCACGATTCGTTGTGGGAATCACAAAAAGACCACATAGCAAAATTAGTGTCGTGGCTGTCATGTTATACAACCACAACGCATTGTGGGAATGAAGAAAAGCCATGACGCGTTCTGAGTACTAGTTGGTGTAACCATATCACGACAGACAAGTTTTAACTTGTCGGCTCGAGTACAACGGTGAATTAAAATATCAGTAGAGTTATTTATTAATTTCTCCTCTGTTTCTGAGAGTAAACGTATATCAACGCTAATTATGATCAAGAAAAAGGAGATTTTTACGATAAATTACAGTACAGATCGCAGTTTAATCATGATTATAGAAAAATATGAATTGTTTCTTAATGAAACTAAACAGTTTCAGCTTCTTAAAAAAACAACGAGTCTCTATCTTCAAAGCAGTACCGTCGTCTTAAACGATTTGTTATCTTAAGAATTGGTGACACTGAAAAGTTGGTTGAAGCTGAAGTAGAAAGCCCAAGTTCAAAAATCCGTTACTTATGCAAAACAGATGAACTATTTGTATTCTAGAAAAAGCACATATAAGCATCGGTCACAAATGGACTAGAGGTAAGTTCTTTTTGAAGTGATATTTTTGTTAGAGTTGCATAGTGGTCCAAAACTATATTTATAAGGATATACACAGAGAAAAATCATATATATAATAGATTTTGCATAAAAAGTTATGTTGAATTTTTAAATAAATTTTTATGTAATTTCATGTAGTTACCACACATGCAGTACAGTAGGGATACATGCTGTTTGTGTGATTATATATTACTATTTTATTACGTTGGTTTTCGAATGTTTGTTTATTAGGTATGGAGTTGCACATTCTATGCATGAAATACACATAATTTTGTTTTCATGGCTTGACTGAAGTGTTTAATTATTTTTGTTGTAGAATTAAATGAAACTACGTGATGTAGTATTATTTCTACTTTCTTTAAGTTCTTTACCACGACCTAGGTTTCGTTGTATTACAACATCTTCAGGTGGGTTATTAGCAAAGATCTTTGCTAATTGCTCACCTGAAAATCTTTGTTAATAGCACACCTGAAGATGTTGTAATACAACGAAACCTAGGTCATGGTAAAGAAATGAAAATAGAAATAATACTACATCACGTAGTTTCATTTAATTGTGAATAATGAATTTCTATAAAATTAATGCCAAATATATTCAATATTCAATCAATTTTGCTGAATTGAAAAAACAATACTGTAATGTTACACGTACTATTATAAATTTGTACTTAAGTTTACATGAACAATGTCAATTAAAAAAAATTACCAAAACGCGGTTTAGTAGGGAAACCTACTCTATCTGACTGCATGAATTCCAGATGTCAAGTTGATTGAAGTGATATGCAGTCTGAACCAGATAACGATTATAGATTTATTATGAATTTTCAAGATCACTTGACTAAATTTACTGTTCTTAGGTAATTAGAAACAAAGACTGCTGAAGAAGTAGCATATCAACTTTTAGATATATTTTGTTTGTTCGGCGCTCCATGTACACTTCAGAGTGGCTTTGGTCCAGAATTTGCAAATAAAGTCATTAAAAATTTAGGTGAAATGTGGCCAGGGATGAAACTTGTTCATGGAAAATCATCTTTCATGGAGATTCATCTATTCCTCGCGATCTGTAGGCTTCCATAGCAACTGAAGAAGATTTACAAGACTTGGTTATATCTTCCATCAAAAATTATGTTAAAAAAAACGAGAACAATATAGAAAATGAGGAACAATTAAACGAAATTGACAAACTACAGAATGCAATCATGGAGAATATTACAAAAGTTATAGAAGGATCAAGAAGCATGGAAAATTATGAAAAAATGCAGGAATCGGCCAATGCACACATTGATTTAGAAAAAATTGAATGTTTAAAGTTATGTACTGTTTGTAAAATTGAGACGTCAGGAGGTCATAGGAGGTTATTACATATATATATATATATATATATATATATATACAGCGCTATTGAAACGTTATTATATATCATTGTTTCATAAATCTATACAGGATAGCGCTATATTCTGGTTACACGGTATAGTATTTAGTTGTTTCAACGATTTATTGGATAACGATACGTACTGGTGAAATGCTATTACACTTCCTCGTTTCATCCATCAATACAAAAAAGGATAGCGTAATATACTTGTGGCACGTTATTACGCCTGATTGTTTTATCCATGTGTACAGGGTAGTATTATATGCAGATGAAATGCTATAATATCTCATTTTTCATCTATCAACACAATAGAAATATTCTTTAAATAATTTTTTTCTTGCCCGATAATGCTTACAATAATCATTGGCTCTAACTAATCCAAAAAAAGATAACGCAATATCATAATATCTACACACAAAACCATACCGATTAAATTGCAAACAACATTGCTTCAAATATGTTTTGCCACGTAATCATAACACAGCAAAGATGTGCAGAAGATTGAATTCAAAACCAATAGAAATTGCATTGCATAACACAAAAACCTCCGATAAGACCAAAACTTCTCAACTCAAAAGCTGCGCTACATCTGATTTTGACAGACTAACTGAACAAACTAGGCAGACATACATACATAACTACATAAATCAGTTAAACCCATTCTCGTCCGTAAACAAGCTTCGGAGCTTGCACAGATTGGATTGTGCATAATATATCGGAGGTTCTGTCTGGATATAAGTGTGTTTGGTATATTGGGCGTTAGAATGTACACTATCGAAGATAAATATGGACAGAGGCAGATGTGCTTCTGTTTATCCTAAAAAGAGTAGCTTTAGAAAAAGCGTTACGGGATTGTTTATATTAGATTAGGGTGTTTATTTTCAAGGCTAAAGGATTCGTTTAAGAAAGTTACTTTAATGGACTGTTTTACTACGTACATTTTATTTTGAAATCAAATATACGTACAACAGCTTGATAAAATTAAGGAAATGTGATCAAATATTTCATGTAGTTTTGAAAGTTCGTAGGGCCATTCCTTCAGGTGTCCAGGTGAACATGTTAAAAATCCTCGAAGATGAGGAGCGAACCGACGGTGGGAGAAGGGGAAAAGGTCTCTTTTTCAGTTTTTTGCTTGTGTATCGAAAACTAATAATAATATATTTACAATTTCTTACACATTAAATTTTCTATTAATTATTTTACATACATTTTTACTGTAGAATCAATACTTTGGGAGAATCAAATATACACAAGAGCCTGATAAAATTAAGGACCAAATAATTCGTGTAGTTTTGAAAGTTGGTACGGGCATTCCTTGAGGTGTCCAGATGAACATATTAAAAGTCCCCGAAGATGAGGAGCGAACCGACGGTGATGGAGGGGGAAAAGGTCCCTTTTTCAGTTTTTTGCTTGTACATCGAAAACTATTAATAATATATTTATAATTACTTTCACGTTAATTATCTACATTAAATTTTCTATTAATTATCTTGCATACATTTTTACTGTAGGATCAATACTTTAGGAGACACAAGGTATCTAATTTGATAAAAAAATGATTGTAAATAATTAATTTGGAAATAACAATAAAAATATTATTATTAGTTTTCAAGATACAAGCAAAAAACTTAAAAAAGAAACCTTCTCACCTCTCTCTCACCGCCGGCCCAGACCCTCACCATCAGGGACCTTCAGTATGTTTATCTGGACACTTCAAGGAATAGCTGTACCAACTTTCAAAACTACACGAATTATTGGCTTGATAGACGATTTTTAGCCTAATTTTCTTAGTCTATAAGAAATTTTTAATCAAGTATTTGTATTGAAACACAGAGTTTCGGTACGTATATTTGATTTTGATCAATTATGTTTATAACAACTACTTGGAACTATATAACTAGATGACAAAAACATAATTACGTTAATGCACTTGTAGACTTGGATTGATTAAAAAGTGTATATTTCCAAATTATTCTTAAAAATTACTTTAAAATGTAGGTGCCACAAAGTCATAGAAACGTATCTATAACTTATGCTACACTGAGTATATGTACATTTAATTTAAACATCTGGAGATTAAACTTAAAAAAATTATCAATTTCTTTGAAAGGTCTACCAAGTTTCCGATATTTTTTTAATTTTATATATGGTTGCTTAAAGCTTTGAACAAGTGATAATAGTTAACAAGTGATAATAGTTAGGTACTAGCAAAATACAATCCAACTTTTGTAAGTTTTGATAAATATTCATAATTTTGTGATATGTGAGCTTGCTAATTTTGTGTGATAATAAATTCAGCCCTATTATCTTAGTTTTTCAGCCTGTTTATCCAATAGCTCATAGTAAATTTCTACATTCATGTTAAATCTATCTAAAAGTAATTTCTGATGAATAACGTCCTTTATGTTCCACCATTAGCGTTCAAGAAATCGGTTCGATTTGCCTCCTGAAAAAAAAAATGGCCTTTGCGTATGTGATTTCTCCAAATTATGTTAGCTAACACAATTAAATGAAACTACGTGATGTAGTATTATTTCTACTTTCTTTAATTTCTTTACCACGACCTAGGTTTCGTTGTATTACAACATCTTCAGGTGGGATATTAGAAAACATCTTTGCTAATACCTGAAGATGTTGTAATACAACGAAACCTAGGTCGTGGTAAAGAAATTAAAGAAAGTAGAAATAATACTGCATCACGTAGTTTCATTTAATTGTGAATAATGAATTTCTACAAAATTAACACCAAATATATTCAATATGTGTTAGCTAATTTAAATGACTTTTAATGTCAATAATCGGCACACAAGTGAAACTCGTAAAGTAGAACAGTCCAAACTTGAAGTTGATTAAAACGTACATCGGTCTGTTTAAACCTTAGAATCAAAATTTATAAATAAATTTTTGATGCCTTTCTAAATAAGTCCCATACCTATGGCTAAAAGTTATTAGCAAAACAAAGAACTTACTGTAATTATCACACATGAACTGAAATTCCCCTTACTTTCTAAATGTTGATTTTGATCATATTTTTAAATGAGTAGATGATTGTCATAATAATTGATTTTAATATAATTTTATATTTAATGAGCAAAATAGGTATCATTAAATTAAAATATTCCAATAAATCGTCAACTACTTAGAAATTCCACGTTAGTATCCCTTAAAAAGCAAAATCAAGTATAATTAATATATGGTCAGTACATGGAACAAAAAGTAACAGGTATATCTGATTCAAAGGAAATCAAATGAATACAATTTAATTCTGAAAAAGCAGTGTTATATAAGAAACTACTGTTTTTAATTTAATCACCTTTAAAATTCACTTAAAAATCTTTCCATTCGACTTTTATTTTCTTTCTAGTGATATGCAAAATGTGTTGAAATTTAAAATTCGTAAATTAATGATTTTCATGAATTAACATTTAATTATTAGTCAACCATCTACAAATCCATCTGAGCAGCAACCGACGAGTAAAAGTGAAGTTTTTGCTGAAACCGCGGAAACTTCACCAACATCGTCCAAGACAACAGAAGATATTCCTGCGGGTTAGACTAGGGGTGAGGTACAGGAAACCATGCTGAACGTGGACACGAAGTTTCCGGTTCAGTTTCAGCCAATGTCAGTTACTTTACGGCAGAATGCAAAAGAAATTGCATAAGGAATGAAGTCAATGACAACGAACAGAAAACGAACTCCATGAAATCGGTTGCAGTCGAAAAAATTTGTAAAACTATTGAGTTTTTTCGTAATATACGCACTTAATAATTAGAGGCGTATGGAACAGAGACATTGCCGATCATATATGTAATGAAATTAGCAGAAAAACGAAAGTGATGATTAGTATAATTCTAGAGAATTAGTAAGAAATAATTATATTATAGCTCCAGAAAATTTTCCACTGTAATACTAATAATGGACAAGACCATAATCAAGTGAAAATCTGTCGTTAAAAATATTAATTTTCAGTCGTAAATAAAATTTTTTTAAATTTAAAATTGTTATTTTTGAAATAGTTCCAGAACCAAAAAGCAATTTTAAGGGATTCAAAATGCAGTATATTCATAATACGATGTACCAATTGGAAATCGTTTTTGTGTTCCCTTCAGTATAATTTTAAGTCAATGCAGAGGGTAACCTCCCCCTTGAATCGCCATTGTGGAAAATGGTTTTTATTATAAATATAGGAAACGACTGAGGAAACACAACGACAACGGACCTAGGAAACATTTCAAATTCAAAAAATGTATTAATTTTTTTCCAAAAAATCATTGTCTGCCGAACTGGTCTCTCAAAATAATATTTATATTTATATTTATTTTAACAGTAAGCTCAATATACTTGGTTAGAATACATCGATCACCGATAACATAAGTTCTCTTCTTATCGAACCCTATTACCTTTACTAGTTTGTTTACGTCAACAACACATCTCCATCTTCTTTCATCCAGAGAAACTATCCCATCCTCCGATTTTTAGACACTTTAAGTCTTCTTGGTATACTCAAATTCGTTTCAACGGCATCTAATTAATTTTCAGAGTTGATGGTTGAATTCAAACCTCGTTACCAAAATAAAGAACAAGCAACACGTGTTTGTTATTAATATATAGTTTTCTGTTAACATTATTAGATGAAATTTTAATAAACACATTGTTTTTGCGATCAGAAAACTACAATTATTTAGGTAATGACGGAATAGCCACGTGAAAGTTAGTTTCTAGAAATAAAATATTTTCTTACCGGAAGTACTTTCTTCGAACCGGCGGTAAATTATCGCTATGACTAATCAGCAAAAATGAAATAATTAAATCTATGGCAAAATAAAAAAAATAATGGCTGTAAACTATTTCAAAGTAACGATTAGAACAAAAAACTAAGCAGAAATATTATTTCAGAAGACATTACAACACAATTTTGGTTAAAAACATGTATTTTTAAATATTCCATCAATAACAAGTAAGCAGGATAATAAAACAACATCAATTCCGATACTAATTAATGGTCCCTGTAAATTTATAGAAAAAAACGTGATTTTTCATTATTAAATATTTATGTAATCCAAAATCACTGTCAATATTTATGTAAACCAAAATCACTAAAAGTAGCCAAATATTATTTCAAGCGTATAAAGAAGGTTTCAGATAAGCGAAAGCAGAGCCAAAAACTTATACATATAAGTTTGACTGTTTTATCGACAGTTACATCAAATTATAATTACACGGTCAGCAGTTGGTGTAGTTTAGTTGGTGTAGACCAGTTGGTGTAGTTTAGTTGGTGTAGATTAGTTGGTGTAGGTCAGTTTAGTTGATGTAGACCAACTAAAATACTAAAATCGCCATTATTACTGAACAGAGAGGAGAGTTGTGGGACAAGAACCAAGTTTACGAGGATAGTTCCTGTCTTCTCATTTCTATATTTTTCTGATATGCATTGAAATTTATAGATGTTGCAAATATTCTCTATATTTTTTTCTCCATTGTTAAATAATGTTGCAATGATTCATTATTAATAGTTCTTCTTAGTTTCTGGTGTACACCAAAGCTATGGGACTGTTAAATAAAAGAGTTACGGACTATCAAAAAGTACAAGATAATAATTTCACTTCTTGTCGAATTGTTCTAATTTTTTTCTTTGAATAGTAAGTATATTATTGAAATAACGTCATTGGGCCAGTTTCTCTACAATTAATTAGCAAAATTATTTGGAAAACTAACTGAAACTTACCATCAACAGCATGTGAATAAAATATTTGTGTTTAGTGTCTGCATCGAATTATAATGAAAATAAATAAAATTCTAATTGGAATAATGTTCATAATTTTGAAACAAATTTTGAAGCAAATAATAAAACAGAATTATTTTGTGGGGCAATTAAATAATATTTTTCGACGATGGACAGCAAAATGCGACGATGGACAGCAAAATGAAAAATAGTCCTTAAATATCAATGAAACATCAACATCTTATCTCAATCCACTGCCTGATCTTCCGATGCCCGTGTCCTTGATCTATAATAACCACTATGGGTAGGCAGATCATCGATCACAACACAGTACTGAATATTTTCGCTTATATCTAATTAATTTTCAGTGCTGCTGCTTAAATTGAAGCCTCGGTAACAAAGTGAAGAACAAGTAACACATATATATTATTAATGGGGAGTTGGCTTCTAACACTATCAGATGGAATTTTAATACGTCTATAATTTTTGCTCTCAAAAATTTTAATTATTAAAATAAAATAATTAAATCCACGACAAAACAAAAAAATGTATATTGCACACTGTATAATGGCTATAAGCTATTTTAATTATTCAAGATTTTAGAAGTCTCGATAAGAGCAAAAAATAAGTAGAATGATGGTTTCGGTAGACAATAGTATAGAATTTTAATCAAAAACATTTATTTTTACGTATTTCATCAACAACAAATAACCAGGACCATGATACGTCATCAATTCCAACAGTAATTCGTTACTCGTGTAAATACAGCGAATAAAGCCTAATTTTTCATTACTACATAATAATGTACTCCTATCGAAAGCAATATGTTTAAGTAGAGAATAAAAAAGTAAAATTGTAAGCCTAACTAATAATAATTAAAAAATAACCGGAATAAGTTTAGTTATATTTTCCATTAATGAGGTTTTACGTCGCATTATTTAAATATTTTAAGTCTATTAATTGAGAAGAAATGTGGAATGCGAACATTTTAATGGCTCCAAAAACTAATTGCCCGCACGAGGCACGATAAGTAGGGCTTAAAACGTAAAAAACAAGTTTGAAACTACGATGAGATCAAAATTTTTTTATCTCTTCATTTATATGCATGAATATTTCTGCATATTTTCCCGAAAACATTCATTTTTGCAATTTTTTCGAAATGAGAAACTAGAATTGGAGATCACATAACACACCTGCAAACAAAAGTTCATTACCGTCCTTGCGATTCTGAAATTTTGTCGATTATTTTTTGTCACAGACAAAAAATAAAATCAACTAAAATTAAATCGCTATAAAATTGTTAATATTTATGACCAAAATATTTAAGAATGGAATCGAGAAAAGAAAATTGGGGCAGGAGTTTTAATAAATTACATTCATCATTTTTATTTAAAACAAAAAAAATATGTACATATGATCAGCTATAAATTAAAACAAATGTTATTTATTGATATGGGTATCGATAAACTCATTGCGGGTGTCCGTTTCAGGAAATTTTATGGCTAAATTTTTTTTAGTATTAAAAAGAAATATGATCAAGACTTGATCTTTTGAAATCAGTAAAACAATTGCTATGTTAAGAGTGCGTATTTAAGGAAATTGGCAGCAGAACCCTAAACGCGATCACAAAATAGATAAGTGTGGCTATGGTAGAGAAACCAATTTTGAAGTTTCCTCATCTGGATAGAAAAAATAAGTCTTTAAAAGTCACTCAAGTGTCCACCAGTACGTCTGCTATATATGCTTTTCTCTGAAAGTGAAAACTTCAAATTAAGCACTATAATAAAGCACACTGAACTGCACATGTGTCAAGAGCTAACAAAGATATTTATATGGAAATTGAATTGCTTGAATTTTATTTAATATACTTCTTTAGAAGCGTTATGAAAAAATTATGAAAGTGAAATTTTACGACGCGCACACACGATGCAATGAAAATCGACAGGATGAAGTTGCTCACTAAATAAATATTTACATACGAGTGGTAATTGATACTATATTCATGATCGTTATTGAGGTATTTGTAAATACGCAACACGTGTTTTATATTACAAATTTAAGTTATGTATTTGCCTTTAAATAATATTTTTAGAACTTGAAATTGAATATGGATACATATAGTGACAAACATTTATTGATTATGAATATTCGTGCTAAAAATGGTACTTATAAGCTCTTTAAAATTTATTTTAAGTGTATTTCTCTAATTGAGGTTAAGTTTCGGAATGTATTTGTTTGCATCATAAATTATAAATTATTTAAAATTCCATTATTTGTTTTAATTTAGATTTCGCCAAACATAAATAATCACGCCCCAATTATTTTATTATTTTATTTAATAATTATTTTCTTGCTAAATAAAGTTATTTTTTTATTATACCAATGAAGTATAATTTCTAACGCGCGTACATAAGTACATACACAATTTTTTTTAATTCCATATAATTTGGGGTGTTTTGAAAGGGCAGTAAGTTACAAAGGACTGAAAAACATATAATTAGGTAGCATATCTTCAGAGATATACTAAAAAATAAGTAAAAAATATATCGCTCAACCCCTTTCATTTTCGAAACTACTTAAATGATAAAACAGAGTTTTTAGAATTCTTCACAAATATGGTAGGAAAAATGTAACAATGATTCTAGACATCATAAATTTGAGGTACCCAGAATAATATTTATATTTCTTAATTATAATACATATAATTATATTTTTATTTCGCTGCGAAATTCATGTTATTAATCTCTTTTAATAAATAAAGTAACTTTATTTCAAACAAGATGTGAAACTTTGCAGACGTGAGCTAGGCTCGCATTTGGACGAACTTTTGACAATGTCATTTAACTCCCATGTGCACCACTTACATCAAGACTGCCAGTTGGACTTACCGACGATTAAAAAGTATTTCTGTTTCTCATTAACTGTCAGTCGAGTCAGAACATGAGTCTATTATACAGACCGTACCTTATTGTACCGTCAAATTCCTAAAGTATCCACACAAAATAAATTTTTAACTGTCAGTAAATTCGACTGAGAGTCATAACCGTGTGTGGTGTATACGGGCGTAAGTGAGTTAGCTAGTCTTAATGGTGTTTACAGAAAAAGTCCACTCACTAAATTGAAAATAAATATTGAAATTCCGTCTCGAATAAATGTGGCTACATGAAAAGTGGTGCATTGTTTCAGTGTTGTGTCTTCTTGACCTAATATCAATACACATTCAAAATGTATGTAATGTAGTGAGGTAAGAGGTATTACAAATATGGATGAGTCTAAATTGCATGAATTAAGATAAGGATTTAATTAAGGTCTTTTTCCTTATTCTACATTCAATTTCCAATTTTAAAAAATTTAGAAAATTCATTAATAAAAGTAAAACATAGAAAAACCTTCTATTTTATAGTCATATTCCATTGGAAAGCGTAGCATTAGTTTATGTAAGGAAAATCTTTCCTGATAAAGAATTAGAAAATTTTGAAGAATTTGTTTAGATTTGTTTATTAAAACATAAAGAACATATTTATTAATTTCTGCTTTATTATTTGCTTTAAAATATAAAATTAATTTAAATTTAATAAAAGATATTATTTTAAGTTAAGCTGCACGAATATGCAATTGCATCTTTTTTAATAACAAAATTGTGTTAGTTAACTACTAAATAGCTTCAAGCTAGTTATATATTCTATAAAAAAACAGTTTTACAGTGAAACTTTTTGTCACGTAGTAGGGTACAAACTGACTGAAGCAGTCATTAAAAAAAGGGGACACAAGTGGATGGTGCGAGTGGGGAGAAGGTGCTACTCTATAGTAGAAGGTTACTTCGTGAACTTGACTGCGTCTCTACTGACGTATAAAAATTATGTGAAGTTTATTTCAAATGATTATTTGTGAAAGGATATAATAACTTAAAACTTTTCACAATAAATTAAAGCATTTTGTGAGAGATTTGTGATGTTATCCAAGTTGCATACCTTTCATTAATGCAGATCCGACTAGAATCTGGCTCCATTATTTAGAAGCACGCGAAGCCAAGTACAACTTGATGATTGAACATGTGCGAAATATGTTCCTCCGATATCTGTATATGAGACAGTACGGTTACTTCCCCTTTCAACTTTCTACCAATTTTCTCTGGGGTGTATTTGGTTTACTCTGGAGTCCCAATTTTCTCTAAGGCTTCCTTGCGACTCAAAAGAGATGTTGTGCTTATTATATTTATCTTTCATCTATCAAAAGAAAAATTTCCATTATTGAGTAAATTTTCAATCAGTGATCACCTTTTTTCCATACCACTCACTAGAACTGAATTATATCGAAAGTATCCAGTTTCCCGCGGTATACGACTGCTCAACCGCCTGATAGCAGTCGCACCAGATTATGATTTGTTTATTAAGAGCGAAAAAAAATTCGAAGTGTACCGTCATTATCTTTTGTAGTTCTTATGTATTTTGTAAATATGTTTAATTTTAATTTTTAATTTTTTCACATCATTAATTTCTTATCGTTGTGAATAGGTTGCCTGTTATGTGTAGAATAATTTGTGTGTAAATAAATAAATGAATTGTGAAATTGTTGTATTAATGGATTTAATTTGAAAGCAAGCATGCCCCATATTTATAAGCCACTACAGTCAAAGTCCTCCTAATAGACAGGTACTTCGTGTAAAATGAGGAAATAAAGGGATAAACCTGTGCTCTGCAAGGAAGTGTACATACTCTACATCTTAGTTTTGCCAGATGCTCAATAATTACCACCGGATCTTTTGCTGATGATACACCCATTTTGACCTCAAACAACGAGCCAAAAATTGCAGCAAAATACTACAAGACCGACTAGATAATATCGTTACTTCGCTATAGAAATGGCGGATTAAGGCGAATGAAAACAAATCAGTTAACGTGACATTCACATTTAGACGATACACTTGCACCAGTGCACCAGTTAAATTAAATGATGCAGTAGAATAACTTGGCAAAAGCACATACTATATATATATACCACACGGAAACAACTTGGTTTTCCACTCAGAAAGCTTCATTTGCAGAATAAATTCATAAATATTTCGTTAATTTGACTTTGCTTAAAAAAAACTACTTGCTCATTGACTGAACATTATCTACTAAATAACAAGTAATCTAAGATGAACGAAATAATGTGGTTAATATTTACTGAATAAAATATATTTATATTATAGCAATTGAATTGCGTTAATTGCAAATTTTATTAAACTTGAATTGCGTTAATGTTTGATTATTATTAAACTTGAATTGCGTTAATGTTTGATTATTATTAAACTTGAATTGCGTTAATGTTTGATTATTATTAAACTTGAATTGCGTTAATGTTTGATTATTATTAAACTTGAATTGCAATAATGTTTGATTGAACATCAATATTTTGTGCATATTTTTAATTTCTATTTCATTTTACGTAAAATATTCAGGAAAATTATAACTTTTCTTACATTAATTTACGTATACATTTACTTTATACCATATATTATTATTTTAGCCGTTATAACAAACTAAGGTAAACAATACTACTTCTTTTCTACTAAAATATTGAAATCAGTTCTCAGAATAAATCAGTCTCAACCTTGGCCTTCGCCTTTTTTATTTCCAACAGATTTTGTGAAAAATGCCTTTCTACAGGATCGTTCTAATATTTTTATCGGACACTAACGGATAAATTATATTCACAATAGATATCATCAAATTCTCACCACTGACATTACCATAATATTGATTCCGTTCAAATAGGCACGAACCCAGTGTGAGTAATCCGTACCAATATTGACTACGCACAAGATACTACGCTTCGGTAAATAGGCAAACTACGTGATCTGCATAGACTCTAACAACCTGTGAGTATGAATCTATAGATTTAACAAACGTAACCAGCAAATTTACGCGAATTCATACTTACGCGAAATCTTAATAGTGAGTACTTCGAACGTGATATGTCGAAGAGATTGTGTTTGTAGGAATCGAGAGAAATTTAGGTTATCAGTTCAGGTACATGTTGATCCTTAAAGACTTAAAAAAGAAACAGTTTATACAAACACGAATTGGACTTCCACAAAAAAGAGATCTTAGAATATTGTTAAGTAAATACATTATATAATATTTTCCATTTGTTAAAACAAATACCATTTACTGTATATCGACTATTTCTTTTAATGAGATAACATTAATTAACGATAGAGCCAGGCTGTACATAATGTATCTTAAAATTCAAGTATGTAGATATATTTATTTAGCTAAATTTCTAATTTTTTTTTGGGTTTTTTTTCTTTATTTTTCACTAATTTTCGTGGAAAGACTACGCTCCATATTTCCTGCACAAAGGCGCACACTTTATTTAAATTTTATATGGTATAAATAAAGCCTGGAAAACAAGTTAAACTATTGACATTTAAAATATTAACGACGGGAAAATTTAGGAAAAAATTTCGAAAGGACGAGCCTTTCGACGATAAAACCCCACACACGCGTACATTTTTAAATTTCATAATTTTTTAGACTCTGCTAAAGAAATATAACGGAATTCTTCCTCTCCTATTATTCCTTAATCAGTCGAAAGTAAGGAAGGTTTATTACTAACTCTATTACTGTCTGTCCGCAAATATACCTTATGTATTAAATCAATACTTTAACAATGTGTAAAGTGAGAGAAGGAAGGATTTTAAACATATGACATACAGATTGACGAATAATCTGACAAACAGGTGTTACTTCTGCTTTTTCATACGGGAATCATTAAAATACAACGCTTGATAACTATTCACCAGCTGTGTTTAAAAAGATAATGGGAATGGGGGTATAGAGTAAAATGTTACTACATAGATTTATTTGTGTTTTGTGTAAAAATTTAGTTTAACAGCGTGTCTAGTGATGTAAAAAGTTAGGTTGCTTGCGTTCCTAGAGTAACGGAAAAAACTTATCTGCGTCCCTAGTGACGTATAAAGTTAGCTTGAGTACTTATCTTGTGACGTATAATATTTGCGTGATATGTATTTAAACAAATTATACAAAAGTATAGCAAACGCTAACATATTAAAGTACTTCCTAAAAGATGTGCGATGGACAATTACGTTGCAAGATTCTTTTTCTTAAAAAAAATTACAAACAATTTTTTTCATACGTCACAGAGTGACTTTCCGTGGGTCTTCTCAAACATGATTGCGATTTACGATTAGTCACTGTGTTAATTTTTGTTCCCAAAGATTTGAATTCATTATTTGAAATAGTTTATGTGTCAAAAACAATTATTTTTTTAATTGTACAAATTAAAAACAATTTGTTATCAAATTATTTTCTATATATTTGAAAAAAATAATCTTTTAATATATTTGAAAAAAAATTATTTTAATGTAAACTTTCTAACAGGAAAAAATTACTGACAATTTTTTAATATATCGCACAGTGTGTATTTTCCTACTATTTATTTTTCACTCTATTCGCTAGTTTGTTTTTACTGAAATACTGAAACGCTACCCCGTAGATTTAATCCATCTTAAATTAAGGAATCCGTCTTTATATAAACGATATACTCTATATTTATGTAGATATACTCTATACTTTAGGCATTGCTAGTTGGACCTAACAGGCTTCGACAAACGTTTCTAAAAGTTAATGACAAATTAAAGGCTAGAAAGCAAGGAGAATTTCCATTGATACGGAAATAATTCTCCAAAATATATTTTTTAAAGTGTCATGCCTTAAATGTTTCCTTCTATTTAATAAATCTTGTTTGTGACATTTTCGATTCAACAATCATAATTATTAATTGTAACGTATCGATAGCGCTTGTTGTGTTTGATGCAATTTTGAAATAATTTTTCTGACATTTTTCACATAGCGAAAATATAAAAGTAAATATTTGCTAGAATTCAATCCATTTCCCTATAATATTTTCACGTTTACGACGAAAAGCACACTTTTTTTCTTAATAATGTAATAATATATTTCAATGGAATTTATAACTTGCTCTGCATAATTTGAGGACACAATCAATATAGAGATTTTCCTAGAATAGCCATCGGACATGTTGCGCTTAAACTACTAGCTTGATTTTAGAAAAGTATGATTACTTAGTAGTTTTTTCACAAATGTCTTTCATTTTTTTTTGCTATGTTAAATAAATTTTGCAAAAATTGCATTACATTTCCTAAATTATTAGTATTTTATAATCCAACAAGTATGTTTAATCTGTTATGACTGGAAATTCTTGTGGGCCTGCCCTTAAGGAAACATAATTTTTTTTCACTTTAATAGCACGATTGTATCGAGATACCCGGAAGCAGCAACACTACATTGAACATCACTAATAACACAATAAAAGTAAAATATTCCTTTATGATCCTTTGTCTGTCTTCTTTTCATGATTAAATAGCTTAATGGGTTTCGGTGAAATTTTTCTTATGGATAATATACATGCTATTTTAAAAGATTGATAATTTACAGGACCACAGAAAATAAAGGAGCTGCTGTTACTTTAATCTATACAATTAGAAGAACATATTCTATTTAACGTGCCAAATTCGTGGCTTTAATTATTGCACCGAATTTTAGTGCAGACTACAATTCACGCGGCGCACTACATTGTAACACTTTGAACGATAAAAGTGGGGTCTGGCAGATTATGTTAAAATTTATATTTGTCTCGTACAATGATGGACGACTTTACCTATTTTTTTGAAAAACAATTTTTTTATAATTTCCTATCACAACATGGGCGAAGCCAAACTAAAAAGAAAACAAACCAAAAAGAAAAACTAATTGCTTTATAATCCCAACAATTCAAATAAAGCAAACAATAAGGAACAATAAAATTGAATTGCGACTTCATGTAAATGGATTCATTTTAGCTAGGTTCTAATCTAAAAGAAATTTCCATATAGTAATTAAATAAGCCCAGAAAATCAGTAATTTTTGTTTGAATCAGTTAATAAACGTATCCATTTAAATTACCTTACCAGGACTTAACACTATAACAGTAGGGTATTTTAAATAGCAGGAAAGATACTGTAAAATTATATAATTTCTCCCTTTTGTAATCCATGAGAGATTAAATCTAGATGGGATAGATGGAAATAGTAAATAACAATTAAAATATTGATTATTATGCCCCATTTATACTACAATTTTAATCCATGCAAAGCGTACAATATTTTGAATATCCAAAACCTTCTCTAAAATTAAAGATATCTCCAGCTAATGACTTCAATTTGTATTCTATTTGGTACAAGTAATATTCCCCGACGTCTTGTATTTAAGCTTATGACCCTATCTAATATAGATAATATGCCCTATTTATCTGGTGTTCTATTTTTGATTGTGTATATCTAATGTAGTGTATTTCCGGATGAAAATGATGATTATTCTATTTTAAATTTCCTTCCCCTCTTTAAACTTTTCAGTTAATTTTTCAGTCCATTTTCACAAATCTTTACTTCCAATTTTTCCCTTCAAAAGTTTGTCAAAAAATGGAATTATTTAAATTGCAATGCTACACATTAAATACGTATAAAAGTTTCCTAAAATTATACAATTTTTATATAAAAATGGTAGGCATATAAACAATTTCCTTCAGCCTTGTTTTATTTACAAAATTTCCCCTACTGCTTTTATTAAATTAAAAATAATGTTTCCCTCAAATTTTTTTTAAATATATGAAATCATTGCATCGTTTAACATGAACAAATATTTTATACTTTTCACCCATTTGCTTCACATTATTGATGAACAAAGTATTATTACAGATGCAGAGAATTTTTGTAGTGTTTTCGAAGAAGTCATAATTATCAGCTAAAAGATGTCTACAGCTGAATATAGATCTTCCTGATATATTTAGCAAAGATCGTTGATGTGCCACTTTCATTCGATAACTTCCTAGGATATTTATAAAACCGTCTATCCACCTAGGGAAGGGCCATTCCAACCTGAGTCTTCCGGTACATGATCGCCATTCGAGATTCTTACCTCCCCAATGGTCGTCGGTTCTGCGTGCTATATGACTAGCCCATTACTGCTATAACCTGTCAACCCTACGAGATATGTCAGCACTCTAACTCTTCCACGATTTTTTGTTCATTATGGAGTATATTTTGAAGAGAAACTCCGAGCGTAACTCTTTTCTGAATAGTTCATTATGTTCCTTAGTGGTCCATCAAAATATGTGCAAAGACAGATAAATTGTATTAACTGCATATTAACGTCATTTTATAAATACAAAAACTTTTTTCCACAAATTAATCTAACTTCTTCATTTAAGAAACTTTAGGTCATTTCAAAATACGGAAATTTTTGCCGTCCACTGTACTAAAAAATATCAGAAAAGAGTATTTAAAAATTATACAAAATTCGTTCCTGCAGAACGGTGTAAAAAGTACACGGACACAAAGGAAAATGATAAAACACGTAAACGCTCACAGATAAGCCAAACAACTGGCCGAATACAATTTTGCGGCCAAAGTAAACAATCTGATACAGGCTATACGTAAATCGAGGTCCCCGGCGGTAGTCTCTACGATAAGGTCGCCCCCGTGCAAATACGGCGATAGGCAGCGCGTACGCTAATTAAGTCGGCTAATAGATTATGTGCTGTCTGCCGGTGATTGTGCTAGGTGCGTTTGTGCGTAATTTCGTAGGTCGACACCATATTTACGGAGCTTCAGTGGGGATTGTCATCGTCGCTGAGGAAAATATCGGTCGAATGGAATTCATCGTGCACCAAAATCGCCTTATCTGTTTTTTGTTATCAAAGTAAATTTTACAATAAATTGAATGATACAACGAGTGCGAAATAATATACGTACAAATAAATATACATTATATATATGGTGAGAAAAGGAGAGATTTGGGGAAGATTTTTTTAGCAGAGAGACTTAGCAGAGAAATAAATTATAAACTTGATAATTTATATAATATTTTGAATGAATGTGAAAAATAATACTATTCTTTTAATTAATGTTTTCCGAAATTAAATATAATTTAAATTTTGTTTATTATTTAATTATTAGCATAATAATCAAGAAAATAAAATCTTTGATAACAATTATAATTATTAAGTGAAAAATAGAACCTTACATGGTCATTTCCGCTTATTCTTCCATCTGTAGCAGTGCTACAATTCAGAGTAATGTAGAAAAGCTAAAAAAAACAATGAAATCTTTGCTGGCAGTTTTTGAGTGTTCTTATAATTTTCAAGAAATATTTTATAAATATAGTTTCCTGAAATTTATTCAGACAAATGCGCAAAATAATATGGATAAACTTACATTATATTTACATATAAGAAAAAAAAATATTTTCTGACTATCGCCCCGAAAATATTCTTACTTAGATTTCTTAATAAAAGCACATTTACATATAAAGCTAAATTTTTTCAAGTTACAAAACGATAGTAAGAAAAATCACATAGGCTAATACTTAACAAAACAAAAACTTTTTAAACAAAACCTGTCAGCACGTGTAGAACTTGTACGAAGACCAGAGTCTTCGTACAAGTTCTACACGTGCTGACATGTTTTGTGTAAGAAGTTTTTGTTTTGTTAAGTATTAGCCTATGTGATTTTTCTTACTATCGTTTTGTAACTTGGAAAAATAACAAATATGGAATTTATTTGGGGTTAATTTTGTAGAAATTAATTTTAATTTAATTTTTCACAACTATGTGAAACTAAGTTCTTATTATTAATAAAGAAAAAATAGATAAATATGAAAGAGTGGTATCTATAAACTTAAAATAAATGACTGTAATAGCGCATACATAGCCCAAACATGGAGAGATTGTATTACCATGTACAAAGAACACATTGCTAGCTGGTGAAATAACAAACCAGACAAATCTCACTTTACAAACATCTTATTGAAATAACCATCACCCTCATACCGACAATGCTCCCTATATATTAAAAATAAATGCATGAGGCAATAAACGCAACGTAAAAATAAACAGACATAAAAGAGACACCAACGTTAGTATATTAAATGAACAACTCAAAACAATATCATCAATCATACTTAATATCTTCTAGACATAATATAGTTAGACAGCATTGATACTGCAGTACACTTCAAATCGTTTCAGCTTGGTCACATATTTAAGGATACGTAACACAAAAGAAAACAAAAAATGGGAGATATGTATAATTACTTATATAACTCAACCTTCAGATACTCTTGCTATTGCATAAATATGTTACTGAGAATAACATTTATTCCATTTATTACATATACCGGAATATTTTCATTGTATAAACTCATAGAATAACATCAATTTAATTTATTACACTCACTAACATATTTATATATTGTATAACTTTCGAAAATATAATAAAAACTACATCACTCCCCTACCATAAACTTACTAACATAAACAGTGGGAAAACCCTCGCAAACAACGCTTCCGCTATTGTTTTGTATAATATTTAAATGCTGTTGGAAGTTTCTAAGAATCGATCTTTACAAATTGCCTACCTAAAGATATTGCCATACAACAAAACCTAGGCCATGGTAAGGAATTTAAATAAACTAGAAATAATATTATATCACATAGTTTCATTTAGTTGAGAAAAATTAAATTCTGAAAACAAACATTTAAGAGTATGTAGTATTTACAATTACATTATTTACAAATATTATATATTAATAATATATTGCCTACTTTATCTTTCAGAATTACATTATTTACAAATATTATATATTAATAATATATTGCCTACTTTATCTTTCAGAAGGCTTAAAGGCAAACTAATTCTAAGAAGGCATATAGCCACAATCTCACATAGATTTAGAAATAATCAATTTTTCCTTTATTTGTGCCTCTCATTATGCCGACTTTCAAGATTGTAGGTCGACAGAAAATACCCTATTTCAGTGAGAGAGGCTACTGGATGACTAAAAAAATATGCTATGAAGGGCTATACCTTTTTGCTTTTGTTAACCAAGGAAAATATACATGCTTGTATATGATATTAATTTCAACTTAATATCTCAAGCCGTTTCTGAGAGAAACGAATTTTTCTGGAAGATGACTGACGAATAACCAAGTGATTATGTAGGGTCCTTTTTTATCTTGAGGGATGCAACCTCAAAAATAAAACTAGTTTTGGAGGCTACCTTTATACGATAACATCAAAAGAACACTCGGAGTGAAGTGGTCGGAAAAAGCACAAAGACGAGAGGAGTGATTTAGAATGAAGGCGGCCTGTATCCTTGCGTTAGTTACATGGTTATATAAAAAAGAAGGAACATATAATAAAATACAAATGATATCTATCATAAAAATGGCAATTTTGCTTATATGTTTTCAGGTTTTAGGACAAAAATCGTTCATCTGATCGACATGAAACTTATTCGTATAATTCACAAATTTTAAGTGGACACACTATGTCTTTTAGAATATGTGAAACCATAATAAATTGAATGAAAATGTCGAAGTTTGTTCGGTTGGAAAACCGAGGTAAACCTTCAATCTATTATGCCTACATTAAAATAATGTATGTGGATACACGCAAAATCTGCAAAACAGTTCAAGAGTGCATGTCGCTAATTATTGCAGGTCACTTGTTATCACCAATTTTCTTTCATAAAGAAAGGCTGCAGAAGCATTTTTGACTCAAATAAATTAAAACGATATGGCTACACCAAAATGATGTTCGAAAAAAAATGTCAATAACAATTAAATCCATAAAAAAATTTACGGCTTATAAAAGTATGTGTGCATTGGTTTTAAGTAATTTTACGCTAAAAAATTTGGACGTAAATAATTTAACCGTAGAGAAAACCGTTATTATATTAATTGAAACTAATTTTTTGTCCTTTGTTCCTCGAGAAAATCCAACATGGCTTGCCCAGGAAAAGCCACTAGAGTAATATAAATAAAAATCTTAAACCTCAAATCAATTTTGATTTAACTAAACAAACAAATCAAAAAGAGACAACACGGTTAGGAAACGAATAAGGTAATAAACGTAATGATATATGAAAGACATAATGACCACCTGATTATAAGAATTGATGCAATTTGAAACAACTTTTAAACACAGCACAATAAGTTTGTAAATACGAGCATTGCGTTCACTTGTTGAGCTTCAGTTATAAAACCACCATCGCTTTGAAAAGTTCTCACCGCTCTATTTGCAATATCGCCATCTGAGGTCGAATCGAGCAGAAAGTTTACATTTACTCACAATTTTCCGGAGTTACAGTGTGGAAATTTCATGCTTAGTTGTTTTCCACTACAATAAAAATACTATCATTTTTTAAAGAACTTTAAAAAAGTGAAATTATGTTATAATAAGTTCATTATGTGGGCTATACCTTTGCACCAATTATAAAACATTTCGGTGTCGTCAAGTCTTTAGTAGTTAAACGTTATTTAAATTCATACACTCGTGAAATGACACTAATTACGCCTTGATATCGTTAAGTCTATTGGAACATTAACGCCCCTAAATTTTTTTTTTTTGTTTATTTACTGAATGGATATATTAAGCACATATTACTAACCAGATGTATCTTGTGATTTCTTAATTATGGACCTAATCACTTAAATAATAGTAAACGTCACAACACATTACCTCACTAATCTGCTCTTTCTACCGCTTCTAAATGCCTCCGTCATCGCCAAACATTCATCAATATAGGTGGTATATCAGCGGGAGTACTCGAAGCGGTGTCAATAAAATATTATGTCAATAAATAAGCCATTTTCCATCTATTTCATTCCGTTTAAGCAGATTTTAAGCATTATCCATTTAAGCGATTATCCATTTAAGCGATTATCCATTTAAGCAGAGTTCGGTTTGTTACATTTTTTGCTACTGTTCTGATATGTGAATGGCAGCATGAGCTTTTCAAGACAAAAACATTTTGGAAATCGGAATTATGGTTGCATAGATCAAACAAACAACAAACATCCAACAAGCAAACAACCAAATTTTTTCATTATATTCAACGGTATGATAAAAACAAATTACAATTTGCATTCCAAAGTTTTATATAGGATACGGTATTTCAAAATAAAAAAAACTAAACCCTTGTAATTTTGTCATGTCAGTCTGCTTGCCACGGTTTTCATCGCCGTTCTAAGTAAAATACATTAATTCGCATATTAATAGTAAATACTTATTATTTAATGACATTAAGAAAGCCAAGTTCTGTTCATTTCTTTTTTTGATTGAATATATTAATTAAAAAGAATTTCTATTTAAAAATATTTCCGAATTTCGTTCAAAATAAATCGAGAGACATTGCTTAAAACACCCATAAAAACGTTTCTTTCAAACAGATAAAAGATGAAATTATAAAATATTAAAGTAAATAGAGAACCATCCACGGAAAAAAAACTATAGTCAAGTTTCTAAATCTGATAATTTTTAAGAAATTTACGACATTCCACGTTTGTGAAGATATATTATTAATTGTAAATAGTTTAATATAAATACTATATATTACTAAAATTAATACTAATGTAATACTCAAAACTTGCGTTCAATTTTAAAATCGATTGGGAATATCATCCTGCATGGTTATCCATTTTTCTGTGCTATGTACGTACACGGAAACACTTAACTGCATTATTTCTTAAAGTGGGGTTACAACTCCCAAGGGGGTCTTCGTAGTATATCAAGTTGTCGTAAAATATCGTGGGGAAAAATAAAACTAAAGCCACTGCAAGTAGAATCTATTAAGCTGCCTGTTTATTAGCGGAAAATAGTTGCTCTACTGATGTTTATGTGACCACAGGCATTATTAAAGTATAATTTAGTCGCAGCGTTAGGTTGTTATTTTCTTTTTTTATGCAGGAAAGATTTTCTTGTTGTTGTTTTTAGCTAATTTATTTTTCATCTAAGTGTTATCAGTGTAGAAACCTATCAAAATTTACTGTTCAGTTATTGTTATTAACATCTATTTAATAAGAAAATGAATTAAAATAATTTCCTGTTAATTGATGTTCAAATAGTTAATGTATTATTCAAATTTATTGTTAACTACAACTTTTAGGAATTACTTTTTTTCTAGACAGAGTTATTATATAATGAATAAACAGATCAATGCTACATGAAATACTTTTCTTTCCGCAAACATTAGCTTTTCCGAAATCAGCGACATAGCTCATTATACATAGCAAGTGGAGCGGTGATTATAATTTATTTCATCATTACTATTAAGTTTTAAAACACAAAGTTATTGTGTGCTGTATCTATTTTGCTATAAAAAGCCTTTAGAATACTTATTTTTATTTTATTTATTTCTTCAAAATCCATTACTTAAATTATGTAGATTTATCCAAAGCGCTGAGCATGTCTAAGAACTAAGAACAAATGGTTATGAAATAGTAACGAATAAATCAGTAACACGAATAAGACAAAAATACACTGCAATTAAAACAAATATAATCTAATGACAAGTGATGAGCTATCACGCAACTCCATAACCCCTTTTCTGACGTGAGAAGTCAGTGGTGCGAAAAAAAATCCAGACTGGGTGTGGATACACAAAAGGCAGATGAACGTTATAGAATATCTGTGCTCGCTCTAGGCAATTGAAGTAAACGAGGAATTATCAACATAATGATTTATTAATTAACAAAAAATGTTTAATCATAAATAACTCCCATCAGAGTTTAAGGGAACTATATACAACCTTGTCAAATATAAATTCTAAGGGTAACTTGTAAGGAGTATACCCACACATTTCACAATTTAAAAACCATACGTATTTTAACGTATTTTGCCTTGTCGTTTTGATCTTTTGGCAGATTTTTGTATAAAGTCAATATTATTACGCTAACAATAAATTATGCTACTGTTCAATATTTTATTTAACGTTATGTTTCGTGAAACCTTTATTCTTAGGATCCCATCCTTCAAAATAAAAAGGAAACCTTTTATTATCTCTTGTTGAAATCTGCTAAACTGTCCTTGATTTTCCAGGTCGTTTTTCTCAGAAATGGCGTGATATATCAAATTGAAATTAATATCGTACACTGAGGTGTACAGCCTTAGATTTCTGTAAAAGTTTTGGTTTAATCAGAAACAACGTGTGGCTCCTTAAAGACTTTTTTTTATTCATATGAGAGTCTTACTTATTGATTATCAAAATTTATAGGGTACTTTTGGTCAACCTATAAACTTGAAAGTCTGCTTAATGGGAGATCTTATAGCACAAGTAAAGGAGAAAATTAACAAATCAATGGTTCACATTTAAATGAAACTACGTGATGTAGTATTATTTATACTTTCTTTAATTTCTTTACCACGACCTAGGTTTCGTTGTGTTGCAACATCTTCAGATGGGATATTAGCAAAGATCTTTGCTAATATCCCACCTGAAGATGTAATACAATGAAACCTAGGTCGTGGTAAAGAAATTAAAGAAAGTAGAAATAATACTACATCAAGTAGTTTCATTTAATTGTGAATAATGAATTTCTACAAAATTAACGCCAAATATATTCAATATCAAATCAATGGCTTCTAATTCTATGTACAATTGTAAGATTTTATAGTGCCTTTTCTGCCTATTAAAAATATATTTGGGTGCAAAAGTTAATATTTTTAAATAGTTTCATTAGAAATATTAAGCCCCCTTAAATGTTTAAAGTGCCTAAATATGTACTTGTATTCGCTCCTATTCTTTCTATTCCTTTTAATTAATAATATTTTATATTTATTTCTTTAAGCTTATGTTATATTTTTATCAATTCACAATTCTTATCAGATTAGATACGATCTTTGTCTTCATTTGATTGACAGTCACCCTACTGAAATATATAATATATGCTTTATTAGCACTAACGGGAATGCGTGACTATACGCTTTATTATTACTGAAATATATGCTTTATTAGCACTAACGGAAATGCGTTGATGCGGGAATTCATTGATTTTGGGTTATTTTAATACCTGCCTATACAAGCATAACACTAGAAGCGGAAAGCTTTGTGACATTGTCAAGACTGGTAACCTCACCATTCTCCCATCCTTTGCTACATTTCATGCCGATAATTGTCACTCCCTTCTCGATCTCATCGTAGTATCCTGTCCTAAAAACGTATCCTTCTACGGTCAACTTCCAGCACCCGATCTATCCCATCATGATCTCCTCCATATTTCCTATAAATTAAGTAGCCCTAAAGCCTTTTCAAAGAGCATATTCCTCCGTGACTTTAGTCATATTGACTTACCATCTTTTCTTGAGGATGCCAGGTCCATTAACTGGGATACAATTGCGATGAATCACTCTGTTGATGAAAAACTCACTGTTTTCAATAGTTGTATCACTAAACTGCTCGATAAATATGCTCCCCTAAAACTCGTCAAAATTAAGCGGAGAGCTGCACCTTGGCTAAACGATTCTATTAGAAAAATGATGGCCAAACCTGATCACATTAAAACTAAGTATAAAACTGGTCCCAGCCCAAATCACTGGGAGAATTTTAGAGTGCTTAGAAATAAATGTTCTCAAATGTGTCGAAATGCCAAAAAACACTATATTTCTGCATCAATACGTGATTGTACTCCTAATAATATTTGGAAGTTTTTGGGTACTCTAGACATTGGAAAATCTTCTACCACTTCGGAGAGCTGGCGATTGGATATCGACCAGTTAAATTCACATTTTTCTACACCACCCACGGTACTTGAACCAGCTGTTAAGTCTGCAACTACGAACGGTATCTCGTCTTCATTCGTTTCTAATGAACATCAATTTACGCTAAGGGATACCTGTGAGTCCAAAGTTAAAGCTAATCTTCTTGCGATTAAATCGAAATCCATGGGATTTGATGGCTTAAATATTAGTGCTCTTAAACCAATAATAGATATCGTAGCTCCGGTCATCGCTGATATTTATAATACCTCTTTGAAAACTGCTGTCTTCCCTTTGGTATGGAAAAAAGCCTATATTGTGCCCATACCTAAAATTTTCTTACCTACGCAACCCAAGGATTTTCGGCCCATATCTATCCTACCGCTTGTATCTAAAGTCTTTGAACGTATTGTTCATGGTCAACTTGTTACTTTCTTCAATTTCTTCAAATCCACTTCGATTTGGCTTTAAAGCTGGCCACAGTACCTCAACTACCCTTGTTAAGGTTACTGATGGTACACGCTTGGCTATGGATAATACACAAGTCACTGACCTTGTACTTCTTGATTTCAGCAGTGCGTTCAATTCTGTTGACTTCGATGTACTTCTTGCCCGCTTGAAATATTTTAATATATCCCAACATTCACTTGAGTGGTTTAGTTCATATCTTCATGGACGCAGGCAATGTGTTAAGTTGTCAGATACGTATTCTGAGTGGACTGATCTTACAGCTAGTGTAGCTCAAGGTGGAGTTCTCTCTCCTCTCCTCTTCTCAGTGTTTATTGATGATGTTGTTGAAAAAACATTTCTAGCAATTATCATCTCTATGCTGATGACCTACAAATCTATGCGCACTCGAACCTCCATTCCTTATCAAAAACCATCGACATCCTTAATCGAGATCTCGCTTCAATTGGTCAGTGGGCTCATGAAATGGGTCTTTTGGTTAACCCAAGTAAGTCACAAGCTATCATCATCGGTAGTCAAAGACTGACTTCAAAAGTAAACCTACTTAGTTTACCAAAATTAATGCTAAATAGTACAATAATACCATACACGTCAACTGTTAAAAACCTGGGCCTACTGATCGATCAAAATCTTAATTGGCGGCCTCAAGTAAATGATGTTAGTCGTCGTGTTTTCAACAGGATACACTCTTTGAAACGTCTTCAAAATTTTCTACCGACTAAAACAAAAATCTACCTTTATCAAACACTTTTATTCACTTTTATTCCTGATCTTATTGAAGAATATTTGTGCAAGTTGGAACGTCTTCAAAATTTATGCATTCGGTATATCTTCGGCCTGAGAAAATATGATCACATTTCTGCATACAGGTCACTTCTCAAATGGCTGAAGATCCGTGATCGACGCCAACTTCACATACTTACACTTCTTTTTAACATATTGAAAAATCCTCATAGCTTAAATTATCTTAGTGGCAAATTTAAAGATTTGTCTGCTCACGGCCTTGGGCTGCGATCTGAAAGTTCACATACCCTACTTATTCCTAAACATACCTCTACCACTTACGAAAAATCCTTCACTGTCCAAGCAGGAAAAATTTGGAATCACCTGGATCCTGACATCAGGAAAATCACGTCTATAAATATTTTCAAAGGTCGAGTGAAAAAGTCCTGCATCTCCTGAAACCTTTTCCTTTGTGTCCTCGCCCTTTCCTGTCTTTCCCATCCTAAATCATGTCAATATTTTGTTTTCTTTTTTAATTTACTTTTGTATTTTTTTTGTCTAATGTGCTATTAAGAATTTTCATTGTAAAATCTCTTACAGTCTACCAACTAAATTTCAATACAAATTGTTATGGTTGACGGGAAGAGATTGCTCATGTAGCAATAAGTCCGCCATATGTACTATACATAAAAGTTAATAAAAATAATATTAATAATAATGCGTGACTATATACTTTATTATTACTGAAATATATGCTTTATTAGCACTAACGGGAATGCGTAACTATATACTTTATTATTACTGAAATATATGCTTTATTAGCACTAACGGGAATGCGTGACTATATACTTTATAATTACTGAAATATATGCTTTATTAGCACTAACGGGAATGCGTGACTATATACTTTATTATTACTGAAATATATGCTTTATTAGCACTAACGGGAATGCGTGACTATATACTTTATTATTACTGAAATATATGCTTTATTAGAGCTGACAGCGCTTATTGTATGCGTCTGGTGATGATTTTCACGAGAGCTTTATCACTTTCAAATTACATGTTAACTGATGGTCTGATATTTATTCCTAATCCATATTTATTGCACGGCAATTTTTTAACACAAACTCTAGTGTGGAGTTAAAAAGAAAAAGCTATATAATCGACACCAAATCATGAAAAAAATTCTGAAAACCATACAATTTGAAATCCACTTATTTTTTTTATATTCGTCGTAACATCTTAGTTTTTTACAGCATCCCATTGTCAAACCCTTAGTCACTTGTGAACTTAGTTGAAGTTAAACTATTCAAATACACAATTAGTGAACTGGTTAATACATGTGGGAAAGGCGGAACGCAATAATATACTCGCGGGTCAAGCACAAGTGTCAGAGGGCGTATGAAGCGAGTGGCGTATTAGCCGGAGCGGGTGCTAAGTTTACAGTTGGCTCAAACATAATGTTAGCTTTAGGGTAAAGCTTTTGTGGAAGCTGAAAAAATTTAAAGTTTGGAGGAAACTTAATATCATTCGAAATATGCATGTGTAATGTAAGGGTAAAATAATAGAGCTATAATATTTGTCTCTTCATAGAGATGTTAAAAATATATTCCGATAATATTTGTCTCTTCTAGAAATTTTTTTGAGAAATTTCGATGTGTGTTAACATTTATCTTAATGAGTTATGAAACTCTTAAAGATACGCCCAAAAAAATCTATCGAATGCAAATCATGACACTGCCCTCATCGCTGTTCGAGATATTGAGTTTCGGTATAATTGAATAATTTCATAAATACGTAGACACCTACATATGATTTACAACATACAGATGATTCATCACAACGATAAATCGACATTTTTTTATTATGTTTAACGTTATTCATTTAAACAATAATTTAGTCTAAAAAAATTGATACTTGCCGGAGATTCTGTTATTTTAATATTAACGTTATAAATATAGTAATAATTTCATTTCTATACTTCTCTCATTTTCACACCGCAACTTCTCAGTGAATTACCGTAAAATATTGCCTCTGTACAACCTTTGCCATAGAAAAGAACTTAGATTACAAAATTTTTACCCTGAAATGTTATTTTGATTATTCTAGCTTTTTAAAAATATAATTCTGTCGAGATTAAGATAGTGAACAATTAGAACATGACGTAAGAGTTTAAGCATAAATATGTAACAACATATCACAACTGCATGTCGTTCTAAGGCTACAGCGCAAAGCTATTTTTTTTTCATTCGCCTTTTTGTGCGTTTACAGTTACTTAAGCATTTACAATGTTAAAATCTAATGTTTTTACAAAAATTTTTGTAAATTTTATAAGCCTTTAATAATATGTTGAAGAAATGTTAAATATAAAAGTATATAAAATAATATAAAATAAATTAACTTTATTTGAACAATTTCAATGCATTGTAACTTAAAGTAATTAATCGAATGCAAGAGTGGCGAAATTAATTTAAAATCTAACAGCCGAAGCTCTCCACTCGTACCAACCCTTATCTCATCAATAGACGCAACCCTAAGGGTGTTGCCCAAAACATATTCAGCTTATCATAACACTAAGGGCACCGTCTAGTGGTCTTGCGGGTGCGATAACAATAATATTTAATTTGTATGTGAAATTTTGTGTTCAAAATAAGTGGTATTAGGCTCTTTGAGTGTAGGGCCCGTGAAATTATTTAATGCTTCATCTGTTACTTCGCAACAATTAGCTCAGATGGTGTTTTGCTTGCGTAATATATAAGTTAAAAGCAGTCTTGTCTTATAAATACTTTTTAACTAAGTAAGCGGAAACTGTTCTATATTTTTAAGACATTTTCCAGAGAGGTTACAAACGGTGGATGCCACATTATGAGATTGAGTTGATATGATTATAAATAAATTATCACGAAATCTCTTTTTCCTGTATCAGTAAATTATGTTGTTTATAACTATTGAGGTATCTCATTTATATCAAATTTGTTTGATAATCTTTTGCCGAAACAACTATGGTCTGGTAGTATTTCCTTTTAAGATGAAGTTATAATATATTAACCCCACGTTCAACTTGTAAGTAAATTCTTAATAAGAAAAACAAAGACCTACCTCGAGATTCAATAATTATTTAATTTTTTTTAGTTCATAATAATTAAATCGTAAAGTCAAGATACTCATTTTGGATGAGGTACTTTTTTAAGTCATGAAAAAGGACTCATTTTGGATGAAGTACTTTTTTAAGTCATGAAATTTTCAAATATATTTAAATTGACAAAGAGTAAAGGATAAAAAGATTTTCGGAAGTAGATCGTAAATTTATTATTATATTTATTTACGGATTAAGAAAAGACCCGGATTTTAATTAAGGATCTAATGAGTAAGTCAACATTATTATGTAACACGGCAATAAAACACTCAATACATTTTTAGCCGTCTGGGTTAGAACACACTTTTCTGGTTATCTTCTTCTTGATATATGGGATGGAATTTATATATATGTATATATATAGTATATAAAATAATATAAATAAATATATATTTATATAACAATTTAGTACATGGTTGTATTCGAATATAATCTATATAGACTTTATTCGTTACAAAAAATAAGATAAATATATATATTGATATATGTTTTGGGCAACGCCTTTAGGGTCATATCTATTGCTGGGATGAGGATTGCTTGACAATGGAGACCTTGAGCTGTAAGATCTTAAAATCATTTCGTTATTCATTAAAACTTACTACGATTATCACCTTCCATAAAAGCAAAGCCCTACTGATATGATAGAGTAAAAACATCGTAAACACGTGAGCGCTGGAATTTCTGATAATAACAATTATTTCAAAATTCACCTTAGCCAAATGACACAAACTAACCGAAAGCAACCAAATGACACAAAATCATGTCAATTAAGTGATTTTGAAAACTAATTTAACGTTTAATACTATACGATAATCAGTACCTATTTGCTTCTTACAATGTGTTGGTGCGTATCAAAATATTTGACAACCAACTCATTCTTCGCATTTGTGCTAAACCTAGGTATCCCTGTTTGGAAAATGATTGAGAAGCATTATTTCTTTGTGCCAATGAACGTGTTTAATTACGAAAGTTTGCCGCATCGCTTAGCTACTTTTAGCTGATACGTCAGTTATTTTCACCTCTACGAGATATGTGTATAAAAACTGCATCGTAGCGACTCGGTGTGCTGCATTCAGTTTGTGAATTATGCGACCATTTTAAAGACATTTTTGTTTACCGAGGAAGAATAATTGGAAACTTCTACGAAATAAAGACAGCAAATCCAAATATGACTCACGCGATTAGGTCTCCGTACCGTTATATCATTTTATCTCAAAACTGTATAATGAGAATATTACAATCATAATAATTAAACAGAAATTGAAAAATTAAGTTTCTTCCATCATTATTTCACACAATATTATAAGCTGATACGTTTGTACTATGAAAGTTTTCTTTGGGTTCTTTATGATTCTGGATCGACGGAAAATACATCAAAGGGAAATTTTGATGTCGGTATAAAAATAGCTCATATTTCGATATATCTACTTCGGTACTTATTGAAATTATAAGTTTGGATTTATTCAAGATTACTAGATGTTAGTGTTTTCAATTAATTTTACTTGATACATCTAGCTGTTCATGAGAAAAAGTATCCCAAAACAACAAAACAAAGTGACCATTTAAGGGTTCTTTTTTCCTGAGGTACGAAATCCTAAAAAATGGACACAAGGAAATAGGCTGGAGATTTTATCAGCACTTATGATTAGCGTAGATATTTTTTCAATTGACTTCCCAAACGTTTGTTGAGAAATATAATTTCTGCCCACTCTTCGTCCTGGAAAAATTGTATATTTTCTGTAGTCTTTTTACTTTTCCCCCTGAGATGAATTCAGTATCTGCATCCTTGAATACGACATGTATACTGTAGATAGTGGTATATAATTTTTTTTAAATAATATATTCGCTCAGTCTTGTTACGTCTTCCAAAGTGAAAGGTTTTTTGCAACTGAAAATATCGTGAAAGACAAAAATTGTATATTTCCAAAACGCCCACCATTTTCTAGTTTGATGGGAAAAGTGGCAAAGAAAAATTCAGACACGATGTGTGTTGAATTATACAAACACACATGAACGCAAGAAGGTGTACGCGCATGTACGCACCTGCCCACAAACTAAATTCTTTAATATTTCAGTATGCTTGAATAACACTTTATTAATTATAAAAGTGCTATTAATTGTATGTACCACGTCCATACAGACTTATTATCGATATTCATTTAAAGACTTTATTTCGGCGATGAAAAAAATTCAAAATTGTTTTTATGTGTCTAAAAATCATCTTTTAAATTAAACTAACTGTTTATCGAAAAAATTTCCCGAATCACTTTATTCCAAATGTAACTTAATTTTTTTAAAGTTTGCAAAAGCATAAAACAATTTAAATATTTTTGATTTGTTATTCTCTATGCAATTATTGACTAAAGCAGGTCTTGAAATGGCTAATCACTAGTAGTTATTCTTTTATTTCTAGTAACTTAATGTGCTCAATCCGTCATCAAAACTTTCCACTTTCAAAGCTATACAAATGAGTTCAATACATGTTTCTCAAATTGACTGCACAGTATTCCTCCAAGGTAAACGAGGACATTCCACTCTTTTTATATAACCGAAGTACGTTATTTATCATGTCGGGTGATAAGAATTAGTCATGCGTCAGCTGTTGATGACAGTGTAAATTGGAGCTTTGCAGGAAAATTTAGTAGGGAAATGGTACTGTGAAAATAACGATGTTAAAGGCTTAATATAGATAGCCAATAAAACAAACAACGATGTTTTGAAATGGATTTCTCTAAATCCAAACTAATATTTTCAAATTATGCATTTAAAGAAGTTCTGTAAAAGGAAAGTTTTAGTATTTAGCTTAATGCCATTCTACGCTCCTTGTTCATATTTAGGTTAAATGGTATTTATGTAATTATGACTTGATCTGATATTGAATAATACCTAATTTTTTAAATTTCCCTACGCCATTGACTACTTAAAATGATAATTTCTGAGGAGTATTGTTAGTTTTATAAACTCTTATTGTTTTATACACCTTTTTTGTAAAGTACTTTTCAACATTTTCCTAGTTTTTTAGAGTCTCATAACCAAGCGGAAAAATTAAAATTACAATTTCGTGACTTCTGTTCTTTCATCTCTTTTTTTATCGTAGCATTATAACTCTTTCATTTTGAAATTGGTAATAATAAAATTTTGCAGGAAAATGCAGTAAGTTATGGAAATATATAGAAATAAAGTAGAAAAATCTCAATTTAGAGTACCGTCCCTCAAAATGACAAAAACAACCTTATAGTATTACACGGTTGTCCGACGGTACGTTCTTCAATCTGTTTGTCAAAGCCCTTTTCCTCAGAAACGACTTAAGATATCACGTTAAAATTAATATTATATGCAGATACTTCATAATACTGTAATTTCTTTGTTCACGCAACAAAAAGATGGCCCTTTAAATTGCATTTTTGATTCATATAATAGTTCTGGTTATTAAAACTTATCTAAGTTACTTCTGATCGACCTAAAATCTTGAAAGTTGGCAAAATTAGAGATATTATAGAACAAATAAGGAGAATAATCCAAAAATAAACTAATTCCTATTCTGTTTGGAATTAAACATTTTATAATTAGTATAGTATTACATCAGGAAAGTATATGGTGAGTAATATATTCATATTTATAAATAACTTAATATTTAATAAAATTTAAATTTAATGAAAAATATTAATATTTATAAATACAACAGCACAGTAATTTTTACCAAAAATGTTTAAACAAACACATAAAAATTAATTATGTATATATATATATATATATATATATATATATATATATATATATATATTATATATATACATATATATATATATATATATATATATATTGGGGGATTGGTTCAATAAGTTTGTATTTATGTATTTAACAATCTACTCTACTTCTCCAATCTTTTTTTTATTGCCCTTGAGGATTACCAGAATCCAAAGTTGAACTTTTTAATTCACTTCTATATTTGGGTCTTCACACTCTTTTCGTGTGCTAAATCTCAAATATCTACGTCGAATAGTTTCTGAGAAAATCTCTTTTAACAGATGGATGGACAGACACCGAAATTATTCCATAAGTATTTCTTCTTGGCAATTTCGCATAAATGTTTATAATTTTTTCCAAGATATAGATACTCTTGCATGTTGAGAAATTTTCTAAAGATGTACATACTTAAATAATTAAAAAATTTCTAAAGATATATAAATGCTTCTAAAGATATGTACACCTAAATGGTTAGAATGCACAGAACCTTTATAGCGTGAATTCTATGCTCATTGCTTACTTCGTTTTTATCTTTTGAATAATGTTATTATTCAGGCAGTAAATTTATATATGAATATATAAATAAACTCGTAATAATGCAGCAATTAAAGCGATATACATTCACTGCAGTCGCGCGCAAGTCATGAATTAGTTGGATGTATGGTTTCTACATGCTGACTGTAGCAACGCGTCACACGGTGCAATGTGAAATTGTAACTGCATTGTGACGGTTTAAATTATTTCGTGACTGCAGTTTGTGTGGAAATTATATGCGCGTTGAATAAAGTGCAATAGCGAGTGCATTGCTTATAGTCAAATGTAATTTTACGTACAAAAGCCAACATCATAATTTGAAATGAAATTTGAATTACTATGTAAAACCTAGAGAATCAATATTGGAATACTAACTTAATTACAACGTAACCACTAAGTAATTAATATTATTGAAGTTTATATGATGATTTTAGCAGTAACTATACACAAAGCTATATCAGGAAAGTATCTACATGCTCATCACAGCTGGTAACTCTTAACTACTTTAACCTAAAAAATTGAAATACGACATTAATTTCGGTCGTGGAGGTTTATGATTATGAGAATTTTCAAAATAAACACACTATTCGCATGAGTTACATTTGCACTTGACACGTTCATAAAAAAAATATTATTTGCGGTTTTTCAGTTTTTTTTATAATTCACACAAAAATTTAAAAAACGCTAATTTATAATAAGATATGAACGAAATAATACATATACTTTATTATTTGAAGTCTTTTATGAGCACTGTAAATTTTTTTTATAATTTATTTTGTAGAAGAAAGGACAAAAATACATTTCTGTAAAGTATTAAAAATATTTTGTTTGTTTAAATAGATGCCCTATTTTTCCCATTTTAAATATTCCCTTCGCAAATAAAATATTACACCAACAATTTAATAATATAAACCAGCAAACAGAATTTATAGAGGGAGGAAGGAATAGAATAAAGAATCTCTACTATTTTACTGAAAAATTTCTAAGTCCGTCGCCTTAAGAAAATTTTCAAAATATTTGAAATTTCCTGGCGTGGCGCAGAAAATATTGAGACAATTATTACGCTAAAAATATTAAGAAAGGTATTAAAAATAATATGAGAAAATTTCTACCAAAGTATATTAGTATTTATTTTTATATTAATTTCTAAAGTAAATGGCTCACAATAAACTTGTGCATACGATATTTTTTTTATGATTCAAGACGATTTTTTAGGAGATCTACTGTAATAAAATTCACTAATGGACTCACTTTCCTATACTTTAAAATGATCAGTCTTTATATCTAATTATATATTTTAGCTAGTGTGTTATGAATTTTACAATGCAAACATTATGTATTACTTATTTATTTATAGACACGCATTTATCGCCTCATCACAGGTAACCTATTCGTGACGATAAGAAATTAATGGTTTAACAAAGTTTAAAATTTTAGGTTAAATATGAATACAAAATACATAAGATCTGCAAAAAAATAACGACGACATATTTCCACCAATTTACTCAATAAAAATAAATCACACTCTGGTGCACCACGAACAGGAAGGTGAGCTGAACACCGCGGGAAACTGGAGAGTTCCGATATAATTAGGTTCAAGAGGGTGGTATAACAAACGCGTGAACGCAGAAAATTGTCAGGTACGAGGAATGAAAATTTACTCATTAATACAGGGCATATATTTTCTCCAGTTAATAGCTGGAAGATAAATTTCATTACTTCAACATCTCTTTTGAATTGCAAGGAATGTGTTTCCTTGAACCCAGTAGTTAACGTTGGAGTCGTTATAGAGGTACTGAAATAAAATTGTATGCATTTAATAGTTTTAAATAAAAACATAATTTTTTTATTTTCCTTAGATATATTTAACATCAGAATTTAGTATTGAATATATTTGGCTTTAATTTTGTAGAAATTCATTATTCACAATTAAATGAATTTCCAATTTTTAAAAACGAGTTTTTAGGCCAGTGACATAATATTGGAGTTAAAATTCAGAAATATTGGTTTTGAACCTCAGAATGTATATTTTATTAAGACTAAAATGGTACAAAAAAAATCCGTTAGTCTAAATTCTGATTCACAATTAATTTGACGTGATGTAGTATTATTTATACTCTCTTTAAGTTCTTTACCACGACCTAGATCACGTTGTACTACAACATCTGCAGGTGGGCTATTAGTAAAGATGCTCCACAATTAAATGAAACTACGTCTAAGAGAACGAAAGATGTAGAAAATATTATAAAGATGTAAAAACAGAAAAAATTATAAAAATCTTTTTTTGAGATTCATACTATTTATGATGTGTTATAAAAAATATGAATCTCAAAAAAATTCTAATCAAATAAAAATTAAGTCAATATGTGCATTTAACTATGATATAGAAGTAATTTCACTACATATACGAACATTTCCAACGTTAAAATAAACATGTGCTCATACAACTCAATAATAAAAACTTGGGGACTTAAAGGGATCAAACAGACGGTCTTATATAGATAAACCGAAGACATTATAAAGATTCATCTTAATAAATATAAGTGCGAAGAAATATGTTCATATAAAATAAAAATTGAAACAACATATACAATTGGAGATGATACCTTCTTAGTAACTTCACTATATAAAAACATTTCCGATGTCAAAATAACCACAACTAAAGAATAACAATTCTATTTATTAGAAGCGTGTAACAGAGCGTTTCAGACGTATATACAAGAAAAATTATAAAAATTCATGGCACAAAATATTAATCTCAACAGAAACATATGCAAACAGAATCAAAATTTAATCAAAATTTGCATTTAAATATGATACCAAAGTAACTTTACTGTATACAAAGAACTTACTAGTGGACACCATAGTACTTAAGTGGTGTTGACTTTCTATCAACTATATGCCACAATAATAATATTTGGAAAATTAGTTATATAGCAGACTGTAAAATATCTGGAAAAGACAACTATAAAATGAAAAACGTTTTAAAACAACAAAACATGGATATATTATTTAAAACTTATTACTTAGCCATAATACTAAAGTTTAGTAATACGTAAATTGTTAACTGAATTGCTTTTAGGACTACGAGAATTCTTGCTATTTATAAAAAGATTGTACTGAATGAAACGTAATTGTTAACTGGATGGCTATTTATATAATAAAAATATCTACACAAAACAGTCCAAATAAGGAAAATTCTTAAAAAAATGAACTTTAATTTTTCTTTTAGTGAAATTTGTTATTTTTTTCGTTATGAATTAGTTTATGAAAAGATTTGAATAGTCTTTCATGTACGAGTATTGTTCATTACATTTGTCAAGTTAGATTATTATTGCTAAAATATTTCTAAGCGGATTTCTATCAATTATATAGGGTACGAAATAAGGAGTAGCTCCTACCCCGATTTCTTCTTGGAACAAGACAGAAGTTTTACCCTAATTAGCAAATTCATTAGAGCGTAAAAGATATAGTTACGCAATCAAAATTTACCAACATGAAATTGACCTGCCTTTTTACAACCAATTAATGATTTGAAATGGTAAGTCTTGTCCAAAAAACATATTAGCTATCTTCTGTCAAAATACTATTGTATTATCTCGTTATATTACCGCATGAATTTCAGCTACGATGACGCACTCAAGTTTAATATTTCATTACTTTAGTGTTATGGCTACGCAATAAAATAAGTTTCCACCGCGTAACTTACAGATATTTAATGTTTACCACTTTATTGAGCAAACGCGTTGTGGTTAGCCGTTAGGTTTCGGGCGAAACATGTCATTACTAATATGAAATTGTCATTAAATATTCCGAATGAGAATTCTCGTGGATGTTATATGTTAAATTTGAAAATATGTATGAAACAATTCGCAAAATTAGTATTTTGTATTGAATAATGTTTATATATTTTTAACACCTAACAATTGGAAAAATTATCAAAAAATTTAGGAACTGAAAATGTTTTCGAATGGTTGATAAAATGTATCTAACAAATCAAATTTGCATCAAAATTTTCATTTGCTTCATAGTTTATTTTCGATACGTATGTTTATCATTCTGCAAAAATATATAATATAAGAGTAAAACTAAGCGTTGCCAAAGATTTGTACAAATAAACATTTTACTATGTATTGGCAACTAAAAAATTCATTATGTACATTGGCAACTCATAAACTATCATTTTTTCCCAAAATTTTTTTAAATAAATACAGTTTCCCAACATATGAGGGTATATAAAGAGCGCGGAGCTCCTTCTTCTGTTCAGTTAGCATCTTAATTTCGGCTAGTAAAGAACAAACTAGAAATATTTCACGAAGTATACTTAGAATGCTCTAGCTTTACAAATTCCATTTGTGGCGAAAAGTGAACGAAATAATAAGCAATAAGTGTACAAAATTATACGAAGGAGTACTCTTCTATGAGACCTAAAATTGAATTCTATTCTATTCAAAAATGTTCATTCTCCGCGATTGTCTACATTGAATTTAGAAATAGTCTCACGACACTGATCCTAGATTAAATTGGCTTCATCTCGTATATTTTATTCTCACAATTTTATGCTGTAGCAGAAAAACATCTAAATTATTTAGGGACAAAGTGAAAATATTATATTTGGCTACATTATTAGGTTCAGCCAATATTAAAGTTGAATTTACCCAATTGTTCAAAGTAAAGCTAAAAAGAATTTGTAAGGAAGGACTTTCATCTCTGCATATGCCCTAACGATAAGTGATAGATGATGGTAGTGCTTTTATAATTGAATATGATCCTTTTATTACTTGCCTATGGACTGTCAATATTCCAACATCAACGCCAAAATTTGATAGCGAACTAACAAAAAATCTCTTTGTTACTTGTCCATGCAATGGCAATATTCTAACATTAGTGTCAGAATTTTCTAGCAAAATTTAAAAAAACACATTTTATTTATGCCACATATAGCCATAACATAAAGAAACTTGAAAACTTTAGTTGGAATGATATGTGATCCATTGGAATGCTATGTAATCATGTTTCCTAACGCCCATGGTACTTATCGTAAATATGTATAGCCTATCGCTAGTCAGTGTAATCGAGACAGTGATTTATCCCTTTTAATCCATCCACAAATATCAAGTCTACAAAAACTACAAAAACGCAATTCTGAATTATAGTCACTAATATTTTAGCCATAGATTCGATAATCACTATTGTCCATAAGAGTTACAATGGATGCTAACTGTTGATGTGTCTATTTACATTCCATGTTTTTTAGATAATTTAATTAAAAAAAATTTATTCCTTTTGACTCTCCTGTTGAGGATATTAAGAGCGTTGTTCTTACTTCGACCAATCTTAAGATTTATATTATAAAATATTCTTTAAGTAAACTATCGAATTGTCAAGCTGGTTTGCTCATACTGGCTTAGTTTACGCACTTTAGTTTTGACGAATGCTTTATAGCGACAAAAGAATAAAAAAATCAAAAGCATATCCTTCATTTTATCACATATTACCATTGAAAAAAGTTAAAGCAATATTACATTTCATAATATTAAATTAACGAAAATAATAAAGCTTTATTGATTTAAAATAAAATAATTCATTTTTTGACGAGTCTATTATTCAAAAAATGCAGAACGACGAACGTTATATATATTTTGATAGTTTGACAAGTACAGACACCAAAAGTACCATTGTTTTCAAAGTATCTTAAACATAATAAAGCATAGAAACACATACAACTAAATATATAATCAACAAATTTGATAATTGTGAAATATCATCAAACAACTCCATTATGGCATCCCTAAAGTGATCAATGGAGCATAAAAATATATCGAGAATAGGCACCTCTCACAATGCAGCGTTGATCAATGTAAGCTCGCAAAAAAAAAACGAAAAAAAGCACTGCAGGCATTCGTACGCGATATACATATTTAAAATAAAATATAACTTCATCCTCTTACGTAAGAGAGGTAAAGCTTTACAAAAACCAATTCGAAGGTGTTACCAATATGATTAAATAATACAAAATTAAAAATATCCCAATTGAAGTAGAAGGGAGATACATCAACTATGTACATTATGAGATGAGAAGGTAAAAAAGAACACAATCAGATTGGTTTTCTACTCCAAAGAAGAATTTTAAATTACAATCAACAAAATCAGAATTTTATGTTACAAATATTTAATATTACAGCAAATATGGAAAAATTTATGAAAAATATTTACTTTTCAATTTATCAGTATATTACATGAAATTGAGAAGTTATTGGATAAATTTATATAAAATGTTTAGTGATTTCTTAGATTTTGTGCTTCTGAATTTCAGTAAATAAACAACATTGGTTTTCCTACAAAACTATCTAGTAACCATTAAGCCCCAATGTCCATAATTCATTAATGGGTAAAAGCATAAAATGAGTAATAAAAATTTAACCAAAATCTCGTTTAGGTGAATATTTTAAGAATTACAGTTATACAAAATATATCTGGATAAATACTGGACACCGCTTTTAGTCATATACGAGAAATATTTTTGACGATTTTGGTACAAAATTCCTAACATATTTAACCCAGCTTTTCTACCTCAATAATCGTTATCTATAAACGTTTAAAGAAATACTTAAAAAAACACATTGAACTTATTTTAAAACTTAATACAATTATTCAGTTAAAACAAGGAAAAATAATAGAAATATTTATTTTAAATTCCTCGACCCAATGTACACTTTCTGTAATCAAAATGTTTGTTAAATTATATTTAAAATAAAACTGATCAACTGAACATAATCCACTAAGGGACAACTCGAATTTGTAATAAGATCACAACAAAATTACTTGAAACCTTAGATTCCAGGTAATGCATGAATTAACATTCCAAACCGACCCGGCGGTACTCCAGATTATAATAACAAAATTAAATCATTAATCGTGACAAATTTTACAATTAGACTCGTACAAATCCCCGCAGCGGCATCATAAGGATTTTACTTGCACGGTACGCCGTAGCGAGCTACGGTGTAGAGGGCTACGCGGGAGTAGCTAGCGCGTTAGACTTCGCACGCCGTGACACGATCACGCCATTAGCGGTAGCCTGTCACGCTCCGAGCACCCGCCCAACGGTTCTCTCCCGCCCCGCGCGTCAGGACGAACGTTAAAAGCTCATTGTGGAATGAATGCTTTATTAAAGTGTGCACGTATCCTTGCAGTATCGTCTGATTTGTTAATTTGGGAGTTAAAATTGAGCAATTGTAGTTTACTTGTTAAGGCTTATACTATATATTCTGAAAATTCAATGTAAGATTTATATGAAATTTTAGCAACAATTTTTTACTCAATTTAACTCAATCGGCCTTAAAAAAAATTAAGAAAATGCTCTAATGTCAACTTTGATTGCTCATGAATATAGAAAATAAATAATTTTTCTATTTTTTTCCTTCAAATACTTCTTTCTGTATAGTGTCAAACTATGGTAACAAATCATCATCAAATCAAAGATGTATTTCAGAAATATATCATTACAAGAAGCAATATATCGTACAAATTTTTATGTCTCGCAATGTGTGTCAGTCAGAAAAACACTAACATAAAACTTTTTTTCAATTTGAGCGAGAACTAAATACACACAAGTCGAAATAATTGTGATTCGAAATTTAATTTTGAGCATATAACTTGTTTCCTAATTTAATCATTTATTATAAATAAATATAGCAAAACTATTAAACACAAAAAAAACAAACAAAATTTTGTAAATCAGTTTTATAATTAGTAATACCACAGAATATTTTAAAACATTTACGTACTAGCTATTGTACGTAGGGTCCATATTAAGATTTTTTCAATTGTTTTCCATTAGTTATACACTTAATTTTCATGTTTTATCCATAGTAGGAATAGCAAAAGACGGATAAGTGGACAATAATTAATTAGTGACAATAAATAAATTTCAATATAAATTGAAGTTTTAAGACGTGTTAGAAACTAAACATAATATCTTTTCCTCAATTACGCTATGAAAATTGTCGAGAAAACTTCAAAATATATAGGCTTGATTTATTTTGAAGTTTTGTAACTTAAATTGTAAATTACTTTTCATAAAATTCAAAGGTGTATTTTAAGATGATCGAAACCAGGAACGGAATTTTTTTCATGGATGGAAAGGTTTTTTTTATTATTTATCATTTAAACATTATTCAAAATCCTTATTGTACACTGTTCATTTTAATTATTACGTTCTAAAGAGGGTAGCAGCAAGAACTGTTCCATCAACCTATATAAAATTATCAATAAAGTCTCATAAATAAATTTCTCAATATTTTCGTTAAGTTTAAACTCACGTTGGTTATTTTGTGAGCCAGGAAGAAATATTTAAATTTTTCATGAAAATAACAAACTGGATTCAAAACTTTAAAGAAATCTGGAAAAATTAAAACAGCTTTACAAGAAGTATTGAAATTATAAGTAGTTACTTTTGAATCTCCGAAAGGTTGTTTGAAAATTAAATGTCCAGAACTGTGTCTTTTAGGCTTGGAATAGAGGGTAAATTTTTAATTTTTTAACATTAAATACCTACTAAATTTTTGAATAGCAAAATAAATTATAGATAAGGTTTTTTAAGAGAAGAAATATAAAAAATTTCGCTATTGAAAATACATTATAAATATATGATTAAAATGAAATAAATTAGTTCTTTTATCTTTTATTTTCTTTGAAAATTTTTGGTGTCAATGTTTTTGTATACTTTTGTTTAACCTAATGAAATTCATAGATTAACCAAAATATTTTTTTCTTTAAAACGTATTCATAACTTTCATTGAAAGCTTAAACAAACTATCTAAGTTAGTGCAGCGTAATTATAATTTAAATCGTATTATATTTTTAACATTAGACCTGAAACTATCAGTACACTCACTGAAAGGCATAACTTTGTAAGAGTAACGAAAATTAATTAAAACTAATGTTACTTCAATGGGTATTTTTTTATAATTTATCCATATTTAATACATTTATTGATATTATAAAAGTATTTCATCAATATTTAAGTATTAATGAAAATGAAAATTAATAATCAAATATCTAAATCACCAACATAATAACCACAAACAAATACATTATGTGTTTTGTAAGAATCCTCTTTGATTTACTTGAACATGACGTCAGTATAAAAATTTATTCGGAATATATAAATAAAATGAGATACAATTTGTAAATATATTTGGTGTACTTTTAATTGCTAATAAACCTTAAGGGATTTATATTTTTTTATACATATTGAAAACAACTGCATTTTTTCCACGCATTGTTAAATCCAACTATTAAATAATAATTTATGGAGACCCCATAAATTCATCAGTGTTATCTAATTTCTACAATATAATATTATGCTATGTATCAAACCTAATTACTTTGCTGTTGACTCAATTTTGAAAATCGGATACTATTGATCTCGGCTGTTAATTCAAGTTTCAGAATTCAAATTAAAAATTTAGGTAGGAATCATTTTATAAAAGTTAAATTTATTCCATATCAGATTAAAACGAAGTTTTAATCTAGAATCAGATTTTAATTCAATGATTCAAGTGTCACGAATTACGAACTAAATTTTTGAGGCTTTTAGTTATCTAAAATAATTATAATTACTCTGGACCTTTCCGTTTAAAAATAATTTTATCTATTTATACATTTCTTTGTCTAGACTATAATCTAATCATGTTTATGTCTTATTTAAGACTATTGCTACTATTGTATTAAATAGTACGTCTTCTCTTATTTACTTGAAATATTGGATGCCTAATGTTATCTACGTTCAAAATATCTTATTTTATGAGCATATAGAGCCCATTTAAAGCAGAATGGTTGAGTAAGATGTAAGAATGGGCAGAGTTGTGTATGCCCCATGCCAATAAAACAATCGGTCGATCAAATAAATTTACGGAAGAAATAGATACAAACCATTAAATAGAATATTTATTTATTTTTATTTCATCGACATTTATCACATGTAGTTGAAATTAATGTTAAATTATACATTATAATTAATATAATACCTATTTAATACACTCTTGTCAGATACGGTGAAAAACATAATAAAATTACAGGGTGAGATGCGAAAACCTTAAAAATATGCCCTCTCCAGCATATGTTTTTTGAGATTTTCAACCCTTGCTGAAATTCATGAAAATAATTCCTTCAACACGGTCTTAATCAGAGTACCTTATAATGCGTTAATCGCACTGGAATATGAGGCAACTTATCATGTGACACTTATGCTAATTTTTCGTAATCACTTTACCAAGTAGTTGTTGGTAAAGGCAAAGTAATACTGTTAGTAAGTTTCTACCAGGACAATAATTAAAATGAGATCTATGTTCAATTTGTTCGTTATATTCTCTCCGATCAATTATGTTAGAATACCGGTCGTTTTCAATTAATTTTAATTATTCATAGATATGTGGCTGCAAATGTAATGATTCATAGACATGTTGCTGCAACTGTAATCATTCGAAGATATGTGGCTGCAACTGTAGTAATTTATACATATATGGCTGCAAATGTAATGATTCATAGACATGTAGCTTTAACTGTAATCATTCGTAAATATGTGGCTGCAACTGTAGTAATTTATAGATATATGGCTGCAAATGTAATTATTCACAGATATGTAGTTGCAACTTTAATAATGCGTAGATATGTGGTAGCAATTGTAATAATTTATAGATAAATGGCTGCAAATGTAATGATTCATGGATATGTGACTACTTTAATTAAAGTATCAGTTTTTTGGAAAACTTCAATTAAAATGGAAAAAGCGACCAAATTCAAGTAGAACTTTGACGATTAATATCTCTACCATAAATTAATATATGTAGTCCGTTATAAAAAGCAACTAAATTATTTTTACATCTTTTAGTAATAGGAATTAATAGCAGTTCCTGTCCCATTTATTTTAGTCACTTTTACTGTTATTTGTAGTCACAATGAATATGTGGCTTCCAATCTAGATTTTAATGGTAAAATCGTAACTAACTTAAGAAATATAGATAAAATGTTATGTCAATACAGACTAATTAGCATATTTTGATTTCCTTCAAGGCTTTCAAATCGTTATTTTTTAGGATTTTAAGTTGCAGTGGATTTCTAGAGATTTTTGAGGAATTCTTAAGGAAATATTTACGCTCAAAAATAAATTACAAGTATTTCTTTGAACTCGTATCCTCAATTGAAATTCAAGTTTTTGTATTTAACGTTACAGAAATTGATTTGTTAAATTGAGCTTCAAGCTTTTAAAACAATGTCAGATTTAAACTTTCTCCATTAAATGGCATCCATGAAGAGCGCTTGTTATCGACAGGAAGACACCGAAATATTTCCGTAAATTGTTTTATGATTTTTTTGGGTTAATAGACAAAGAGCAAAAATTGAATCTTTTTATTTCCTCATATCTTCTACCCGTCCGTACATCACAGCATTATGATTCTTTCATTTTAAAATCGTTTATGCAGGAAACACAGTTAAATGATGTGAAGATATTGAAATAAAAGTTTTTATTTTTTTTTTGCAAATGTGCCCATTAAGCATTTTATTCGATTGTATTACATAATTATAAACAGATAAAAATGTTTTTCTTTTGTTTACAGCTGTGCGATTTTTAATTATATCTCATACTTTTTTAGAAGATGGCAAGTTACGAGAATCAGAAATATTATTGAGTAAATTTTTAAGCACTTCTACATTTTAAACTTGATAACGAATACTTTTTCTCACGAAACCCATTAAGTATAATGTTAGTGAAGAAGCATTTAAAATTCAATTGATAAACATCTAGTAATATAGTCATAGTTTCACATTTTCCTTGCGAGTCACATCTATAATGTAAAATTATTTTACTTATCTTACATTTATAAATGAAATATCTATAAATAACAAAAAAACAATTGCGCACATAAAGTTCTATAGAAATTCAGTAGCTGGCGACTGTGTAAAAAGATTTTTTTTAATTGAAATAACATTGTTTGTAAACTTCTTTATCACGAGATATCAATATAAGCATGGATCCCAAAAATTAAGTCATTAAATGCCCAGTTTTTCCCATTTTGCCATGGAAGACTAAAAATGCAATTGAACGCGACTGAAGACTTTTCAAAACTGACACGGTTAATTAAAGTTACACATATATCACTACAAATTAATTAAAAGAAATTTTGTTTCCATATATAATACAGCATACCTATTGAAAGAGCTAATAATAGGGGCTTCAAAGATTCGAAAGAGATAGAAAATACTACAATTTGAATAGACTTATATTAGAAATATCTACAATTTGAATAGACTTATATTAGAAATATTTAAAAATTAACTCAATAATATTTCTGATTCTCATAACTTGCCATCTTCTAAAAAAGTATGAGATATAATTAAAAATTGCATAGCTGTAAACCAAAGAAAAACATTTTTATCTTATAATTATGTAATACAATCGAATAAAATGCTTAATGGGCACAAAACTAGTTCACACAGTGCTATAGTATTTTATAATCTTTATAAGACTACACTTAAGAAATTCTTTCAAGAACTCAATGAAACGTATCACTCGATATAGGCGTTACATAAGCATACCAGGCTATCGCATAAGCTAACAAAGCCTAGATGAGTACCCTATCCCTCTTAGCAACCCACTCGTCCGCACCTCACCCTTTCAACCCCGCCGACTTCCCTTCGCCACTAAATTTACGCCCGTATGTCACATCCAGATATGCAAATCTATTTTAACACCTTTTGTATTAATTTCTATTGTGGAACCTTTCTTAGTTCCAGTAGCGGCGTGAGAATGGCAGTAATGTCCTTGCTAAACAACTCCGTAGCGCCCTAATATTTTAGATTTAAATTGACTAGCCTACCAGTCAAGAAGTGGATTTACAAGCTAGTGAGCGAAGTTTGAAAGGAAAATAAAGGGCTTTTCATGTTAATTACTTCCGCCAGTAATCCAAAAGGAAACGATGTGAAATGCGTTTGACATGATGTTTGTGGAAAAGCATATGACCATTTTGTAGATGAATAATAAAAGGAAGATAGAACCAGTAATTTCATTAATTTTACAAATGAGAAATTTTTATTCTCCTTAAAAAAATTTATATAAAATCATACTAAAACAGTTTATGAAAATAATTAACATGAACACAATTAACATGAAAACAATTGACACAAAAACAATTGAGATGAAAACATTGACATGAAAACAATTAACGTGAACACAGATAACATGAAAAAAATGGTCACGAAAACAATTGAATTGAAAACAATTAACATAAAAAACAAGTGACATGAAACCAATTGACATAAAGCAATTGGTAAGAAAACAATTAAAATGAAAAGAACTTACATGAAAACAATTGAGGTTTCTCACCTCTCTCTCATGAAAACAATTGAGGCTCACCACACAAACATTTCATTTTCAGTTTATAGCCATCCTACTAAAACTAAAAATGTGAAATTTTGTATGTTTGTTTGTTTAGATCTTTGGTCGACAATCACGTAAAAAATACTACATGATTTGAATTAAATTTCGTATACAGATAGACAATGATCTGGAATAGGAAATAGGCTAATTTAAAATGAATTAACCCCTAAAATTGGTGCTGAAAGTTTGTTTGGAAATTTATTTATCTATTATTATTTATTTTATTTAAAGTATTTTGTCTAAATATAACTTATTTATTCGAAGTATCTATTTAATTGTAACATTCTAAAGTATTTTATTAGTAAGAGTGGAGCATATATATGTCTTTCATATGAATTAACGCTCTTTCTCCCACTTTCTAATAGAGGAAAAATTTTTTTAGGAAATCAAAATTCGTCAACAACAAGAGGTCAATACCCGTTGTGCGTGTTTTTCACACTTATCCCAACTAATGTAATAAATATGTAAATAAGTTTCTTCATTCCACATTTTCATGAAATTTCGCTTCAGATTACATGTTTCATAGAGACAACATAAAATACCTTTCATTTTAAGCAATGCTAATTCCGTGCAAGCATTGCCTTGAAAAACAGCTCAGGAAACAGCCTCGGAAAGCAACTGGGACATAAATATAAACCTTCCTTTCAGAAACTGCAGATACCAAGCAATAAAGAATTAAGTGAAGCTGGTCGATGCATGTGAGTGCATTTTAAATTCATTAAAATTTAAATAATTATAGCTTCGTCATGATAAAATATGAATATATGGTAATTAACATGAAAAACTACAAAGAAATTTAACATTAACTTTTTAATTATTGGACATAATCCATTATGACCCATTTTCTGTCGGTGAATTGGACAAAAAAATGATTTTTGTGTTAAGTGGAAAAAACTTTTATAGCTCCATTACAGTTATGTTAATTATATTCAATAATTAATGAAAATGAATTATAATTATGTTATAATGATAATTAATTATAGAACAAGATTTAAGGATATGTGAAGATAATTATTAAAGAATTGTTATTTTAAGCGTTTTTGTATTAAAATAAAATATGTCAAGCATGAACAGAACTCGCACTACGAGGGTTCCGTACACATTTGGGATCTTAAAAATATTTAAGCGGCCACAGTACTTCTATAAATTTTTTTATTAATATTAATCTTTCACAACATACACATATTGCCTATTATATATTTCACAGGCGTTAACACATCCACGAAATGGTTGTCTTTAGGATGACCAATAGAATGATCTAATAGGATAACCATAAACTTAATTCTAATTATAAAATTCACGATAATTGTTACAGTTTTCTTCTAATTTTTGCGTGGACTTCTAATATTATAAATAAAAATATTCTAATATAATTTTCAATTATGAGAAATAGGTATATTATTAGGTGGAATACATTTGAAATCAAAGGGCGAAAGACATTTTTTTTCATATTTTCCAGTATCTCCCTGACGGTATAGTTCCCTAAAATGAAAAAAAACATATTTTTGGAACCAAATATTAGTTCAAACTCTACTATGAATTTAAAAAAAAACGGTTCTAAATAAAATTGAAAAAAAAATTGAGTAATAAATTTTCCCACACTGCAATTTCCAAATAAATATATTGAAATATAAGCTATTGAAATATTTACTGGTTAATATGTTTTATTTCTACGCCAAATTTTTAAGTGTCTATGTCAATGAAGTTTCTAAGAAAAACGGCTGCGATATGTAGAGGTTCCGTTTTCCGAAAGGTTCCGTTTTCCTTTTCAAGTATGGGACCCTACAAAATCTACCTTTATTCATAATAAATACCAAAAATACTGAAAATTCCATTAACAAATTAACCATAAATTATTATTGTGTAAAGAATCCGAAATCTCTTTTGTGCGAGAAAAAATTTTTATTGTCCGGAAAATGCAGATACTGGTACTCAGTAAAAGAAAAGAGTTACTTTCACATATATTTACGACCTTTTTATGTACAAATAGCTTATCTCATGAACATATTGTTAAACTACAATTATTTTTATTATTAATACCCATTAAGCACGCCATTGGCTTACCTTTTAAAAAATCAGAACTAAACTACAGGTTCTTAAAAAAATTAAATAATACAATAACTTCGTTAGACAACTCATTTTAAAGTTACGCAGTGTAACAAAGAACCCTTATGACTTCATCTTTAATCTACGTCTGTCTCTCTATCCTAGTTTCCAAGTTTCTATTGTTTTAGACTCAATGGTAACAAAATTTTGTTAACAGATGCTTTAAATGTGAATAGGTATTAAATAACCCGTAATAAAAATATCAAAAGGAAATATAATGTTCATGTAGTCCTCATGTAATTATGTATAAAAAGAAGTGGCGGATTGTCTTCTTCTTTCCTAAACTTTGGCAAGTGTTAAGGTTATGGTATCATTGTGTAGGTCTTTCAAAATAATATAGTAATTTCATTTAATATTTTTTACATTCAAACCACATTTTTTACATACAAAAAAATTTTAAACTGTAACGCTTCAAAATAACGCACTGTATTTTTTCCGCCGTGAATTTAAAAAATGTAATAAAATCTATATATTATTAGAATTTAAAAAAAAGGAAAAAGTAAAAAAAATTATCGAACTTAAAAATTCGAAATATATTAATATGTAAAGAATTCTACTTTATCTATGTTTCGACATTATTTTGGCCTGTTTATTTTTTTTCAACTAAACGCTGTAATGAATATTTTTATGAATATAAACGGATCTCATTTCTCTCAATCTAATAAACTTAAACTCGAAATTGAGGAAGTTAGTTATTGAATTAACTTTATATTTTTAACGCCATTACAACCTTTTTTATTTATATTTTCATAAAGTTTAAAAAAATTTGTCTCAAATTATTTTGAAATTTTTTTGAACTACTTTTGATTAATAAATCAAACATGGTCAAATTAAAAGGAAAAACGACTAATGGAAAAGAAATAGTGATTCCTCTGATGAAAAAGCCAAAGCGACTGTCACTATGGGCAGTGAAACTGATACTTTTTACCACTTCGCTGTAAGAAATAAAAATATGCGTCGGTTTTTTCCTTACCCCCACATGAATGAATGGAACGATCTAAAGTGAAACAGTCGATTAGTTTTTCCGCTACCCATTTACTTCACTTTTCCTCTGAGCTGCCGACACAGTGCCCGTATAAATTATTATCAATGGCGTTTCCAGGAAGCCTACAGTGCACCGCTAAATCGATCGTACCTGAGCATAAATAGCTCAACACAAGTAATAAGTTGTAAATAAAAATTTTAAATATTTTAAACGCTATTTTAAAATAGTGAATTTTGTTTTATCTGAAATTTAAAAAGTTTAAAAGCATTTTTTGGCTATACTTTAATTTACCCAATAATTTTAGCTTGATGCAAGTACAAACAAACAGACATAGATTTTGAAAACCGTCTTTTCCAGATGTTATAGTGTTTGGAACAAAGTTATTTTTATACATCTGCAGATCCATCAGCGTGAACGTTCGGTTGTCATTAGACATAAATTTAATGTCTTAAGTATACATAATTAAATCGAGAATCATCATGTCCTTATATCTGCCCGTCTGTCTGCCACAGCTTCATAGTTTCTATAGTTTTACATGTAACATTATAAAATTTGTAAATATTTCACGTGGAAACATCAATCAATGATTATATAGCTAAATTTTAATTGTCGTTAGTAGAGTTCTTAAACAGGTCTTTTGAAATTAATTTTAATTGTTTTGGTGTTTCCCTTAATCATTTCTTTTTTATTTTCAGGCCTTGTTTTCATTAAAATAAGCTGTGAAGTGTGTTCAAAGTATATTTGAAAAGTTAAGAAAAAAGTATGATGTACTAGATTTTAATTAGGACCTTCCCATTAAATTATTAGTAGATAACTACGGAATCTTACTTTATGTATATTGGAACACGCACTTGATTGAAACTGATTTAGACTATTTATCAATATGTATGTCCATATGTCACAGACATTTCATTGGCAGACCATTAGAACTATAAAGTTGAAAATTGCTACACTTATGAAACAAAATATTTTAAGAACAAATGTTTTAGGGTATATGGTAGGTATATGTAGGGGAAAATATAGGGGACATTTAAAGGAAGGTAATATTTTATCGCATACCGTAATGTGTAGGGTCACTTTGAGTAGGTTCTTCAAATATGTTTGGTGGTATGTCATGAATATTTTATTGATATAGAGATTCGTTTACGAAATGTTAAACTTTGAAATGGTAATCTTTGTCTTATTTACGTAAACCGCTCCCTAACAACTAAACCGTTATTTTCGGATGTCTAAATTCGTAAAGTTAATGTATATATATATATATATATATATATATATATATACAGAAAATAGTAATATGATCATAGCTAAGTAGGCGTTACTAATTGACTTAAATCAACTATGAAAATAATTTTGAATTTTCAAATTTATATTTATTATAACGTAAAATTTATACTAAGCCATACATTTATATATTCACCCGTTGAGAAATACTTTTACTTAAATATGCAACTTGTTTTTACGTCTTTGAAAGATGTAGATAATATATTTACAATGTTTAAAAATTAATATTTGTTTTTTAATTTAAAAGAAATACTATGTGCACTTATATATATATATATATATATATATATATATATATATATATATATATATATATATATATATATATATATAATCCCTAAATGTATACATTGACAAGTTTAATTTCTTTTGTAAACCAAAGTTAAACCGTTAATAAATTGGATGATACCATCAATACAAAAGTGAGTTTAAACTCCCACATTACAAAACTATTCGATCATTACGAATAATTGAATAAATCTCTGTAAAGAACCCATCGCTCAAATAAACACATCATCGCCGCACCTCAATTACAGCTCAACCCCTAAATCACGCCCCATATCTATGTTTCTGCACTTCCGTCTCACAAACCGATTAATTATCTCAAATACATTAGACTGGTGTACGCGGCCCGTACGATAACGTCTGATATCATCTGCACACACGCACATTATTATACGTTTGATTTCCACCTAACTACTTACATCGCAGCCTAATCCCCATATTTGTATTCGCTGAAAGATATGGCTGTATGCTAAGTTATAATGTACACGCGTAACTGGAACAATAAGGGTGGTAAATTACTCGGCGTTTATTTGTAGGAAAACTTGGAGCAAACTTGTATTGGCTGGGGTGCTATATTATAGTATTCAGACGAGTGCCGTCCGTATGCACGACGCTACGAGCGTGTATAGGTCTGTCGTCTTTGTGAATTGTGCTCGCTGTGCGGAGGCGCTGAGTTTGTGGAAAATGAAATGGTTTTCATATCTGGCGTCGGTTAGGCATCGCCGTGGAAAAGAGAAGTTGGAACGGGCAAAATTGGTTAAGGTTTTAGGTAGCCTTGTATATATGTATACGTAGATAATCACGTTATTACGCACGTCTGTATCGAAAGCAAATATTGTGAAGCGTGTTATACAAGTAAACTGAATGAGAAATGCTTTCGTGGTGTAAGGTATTTTCGAATCGTGCTGTGGTGAGACGGCGTTTACGGGCAGAAACGTAATGAAGGTTTTACTTGCAGAAATAATATCATATTATTAATACTAAATTATTAAGTCACAATATATTGCGTAATACATTTTTAAATCTTATATGTAAAAGCTCAGTATGGAGCAAAAGTATATAAATGAAATTAACAAATAACCTTCTGGTTTAAATATCTTATTAGCTTATTAAAACACTTGTTGCTTAACCTTGTTACGCTCTGAAAGCTAACTCATCTCCTTAATTCCCAAACACATATCTAGCTCCCACTAAAAATCCTCAACTTTTCAAGCAGGAATATTCTGGTAACAGCAGAAAAATATTCCCGATAGATTTCTTTAAATTTTAATTGAAAAATTTCCACCTCTTCTAAACCAATTCTGCGCTATTGTCCTTTATCTCTTACATTGTCGCTCAAATCGATATTTGTAGTTGATAATATACCCTAATTTAATATAACTTACAATTCACACCATTTAATGAAGTATTTTTTTCTACACCCCTCATAATTTTTCTTATATACGACAAATCAAATGTTTTTAAAACTCATTATTACAACAGAGTGCAAATGATTACTCCTATAGCAATAAGGTTGCCATATTTACAGTATATTGAAGTTGTTAAATTCATAAATGAGTAAATAAATGAATTGGTTAAAAGTCTAAACATATTGTTCCAAATAAAAATTTAAGTTTTTTTCAATTTTTTTTTTAATTTAAGGATTATTTTACGAACAATCCTAAAATTTAATTTAATATTTTATTGAATGCCATTAATTAAAGCTATCTAAATTTTCGTCTATTGCCATAACATTAAAATGCCAAACAAAGAAACCATTTATTTATTTAAAAATAATTAGAATGGTTATTATTTTTATTTAAATTTACTCAAACATTAAACTAAATTTAATTAATCACATTCCTTTCCTCAATGAGTTCAGGAACGATCTGTAAGACATTACACAAATATTAGTAAGGTTTTCAAACCCTCAGTCAATCATATTGTAAACCAAAATATGGTCAAAGTTAGTTACACAGTTATATAGAAATGTTGCGTTTCAATTATAAAATACTATAACTACCAAACTGTTACTCAATTTCATCAGTACAGAGTGATCCATATAAAATATATATAAATGCATTCCTGAATATATCAGTCCAGCAGAAGAAAATTGCAAAAACATAGACAACGTACGTTACTTAATTATTTAAGCGCAGATATGATAAAAAAACATAATACTAATTAGGGTTTTACGGATTTGGAATTATGAATGTCTTCTGAACCAAATATTAGTGACCTTCTGACACGGCACCGAATAATTCACATTAATTATTAAATAATTTTATCATGAAAGATTTTGTCCTGATCAACAGATACTTATAGCCGACGATGCGTAAGGTAAAATTCTTGGGGTATCTTCCTTAACTTAGAATTGGCTTACTTAAATTTAACTTATTCTATATAGAATTTTAGGTATTCCAAAAAAGGGAAATTACTGGACGATACTCACAGCTAATTATTTACAGTAAATTATTTACACGTAATATAACAAAATTAACCAAAGAAGGATTTTTTTTCATTCAAAATATGGCAAGAATTTGAAATGTGTAGCCAAAATGAAACAGGTTTGAATATCGAAAGAATTTGTAGGAATAATTAAAGAACTTATAGGAAAAGTGTAAAATAAATTGTGAAATTCTTTTTAGCTTCATCTTCGTTGAAACATAAAATTCACTTCCCTTATATGCTAAAATCAGAAAAAAAAATTTTATATAGTTTAAAAATAAGCACTGAAATCGAAAAGAGAATAAAAATTAATAAATAAATGAATTATTGCTTATTTGATTTTTTTCTTTTATTTAGTAAAATTTAAGTTTTGGAAGAAAAATGTTTTTATTAAAAATTTACTTGTAATATGTAGTTAATAAAAAACTGACTTTTCGAGAAAGAAATCATTTACAAATTGATTTAACCCTTAATTTTCATTTCATATGAAAACGCTATGTGAAATATAAGGAAAAAAACTAGGTACTTATATTGAGTTTCTGCGTTAACACTGTAACGTTCATACACGCCTCATTTACTTAGCAATTGATTACCATATTTTGTAAGTATTAACTAGAACTAATTTGAAACTATGATCCCCATTTTTTCGCTTGCGTACCTCAAAAAGGAAAAACAGAACCCTTATAAGATTACCCTCTTGTATTTCTATTTGTCACAGCCATTTTTCTCAGATAACGCTTTGCGCAAACGTTTTTAAATTTTTAATTTTTTAAACTCGCACTTGTCATAATAGCTAGCACTTAAAAATATTCACATGTAAATTACAGAATAGAGGAAGTGCTAATTATAAGAATCTCAAAAATATTTCTTTTAATAACATGAGGTACTGTCTCCAACGGTATCCTCAAAATAAAATGTCCAATAAAATATGCCTCACCCCACTATTTAAAAAAAAAACGCACAACTTGCAGGGCAACTTTAGCGATTTTGCCAGGTTTTATAATTTTTAAATTTTACATTATATTTTAACGTCTGTTAAAGATTACAAGGCAATATATTTACAGCGTAAAAAATTTGTTTATTAGAAATACTATGTACCTTTAAATGTTTCTAAGTGGTTCACTATGTATGGAAACCTATGTAATTCTACTCGTGCTTGACAAGTTTTTTCTAAAATCTCATATCTAAGGAGAACTTGTAAGTTTTTTTTGGCGTGAATCTGTATTTAAGCTCCTATATAGAGCAATAAGTATCTATTAAAACACGCCCTTAAAGTTTACAGGATACTTATGAAAACAAAGATTTGAATTTGGAGACAAAGCTTTTGAACTTAAAGCCTTAATGTTCACTTAGGTTAAGAAAAATTAACCCCTCTCCATATTATAAAAAAATATTTTATTTTTCTTCTCATAATTTTTCCTTTATTACATTTCAATTTCTTTACTTTATTACTCGTAACTTTAGCGTTCCATGATAAAAAAAATTAATTTTTTAGAAAAATGTTCAAGTGCCTTTTGGCCCAAAGCATTCAGTAATTTCTATAACCCCGCAGACAGAAAATAGGATTTTCGTCTTGTAATCGGTAACTATTTACTTTTTCCTTTTTATTTCAGTAAATATGATTTTCGTCTTGTAATCAGTAAATATTTAGTTTTTCCTTTTTATTTCAGTAAATATGATTTTCGTCTTGTAATCAGTAAATATTTAGTTTTTCCTTTTTATTTCAGTAAATAGGATTTTCGTCTTGTAATCAGTAAATACTTAGTTTTTCCTTTTTATTTCAGTAAATAGGATTTTCGTCTTGTAATCAGTAAATACTTAGTTTTTCCTTTTTATTTCAGTAAATAGGATTTTCGTCTTGTAATCAGTAAATACTTAGTTTTTCCTTTTTATTTCAGTAAATAGGATTTTCGTCCTTGAGTTAATTTTAAAAAGATAGGAAGAATGTTACATTGATTCTGCATTACCATTTTCTCTCCTTCTTCCTTGTCATTATCTACTGGATATTTTCATTAATTGCCTCTATGCAAGGAAGCAATTTTTGTAACCGCACACGAAAGATACCAAAAATAATGACAATTTTATCAGGTGTTTGCGTACATGTGTATAACATGCAAATGCTTAAAATTCACATGGAATTAATCCAAAATAGAACCTGCTAATTGCAATTAGTGCACATACTACGATATTCCGTAAACACTATTATACTAATTTTATAAAGATAAGGTTTTGTTTGTCGCTTTATATGTTTTTTAGGATTTGGTAAGAAAGAGTTTATCCCGTTGACATAAAAACACCAACGTATAGTGTTCACATAGACATAGAGTACATATTACCCTCACGGAACTAGTAGATAATGACCATCCTGACTTAAGTAATGTAATTCAAAGTTTCCTAAGTGCATTTATAGATAAATTGTTTACCCATAATAACTATATTGAAATAATCTGGGAAAATATTATATATCAGAAGAAAATCTACAATAAAGTTTAACGAAGTGTATTGATATTTATAATAGTTTAATAGTAATAGTTTAATAAAATTGGCTCTTATAAATATTTAGATGTACATAGTATTAGGCATTCGACTAGTTATATTAAACAATAATGTTTTATCCCATTAACATAAAATCACCAACGTAGAGTGTTCATATAGGCATAAATTACCTACATATTACGTTCTTGGAGCCTGTAAATAATAACCATACCGACTTAAGTGATACAATTCAAAGTATCCTGCGTACATTTTTAGTTAAATTGTTAACCCATGATAGCTATATTGAAATAATACAGTAAAATATTATATATTAGAAGAAAATCTACAGTAAAGTTCAACGAAGTGTATTGATATTTATAATATTTAAAAATAGTTTAATAAAATTGGCTCTTATAAACATTTAGATGCACATTCAACTAGTTATATTAAACAATAATGGTTTATCCTGATAACATAAAATCACCATCGCATAGTGTTCACATAGGCAGAGAGTACACAATACTTTCTTGGAACTTGTAGATAATAAGCAGATCGACTTAAATAATGGAATCCTAAATTATTGAGTGTATTTTTAATTAAATTTTAACCCATTATAGCTACATTGAAATAAAATAGTAAAATATTATATACCGGAAGAAAATCTACAATAAAGTTCAAAGACATATGTTGATGTTTATAATGGTTTAATAGTTAAAAATAGTTTTAAAAAATGAACACATATAACCTGGTTACGTAGTATTTGTATTCAACTTATTGTAACGTGGGGTTAGGTAGCATTTGTATTCAATTATTTGTAAATGCTAATATTAAATACTATAATATAAACCTAGTCAAGTTAATTTTTCACAGGTATTAAAAATTACAATTAATTTTAAATTTCTTTGAAATATCTGTGTTAGAGGTGAATGGATATACAAACTGATATTTTTATAAGAGATCCATTCTTTTTCTTTTAATGCACCTTAAAAATGCGTTTTCATCTGATTTTATGTCACCAAAACTACTAATCGAATTTTAATTTTTATAAATACACAAATGAAACTACGTGATGTAGTATTATTTCTAGATGTAGTAGTATTCTTTCTTTAATTTCTTTACCACGACCTACGTTTCGTTGTGTTACAACATCTTCAGGTGGGCTGTTAGCAAAGATTAACTCTTAGGAACATCCAACAGCATTTATATGTTTCAAACACAATAGTGGAAGCCGGGTTTGTGTGGGGTTTCCCACTGCTTATGTTAGTAAGTTTATTGTAGGGGAGCGGTGTAGGTTTTATTATACTTCCGAGAGTTATACGATATACAAGTATTTGGCTTTAGAGTATTCTTTACATATTAGTGAGGGTAATAAATTAAATTGATGTTATTCTATGAGGTTATAGAATGCAAATGTCCCGGTGTATGTAATAAAATTAAATGGAAGTTATTCTCGGTCATATATTTATAAAATAGCAAGGATATTTGATAGGTAGAACAAGGTTATACCACTAATTCTACATACCTCCCGTTTTATTTATTCATTTATTTTTTTTTCCTTTATATATATTTATATTTAGATGTGTAGTTGGACTGTTTGCTATCAGCCCACCTGAAGATGTTGTAATACAACGAAACCTAAGTCGTGGTAAAGAACTTAAAGAAAATAGAAATAATACTACATCACGTAGTTTCATTTAATTGTGAATAATGAATTTCTACAAAATTAACGCCAAATATATTCAATATTTTATAAACACATATAAATTTTCCATAGAATTTGTAGAATGTTTATTGAAGCAGCATTATTAACCAATTTGCACACTCTCCTCGTACTAAATTAATGATACAATCATTAATAGTTAAACTAAAATGTATGTTAACACGAAAAGTACATATTTTCATAGTAAATATGAAACTAGTTAAATAAACCTTTTAAATATTGAAAAATTATTCAGAAAGTTCACATTCGGCAAAAACATGTATACACGTCTAAATTCTATTATTCTATACTTGTATTTTAGTACACCAAAAAGCTAAAACAATTCGCATTTCAAATTATCGAGTAATTCAAATAACTTCTAAATGTAAAAGCCTTTTCACGGCAAGCGAAGCCGTGTTTCCAAGCTAATTGTTACTCTGATATTTGTTACAATAATACAAGCCTAATTGCCTGAAGTTAAAAACGAAATAACAATAGGTTTTATACTATTCCACAAGTGCCGAGAAGTATTTTTTTCTAAAAATGCAACGGCGAAATAAAACATTTGTTTTTCTAAATAACCACATATTCTGTAATATGTGGTAATATTGTTAATTTTCCACGTTTCAAAAGCTTAATATGTATCAAAAGAAAACTGAAAAATTATTTTAACGGCTGAAAGAAAAAAGCGAAAATAAAATTCATCAACTCTTACTCGTTACTGCTAATGTAGATTATATTTTCCTACACAGGAAGACAAGTTGTCTCCGAACCTTTTTAATATACTTGAGAAATTGATCTAATTACTATTTGATGGGCGTAATATAACTTTAATAAACACTGGATGTCACCCTGTTATTAAATCATGTTTAATTATAACCGAAACCGCAGGTAGGGAATTTCGTTAAATAAAATAGAAACTCTCGTGCCGATCTATCTATCAAACCCAGTTATGCCGTAATAACAACGCGGTGGGGTGGAATCCACGCAAACGCTGGCGGGGAGGCAATTTGTTCTGCGGATACTTTCCTTAAATTCAAGATGATACAACCCCTTGTATCGCTTACTTGTGTCTGTTATATATAGTGTGGTTTAAAGTAGGGGTATTTGGAAATTTGCAAGTTTCGGGGTTATTAACAAACTTCGTACTAATTTTATAAATTCGTTTGTTTTTAGGGTTAAGGAGAAAAGTGATTCATCCCAATAACATGATTTTTTTTCATAGTATAATTTACAGTATTCCGATAAACATAAAACACATGATATCTTTTTAGAACTTGTGGGCATTAGGCAAAATCAACCTAAGTGAAGAGAAAAGGATACTGGGACCATTTATGACTTAAATTTTTAACAATTCTAACTATATTCAAATAACGTACTGATATAATATAGATAAGATAATCTACAAACAAAAATTAAAGTATATTTGTTTTTCATTAAAGATCGTCCATTATATTCGTTTTTCTTTTACAAAAACGACCTGAAGAAATATTTTTGAGTTAAACAAAGAAAATCGTTATAGCTACATGAAAATTATATCGAAAAGAATCATATACGAATACAAAGTCAATGAAAAAAAAACGAGATGTACATGTATGAATTACAGGATACACACACACATACACACACACACACACACACACATATATATATATATATATATACATATATATATATATATATATATATATATATATATATATATAAGGTGTACGAAATTCAGAATATATACATGTATATAAGACGGATGAAATCCAGGATTTATACATATATACAGGTATATGGATTCCAGGATATATATGTATATAAAATGTATGAATTGCAGGATGTACATAAAATGTGTGAAATCCAGAACGTATCCATATATATAAGATGTATGAATGCCAGGATGGACATATATATAACACATGTGAAATCCAGGCTTTTTACATGTATAAGAGATGTTTGAAATTCGGTATATGCATATGTACATAAGATTTATGAATATCAGATATACATAGGTCGTAAGATAATTGTAATAGTTGGATTATTGTAAAAATGCTAGAAAGGTGATAATGGTATAAACGACAAATAAAGAAAACAGCAATCAACTTCGTCAATTTTAAGATCATTACAATATCCCAAATTCGCTTTAAAACAATAGCAAATCGTAAGTGTTGATTGGCTAGTCTAAACGTTAATTTTTGTGATTTTCACATTTAGATCTAATTGAACAATTTCTAATTCAAGGTATTACGAATAGCTTATAAACAAATTAAAAATTAATCAGTCAAACCCAAGTGTGCAATATCGCAAAAATTAATGATTAGACTAGCTAATCAGCATTTTAGAGAGTTAAGGAAAAAGAAACGAAGAAGACTTTTCAAAGAATATTAATTTTACTATTTATTACGATAAATATTTTCCAAAGAAACTGTTCTAGTAAATAATGCCAATAATTGAATTATAAACAATTAATTTAAAACGACCAATAAGAGTGAAGACCACAAGGTTGCAACCATAGATTACTCAGATTATCCAATCAGCGATTGCTATTTACATTCGTCCTGAAATGGGCTAGGAAGAATATAATCTTTAATATATTTGGCGTCAATTTTGTAAAAATGCATTATTCACAATTAAATTAAACTACGTGATGTAGTATTATTTCTACTTTCTTTAAGTTCTTTACCACGACCTAGGTTTCGTTGTATTGTAACGTCTTCAGGTGGGCTGTTAGGTGGGCTATTCAGGTGGGCTATTATCTTTGCCACCTTCCTTACCACCATTTAGGAAACTGCTGAACCTAAAATTATGAAAAATAAGGTTTTTTGAATCCTACGCCAAAGTTATAAGAAAACTATAGCAGTTAAGGTAGACCTTATGATATTTAAAATATAACCCAAGTATTTACGTTGCCAAAAATGAAAACATGTTTTAAAGCCAGTATTTACGTTGCCAAAATTTAATATTTCCAAAAAGTTCTATGGAAATACTATATTTGCGAAAAGTTTAATAGAAATACTAAAAGTTTATAAGTACCTAAATGTGTGCAGGACCCTCGTATTACGAGATCTACTCTTGCTAAAACTAAAGGATACAATAAATGGCTAAAATGTTGAGAAAACCGTTAATAAATTAAGTCGAACAGTTGACTTATCGAATTTCGTAATATAGACACTGTTACTGGTAAAGTTAATAACGAAATTTCGTCTGTATCTCGTATGACAAACGAAATGGTAGGTTAAAAATAATGTGAAGAAAATGTAATATGGTTTTTTTCAATGATGATTCGTTTTCAATTATTCATTTATATTCTGTTTTTACGAGTAAATATATTATAATCATCCCGATGTTGGTCTATTTTTGGCGAAGTTTAAGTAATTCTTATACATGCTGCTGATGTTTTTAGATTGTCTCATTACATTTTTGAAAAAAAATGGAAAATAACTAAAGTAATTATTAAATAAATCTAATCTCTCAATGGAAACATTTTTTTGATTATATGTTACATAAACATGTTGGCAAAAAAATATTTCTGACTTTTTCATATAAAAGAATACTCAGGGAATTTTAGTCTCAAGGCGAGAAACGTAATGTTTAATTCAACATCTTGCTGTCCTCTTAAACGAGTTCTAGAAACAAGATTATTTTGCGTCTGTTCACAAGTTCGGGATAACTTTCGGCAATAATGCCGAAAATAACAGCTTTGTACTGAATGTTTATTTTATCGTTTTATTTAATAAACACAATAACTTGTAACGTGAGAAACTTTGTATAATTTGACTATCGTTATTCCTAACAGTATAATTTGACTGTCATTAGTAATAAATTTAAAAAAATGCGAGGTTGTAAAAAAATAGGAAAGATATACTAGGTTCTTATCGTATACTTATGAAAGTTTCTATAAAGCGTAAACATCTTATTAGAATAAGTAGCTTATTAGAATAATGCTTATAAAAGTTTTTCTAAAGCGTTAACTTTGTAAATGAAATATTATGTCTTTATATATTTATTCAAATTGGCCTTAAACTCTGACTAATTTGAATAAAATAATTAGTTATATTTAGGTTGTGGATAATTTCTCCTATATGTACAGCCCCTTTTCGACAAAAAAATATTTATTTACTTCTACTTTATTTGTTAATTTTTATTTACTACGTCCCTTTTATAAAAATTAAAACAACCCTGAATCGAAACTAGTGTGAATTGCGAATAATTGCATTTAGTTGAGTTTGACTTAAAAAACAAGAAAGAAAATCATTTAAAAGGAAATAAAATAATCGTATTCGGTTTTTTGTAAATATTAAAAGGTATTTTAAAAAAAATGTTAAATTGAAACATAAATAACAACCAGAAATTTTTTTATTTTTTATCATAATTTTAGTAATCTCATACAAATTATCATTTATTTTATCAATGAAATAATAAATGGTTTTGCTTCTTTTATATTATCACCCATTTTTATAAAGTCAGCAATTATTATTTTTCGATATTTTTAAAACTAGCGTGACTCGTGCGAAGTCTTCGCATTATTTATTCCATTATGAAGCTCAGATGACAGATCAAACAAATATTTTATTAAAATTGACATATAGAGGCGCAAGTATCAAAAGCATTGAGCTAAAGCGTCACTTTATTTATACGTGAGTGGATTTGAAATTAAACAAAAATTTTACCGACCGTCAATCATATTGACGTTGAGCCGTTAGGTGGCAGCATTGCTGTTTTGTGTATATAATTTTAATAATTAATTAATTTGCAAAAACAATAGCAATAATAAATTTTTTAGTTGTGGATGCCGGTAGAGCAAGCAATTATCTATAAAATGATATATAATTTATGTGGATTAGTTGTGAGGTTTTTACTAAAAAGGGAATGTAACATCTTAACCTTAGCGTATTAATATATATGATGATGATGATGATTGGACTTATCTTCTAGACATTTATGTTATAAAGATATTTTATTTTGCTACGAAATGTTTTAAGCAACTAACACATTTAACACATTATAAATGATTTTGGAGTGTAATAAAAATTTTTAAATTTTTAAAATATAGAACCAAATTTCCAATTGCAAATAAAAGAAAGGGAACTTTCCCTATTCAGGTATTCAGTAAGAAACTAATTTTAAGAAAACTGAAATATCTATAATAGTGACAAGTGGTAGTGATACGTATTAGGCATTAGGGTAGGTATTGGCTATTTCAACGTAGTTTTTAAAATATTGCATTAAAAATTACTAAGCAGGTCGACTATCACATGCGTCCGCCATTTATTATATTGTTGTCTACATGTCACTACCTAAATTTATTTAACGTATATATAATTTTATTATATTTAATTTGAACTATGTGTTACATCTGATTGCAACTCCATCATTAAGTTTGCAAGTAACCACAAGCACAATGGATAAACTTTCCCGTTATTTGTGACCTAAAATCAAGCTTTTTCAAAATTTCAAAATTACGGAAATAGCCTAGAGCTTTTAATGGATATATCAATATATATCTATATATTTCAAATTACATGCAAATATTTCTAATGATAGCAACCACAATATCGAGTTTTACGGATTCATCATTCATTCATTTCATACTAAATATTATGGAGTTTTCCTTTATTTGTGACCTAAAATATAGTTTTTCGCAAAATTTTAAGATTTTAGGTTAACGAAAAGATCCTACAACTTTTGATAAGGGAGTAAAAATAAACCACATATGTAAAGTTGCAGGCAAAGACTTTAGATGAGAGAAACCACGTTTAATTTTTCAAGAATTAAATGCCTGCATAATGAAAAATGAATGAATTATTGCCTTCGTTTTTGACTAATAATCTAGTTTTTTGTCAAATTTAGAAAATTTTAGATAAAATACCGAATGAAAATACCGTAGAACTTTTGAATTAAAATAAACTAGTTTATTAAGGCTGTCACTTAAATGCATTGGACTTTAGTTCTTTCATCAAGGAAGTACAACATGTGATATCGTGACCCTCACAAGGGTTATGATATCACAAATCATACTTCCTCGAGGGAAGACTAGCAGCATAGTTCGAGAAACCGCTTCAAGGAGGGGAGATGTATGGTTTTATGCAGAGACAGCCTTATAATAAGAGACAGGTTTATAACTTTCACATGCGTCATACGCTTTCTTCACTGGAATATAAGCTTCTTATCTACATTAAATCTTACACTTGGGTTTAACAATTATAATATTCGTTCGACGTCAAGTGGCTTTTAATGAGATCTTTTCCGAACTTTTCTCTATCACCTAATAGTCTTATTTTCTCTATATCTATTTTTCTCATATACGAAGTGGCATCATCTCATTCCGCGGACTAGCATGTTCAAAGAGTTTCCATTAAGAAAATTACCTGGTATGTCATCAGAGATTCTCGGAAACCATAAATGACACGTGGAACATTTTTACATTACATTATGCAACTTAAGATTGTTACTTGTGCGTTGCGTGTTTTACTTCCCTCATGGAGTGTCGTACCCTCCTGAAAGGCAAGCGCGTGAGGAATGCTATGCGCATGCAACGTGACACAAGAATGCTTAGCTATTTTACGTCGATGCGCTGTAATAAGTAAACCCGTTCACCGATTTAAGACACGTTGGAATTGTTTATTTCAGAAAAATGGTGTTTGAATGATTGATGAAATAATAATGCATGAAATGAATTTTTGATATTTCTGTCCTAAACTAAATCGTGTGTTACAATGATACAAGTTATATTAAATGAAGTAAAGTTATGTTTAAATTATCAAAATAATTTTAATGTAAATTAACGAATTGAAATTTCTGATAAAAATTTTAAAACTAATTTCATTAGTTTTATTGTAGACGTTGCTATGCCTTACACCCATGTCTATATGGACGTCACAGCCGATATGCTGTGTGGACGTCACTGGCTTTTTGTACACTATCAAAATGCTATCTATCACGTAGGATTTTTTTTTCAAAATACACTTCTATTCATAATTGTAGACATTAATGCACAATTTGGCTTTTTCTTAAAATATGTATTTTTTTAAATTTATATTTTATGTATCGTATGTAAATTGGTTAATTTCGAAATCGTATTTGGCTGTTTGATCTTGTGTCCTTAAAATAACTTTAAAAAAATAATAAGATATTCATATTTAAGCTATAACCACCTATTTAATAGTAAATCCAATTTGTACATGATATTAATTTATTTCTAAATACCTACATAGATCAATAATCATCGATGGAACCGAAACATTATATTACTGAGCATAATATTAAAACTATATAAACAAATTAAAAGAACATTTAGAATAGCATTAATTTATATTTAGAATTATATATAACACGAATGACATATCGGGAAAAAAGGATAATTGAAGATGTGTAAAGAAAATCTTAATAATTCTATAACTAATTCTTTAATTTTGTAATTTTTTATTTCAAAATGTTTTCCATGTTAAAATCAAATCTGTGTAAATTATATATGTCTGAGATACAGGAAGATAAAATAATTGAAAATAAATTATCTATGGTAATTATATGCAGACGAATCTAAAAATGTGTATTGGTGATAATTCGACCTTGTAGCGTTTCTGTGATCCAAGAAAATTTATGAAACATTTTCTCAAGAAACTTAGCAAATATTCCAATAACACGCTGTAGACACAACCCCACTCAGAATCTCCCATCCTTTTCTCACCGCTCTACCTTCACTCGAGCGTTTTGGCTCAGTAATTAGCTTGAGAATATTTACTCCTACACGTATCAGGCGAAGCGCTCCCAGTAATTGTACCTTAACATAATATTAACATTAAAGGATTACTTTCTGCTCGGAAACTAATCAAAGAGAACTCATATATATATAGGAGTATCTTTGGCTGTTATTTAGAAACACAATAAAGACCTTTTAGTAAGCTCTGTATTGAAATGAAGGCTAATTTTTTAACCGCAACCGGTGAATAATTCCTTCTGAAAAATTCACTTCAAAATTTTTGCAAAAAGTAATCGATTTTTTACACATATTTATAAAACGTAACAAATTTTTTACACAGGCTTTTTACGCATTTATTTTAACCCAACCGTTAATGTATAATATATATAATTTATATCATTATTTATTAAGAAAATTAAAACTACTTTGAAATTTATTGCACGCCCTCCCTACTTTTGTATTCATAAAATATGAAATAATTTCAATTTCAATGACGCGATTTTACGCACATATAATGCCATCTATTGACGCCGATCTGAAGCAGTATCAAAACATCAATATGATGACATTTTTTAAATATTTTAAATTTTGTTTAGTCTCTAAGCCTTTTCTTCAGTTTATTAGCTGACTCGAAGTGAATATTGAAAATCAGCATATTTGTGTATGCTGATTTTAAAAATACTAATCCGAGGAGATATAATTTTTGGAAACCAAAGCTATACAATATGAAACAAAATTCGAACAAAAACAAGACGGGCAAAGACTTATCGCCATCGCATTAAGATATTACCCTCCATATTTTACTCCTAGAATCCCTACAGTTATTGTTGTATAATGCGCATACAGACAAACATACATATAGCTAAACAAAAATGTTAGAAGCCATTAATTTCTCCTCGAAACTTTATTTATAGTCTATAGATGTCGACTTTTTTAATTTTCCTGCTTTTATTACTATCGTCAATATAACCTATAAAGAGCATTAAATTTTATTATATACAATTATACAGATATAATTTATTTTACAAAATAGGATAATCTTCATTATAGAATAAGACAACCTTAGGTATATCGAAAATCATTTCAGTGTTGTTACTTCTTGGATTATTATTTCTTCCTAATAATACCTGTATATTTCAGCTATTTCTAAATCAATATTAAACTGTTATATATTTTCGTTTAATTGTTTTTATTTATTTATAATATTATGCTCAGTAATTTTATATTTCGGTTCACTTGATTATTATTGATTCGTATGTACGTATTTCGAAATAAAAAATGTCATCTAAGATCTACACAGCCAACCAAGGTGCTAGTATAAACCTCCATGATTTATTCTTATTGGGAGTTGTGTTAATAATATAATTATGAAAAAATATATTTTCAATTTAATCAATTTGTTTACAATTAAATACATTTTAAAACGTTTTACGTAATGTTTTAAAAGACAATGTAAGTTGTCCATTAATGACTACGGTAAAGAATTAAATATTTTTCTACAGAAGACGTATGTAAAAGTATTTTGAAAGGGTAGAAAAATAAAATAAAGAAAATATAGACATAAGAAAACTACTAGGTAGTAGGTTATATTACAGAAACCACGTATCTAGACTAACGTGGATGTAAATTTAAGTTATTTGAAGGGCTATAGGCTAATAAATAAAACCCATAACGCTTATCACTATTATAATTGTGTACTTACCAAATACCAAAATATAATAAAACAAAATGAATTATATTATAGGCAGACATATTAAAAAATCAAACCAGGATTAGAGTTGTGATTATTTACTCAGCAATTTTGAACAACTTAGTAAAACTGTTGAATATTTTTGTTTATGGTAATGTAGACAACCTTCCTGCATAATCCATATAATTTATGGTAAAGGATATATTATTATCATATTTTTCTATCTTATATTTTCTATATACGGTGTAGAAGCGGTGGCTATTTATCCATATTCCTGATCCAAGAATATCTCATAATCAACCACGTGATTCCATCAGCATGAGAATAATTCATCAAATGCTATTTTATTTTATTTTAATTTTGAAAGCTTTTGTTTACCTTGTTTTGTTGTGAGTGGCTACAAAATTAGTACATATACTTTTTTCTGGTAGCAACGCTTGACGATAATGATTACAAAACCAGGATCTGATGATGGAGACAAAATGAGGGCAAAATACTCTCTTACGGGTGAATAAGTTCTTGATAAGTTCTTTGTTTAAGAGAGGTGATCAGGTACTAGTAATGGAGTCATTATCTGATAAAGGAAATGAAAAGTTGATAAAGTATTTTTTTTAGTCAATTTAAAATAAAACTTTCCTTGGAATAAATATGAACGTTGAAATAATTTTTTTATGAAGATAAAAACTGAAATAAAATAATTGAAAATAGCAAGTTGTTTAACTCTTTTCTCAAATATTTATGTTTAATAATTAGTTTACAAAAAAATAATTTTATTGTTTTCGCTTTTGCTCTTTCTGAAGGAACAGAAGGAAAAACTGAGATAATTAAGATCGTATGTGCGGACATTTTTAAGGCAATGTCGAATATTAAGGAGATTAAGCCAATACAAAAAATTTTTCCAGATGTCAACCAAGAAGGAATGCCACATTTTGAATTATAAAATTGAAGTACAGGAGCTATGTCATCCGTGTTAAAAACAAATGTGAAAAAGTTGAAAAAATCGTATATGTTACTTGCTTAAACGTAGTACTTATAAGTTTCGTACATCCAAAACGCAGCATAATATTTTTTGTAACATTAGGATTTCAGCTAATAAACAATTATCGTCTAACGATAGATGACCACATATTTCATTTAAATTAAACATTTGATATCATGAAGATTTTGTAATATATATATATATATATATATATATATATATATATATATACAGCGAATTATGCTAAAGTCGACCGAAAATATCGGCAACAAAAACCCGAAAACGAAATTATGGAAAATAATATACGGTACCTCCCTATATTTACGTCTAAGCACAATGAGTACACAAAACACATTATATTAAAAAAATACTTAGTAGATAAAAAAGAGACTTTATGAAAATGTCTTTAAAGGTAGGTTTCAAAATAATGCGACTTGAAAGGACTTATACAAATACTGAAAGTATATTAGGTAACGAAAAAGTTAACAGCTCGACGAGTATAATAATATTGCGGAGATGATAAAAGATTTTCCACGTTCTTAATCATGAGTTAGTAAAATGTACCGTCTTTCGAACGATTAATATGTATGCATATAGCTATACTCTAGAGTAATATAGGTATAACGCAAGAAAGTCTATTTGCTTTTGTGTTGCTTTATTCGCACTAATCTCTGAAACACAAACATCATTTTAAAAGCTTTTCTTTAGAAAAGGTCATAGGTTAATAATTAGTTACACGACATTTTATAGAAACGAAATAGTAATTAAAATGTCCTAGAACACAGAACACTGTTTAAACGGGGCAAAGAAGAAAGATGTTGGATCATTTATTGATTGGTCGTCTCCTTGATCCCCGGCGAATGATGCCATTTGGCGAGCGAAACGAAGACGTTTAGAAACTGCAGGGGGAGAAGAGAGAACAGCATGATTAATATAAGCTTATATGAGTGAAATCCTATAGGACAAATTTATAATATAAACAAATAATTTAATTTTTTGATAACTGTCTGATACTTAAAAATATTGTAAATACTTTGCGACTGCGGAATAACAGTCGTACTCTATAATTACAACAGTAAAAGAAGATGCTGCATTCAGAAATAATATGAGCGTTTATCATAAACTATAATAGGAATTCATAAATTATGGTACTTTAGACAATTGTCTCGTTGTGGATCGTGGTGAATGTTTATCCACCAACCTAGATATAGCTTTTGGCGAAGACTTGGTGCAGCGCAATATTTTTATGCACTAATTGCATTATCAATTCGCTCGTTAGTTCCTCGGTCAATGGCCATATCATTCCTTAAGAAGTACATCAATTACATACTAAAATTAAAAACTTTGAATTTTTTATGTTTACCGTTAACACTGTTTACTTAAAAGTATTTAAAATACTTTGCGACTTGCGAAAAAACTCATAGATATTCATTATTTTAAAATATTTTACTTTACGACTTAATCCTTATAAACTACAATAAAGTAATTTTTTACGTCATTCCGTGCGTCGAAAATACAGAAAAAAAAACTGATTTATGGGAACATAATAAAAGTAACAGAACACAAAATTATTCATTTTTGGTCTGTTATGTGTGTATTTGTGCACGCATCAAGTGATTGTGTTTGTACAGACATAATGTAATTTGGACGGCGGATTTTTATTACAATATAATTAACTCAAGGAATCGTAATCGATTTACTGCGTCAGAAGATATACGTATTTATTATCGTCATAAATTACTACAACAATAAGAAGTACCTAGCTACTCGATGCTTAGTAATTACACCAATGCACCCATGCAATTCAAAGATGGCGCTTTGCGCGTTTTAAATTATGTAACGAAGTTTTCCATGCGGTATGTCCGCATGGAAAACTTCATTACATCTTTGGCGAAATGGACGTGGTCAGAGGTGAATTGTGGAATGATGCGGGAAAGGTAAGTGCTTAGATAAGTATGAGCAGACGCATGAAGGCCGATAAACATTATTGTTGGTGGTCTTCCGTACATAAAATTTTTCGTTGTATATATTTATTATAAACTTATTTCGTTTCCTTAATTCGTTTGAATTTTGAAAATCATGTAATTATTTCTAATTTAATTACTTTGTTAGAATTAGTTTTAAGCGGTATATTTTTTGTTTGTTTCTTGCTTCATTTTCTGTACCTATCTGTAGGTCCAATAAATTTGTAGAATTCATATTTTTATACACTAAAGATATTTATGAAAAATTTGTTTATGGGAATATAATGAAAGTAATAGAAAACGAAAATATTGTTTTTGGTCCTTTTGACTATTCGTCTATGTGTCTGTTTAATTGTTGTAGTGTCATACAAGAAACTGGCGGATCTTTCATCTTTTACTGATTGATGTCGTTAGATCTGGGATAATATATAGGCTACGTTGCATTGCTATTGACCAACTAAAAATAAGATACGGTAATTTGATGCTTCGATATAAAGCACTTTTAAACAAAGTTTACTTTATAATTATTAGAGTTTGTTACGTATATTACTCTTAAAGTTACTTTAACAATAATTTCTAAAATTCTCTAGAAAGAAAGTCGCGGCACTGCTAGTAAAATATAAACCTAATAAGCCTCATTTTTCCTGACACTACAGTAATATAATGTGAAAATTCAGACCTATATTATTTTTAAGCATTCAATTTTTTTTTTTTATTCATACCTTATATCCATTTATAAAATCAGAGAAAAACTTAATACCCAACTACTGTTTCAAAAGCCATTAGCAACTAGGCATTTTTATCTAACACAGTCCTGCTGCATATTTCGGGAAATAAATCCATCATCATAATGGTATATTAAATTTTTTTTTAATTTGTAATTTTTCAATTTTAATTTTTCACCAAGTCTACCGAAACTAAATACCTATATGTAACCATTATGGTTTACAGAACAAAGGGCTCCTGAAACAAAAATTTATATATTTACACAAACCTACGTACGCTACAGTTTTGTCTAAGAAAAAATGGTTTGAATTACAGTAAGACTTCGTAAATATATTTCTGACAGTTTATCCCACTGTAATGTTTTTAATATATTGTCCTTCTATTTATGTACAATTTATGTATAATTCTATAATACTATATCGTATTCCCTAAGATTACATGCATTTTATTACGTTTGCTTCCGTTAATACATTCATAAATTTTAAATCGCAATCAGTTGTCGTGTTGTACAAACTAATAAAAAAGCTGATAGGAAACGCCATTCAGAAGGGTGATTTCATAGATTTTTTGATTATCTGTTTTATTTCCATTACTAAAGAAACTTTCTATTACATTTTTTTGTATAAATAACTTCTACGGAATAACACAGCGCCATCTAATTGATTCTGGTAGAAAATTATAAAATTGTATTGATTAACAGTGTGCGACTTTCTTTATATATATATATATATATATATATATATATATATATATATATATATATATATATTGTATGATTGAAGTGGCGCACCACATAAAAAATATAAATTAATTTATTTCTCAAAAAACATTTATGAATACAAATTGATGTTTTCGGACATGCCATACATTGGCTTATATATATTAGGCGTATATATTAGCAGAGTTTCACCAGTTTCAGTTGTTTTGAAAATATGAAAGAAAAATACTGTTTAAACAAAAGTTATAACATTTTAAAAGTTTTTCTTATGCTGTGTTCTTTATATACTTTTTGTGTATGACGAATTTTCGATGTGTTATTTCATTTCGAACCTCTACCGTTTTAATATACCATTTTATATTATTGTGCCAAATTTTATTCCAAATAAATAAGAAATGTGGATTCTAGAATATAAATATTTTTCGTTTATCACATATATATATATATATATATATATATATATATATACATATATATATATATACATATATATATATATATATATATATATACATATACATATATATGGTATATATACATATATACATACATATTTATCTGCATTTCTGTGATATTCACCTACAAATCTTGCATTTATCACTATTTCCAGTATTTAGAAATGTTTTTCCTCATTAAAAAGATTTCCTCATCATAAAAAAGAATTATTGCCATGAAATATAACACCTCCACGTAGAAAATTGTAACTATTGCACCAATTGCGATAATTTCTATATGAAAATGTCCACTTTTAATTTTAGTTTTAGTATTAAAATAACGTTCATTTATTAACATAATTAAAAAGAAAAAGGCAACAATAATCCTCTAAATATAGCTATTTAATTAGTAATGCCAAAAATAAACGCAGAAAACTCCGAAAGACAGCACTGAAAAAGACATCCAGCACAGAATAACAACTTTCTGGCTAAAATGGAGATCATTAACCGGACGGAGTATTATGTGACACTAAAATGTCCATCAAACTCGAAGGTCAAGTTTATAAGCAAGCAGTACGAGCAGTGTTGTTGTACGGGTCGAAATTCTGGCCGATGAGAAAGATGCACGTCACAGAAATGAAAATTCTGTGTTGGGCCGTGGGATTTACAACGCTGGGCGTAATAAAAAAATAGAGGAACGTTTAAAGTCGCAGAAATTCAGGAAAAGCTGAGAGAAAATCACTTGCATTGGTGCGGGCACGTTATGACGTGCAATGAAGCGCATATGACCAAGGCATTTTTAAAAATACAAGGAAGCAGAAAAGAGAGGCCGAAGTCGACCCACTACCACCTGGAAGAGCACTATAGATAAAGCTCTTAAAATTTGAATGAATGAATTTGAATGAAGACACAAGATAGACTGTTCTGGAAAAAATGTGAGGAGAGCTGATCAGAAAATAAATATGGAACCATAGCCTGGAGAAAGAAGGAGAAATACAAACGAAGAAAGAGCTAGCATTTTGTTATATCCTAATAATCGCCTAAACAAATAATGGTACTTTAGTTAAAAAAGTTATATTGTGCTTAAATTTATGACAGAGAGACAATGAATAGCTCATTATTACAGACATTTCTACGATTTAGGAGCACGACGTAAATCTACAGCAGTACGACACGAAATTGACAAACAGGTTTATGTACGTGTTCACTCCAAGTACACATAATTCCCAAAGTGCTTTTGGTAGAAGTAATTAAAATATCGGCACACATTCTTATGAGGCAAAATACGTTTCGGTTATTTCCTTTACTTTACTTCACTCTACGCCCCTTTGTCTGCTGCGCTTTCCACATCTACTTCGGTCGCACTAAAACCTAATCCGATTGTGGACAACGACATTTCGATAAGGGAGATAATATACATTTTCCGAAACGCGAAGTACGAATTACGCTTGGGATAAGTTCTGAAAAATTATGTTAAATATTTTGTTTGCGTTTAGGTTAATATTACATCTGCATATGCACTTAATCTTATTGCTTAACTTAAATAATATGCGGGACCGAAAATGAAGTAATGGTCGTTTGAACAGGTATTATAGTATTACACACTATTACTTTTCTTCTTTCTCTTGGTTTGTAATTTTCTGAAGCGTTTGTAAGAATACGTACCACAGAAACTCTTACAAAAAAGACTTATTAAGTAACTATGTTTGACTGTATGCGTACAGTTATTCATTTCTAATAAGTGTTTCTTTCCCAATTTACATTTTAAGAATATTTATACAAAAAAATATTCGTATTCAAAAAGAGGTATACATCCCTACACCATTACTATTATTCTATATGAAAAACAATGGAAAAAACTTTTAAAATCTAATTTCGAAATTTTACGAATTATTGGTGTGAATCTTCAGCCAAAAGTCTCTACGAAACCTTCTACGAATTTAAAATTATTTTGTTTCTATTCCGCTTTTATACTCTTCTAAAGAAACAGAAGCAAAAATAAGTATTCACACAACCCCTGTTACTAGCGATTTTTAGTTATGTATCTGAAATATTGAAAGTGAGTGTAAAAGGGTTAAAATTCATACTCATAATAAGTTATACTAGTTAAAACTCTGTTAATAGATGACGAAATTTTGTTATGATAGCAATTACATCCAGCCAAATGCAGTATAATATTTGCATCATATTAAAATTTAAATGAAGAAGCAATTAATGTCAATGTATTTAATTAAAAAGAAACCTTAATTTTATTTTGAAAAAAACCTAGCTAATTGGCTAACTAAAAGGTACATTAATAAAATATGAAAGTTGGGACTCTGACTTGAAATTCTTTTTTATCTAAACTTCACAGATATAAATATTATTACCCTACTTGACTTTGCGACCTCTTTCTTTATAAAATGCAAAAATGTCCTTGATTACATAATAAACCTTGTTTTATATGAAGTAACAATAATGTAATTTAAAATTTAATGTATATAGTTTTCTTTAATCCTTCATCCAGGTCCATTGCGGCATCATTTTTTTTTATTAAAATCTTATATGCATTGCTAAATCCACGAAAATCTCACTTCCCAACTAGTCTTTCAAAAGGTCTTAGAACTTGAAAAATTGGCTATCTCATTTAATAGTCAGGCTACCTTTTTTAAGATATAAGTTCACCTTCACAATCATACATATTTTATTACATGAATCGTTTCAACTAAAAAGTTACTTTATGATTTGCATAATTCCTATAACATACTTAATTATTTTACTTTTTCCTAAATTTAGAATATTTTTAATTTTGTAATTTATGCAAAAATATTTTAATTTCACTAAATCTTCCCCGAAACCCAATATTTGTATTTAATCATTGTGATTAATGGAAAAAATATATCAATTGAAACAGAAAATTGCCAAATGTTATTTACATTTGATGATTTTCTTCTTGAATATATATATATATATATATATGTATATATATATATATATATATATATATATATATATATATATATATATATTTGCATAGCGAAAAAGCAATAAATATATTATATAAACAAAAATTGCTGGCGTTAGTGAATAAAAATCATTCCTCCCAAATTCATTTCTCGGTGATTACTCGGTTATAATATTTGTAGCATTTTTTTCTACAAATATATGTAGGTAAACTCTTGATTCAAAGCATATTACTGTAGTGTATAATACATTTTACATACACAAATCAGCCTCCTCCGAGTATACGCCTTTTTTTAGTGCTTACTTCTCTTTTAATATAATATTATATTGCAATAAGTTTCTTTATACTTTTATTGTTTTAAAAAATCAAAGCCATTAATTAACTGCCCCTCCCAATATGTTCAGATATTCACAATTAAATGAAACTACGTGATGGAGTATTATTTCTACTTTCTTTAATTTCTTTACCACGACCTAGGTTGGTTTAGAAATTAAAGAAAGTAGAAATAATACTACATCACGTAGTTTCATTTAATTGTGAATAATGAATTTCTACAAAATTAACGCCAAAAATATTCAATATTCAGATATTTTACTTCATTTATTTCAATAATCCTAGTTCCGCAAATATTTCCGACCAATAAGTTTATTTTTCTAGGTACGATTATATACTTTGATGAACTTTAGTATTAGCCCATATGCTATAAGCATATGGGCTAATATTAAAGTTCATCAAATAATATATTACATAAATATTTTACCGATTTCAATAGATTTAATACAAACCGTATAACCAAATTTTTGTGCTAAAATTAAAACGACCCAGAATGATGAAAAAAATGTGGAAAAAAAACAAAGTGATTATCCTCTAAATGCAACATCACTAAAAATAAATCTATAGGTTCCAAGCAAACATGCAGAAAACAGGCAATTTTTAAACATAAATAATCGACTAAACAAAAAATATGATATTTTTTTAAATAGAAATTTTATATTATATATCACTTAGACTTATCACGGTTGGAGCTAAATTAAGTATATTTTTCATAATATCACCGAATAAGTCGTTGTTACAATCGTTCCTTCAATTTAGGGACTCAACGTAAATCTACAGAAGAAGATCATAATATCGACAAACAGATTCGCCTACGTGTTCGCTTCGAGTACATATAAATACCACATCTAGTTTGCAGGAAGCGATTAAAATATTGACAACACATTCTCTTCAGATAAAGGTATTTTGATTAGTTCCTTTCTACACTTTATAGAAAATCTCCCCGCCTCTATAGCTGGTGCGCTTCCCGCATCCACTCTGGGCGACCAATAAGAATATATAGCGGATCCGATTGTGGGCAGACAATTCGATTGTGGAACTAATATGCAAATGCTTCTCCAAGAACAGGAAGAGGAAATTCGCACTGCGGTTAAGTTCTGGCAAATTATGTTAAACTTGTTTTGTTCGCGTTTAGTTTAATACTCTATCTCCATATGCAAGTCGTCTCGTCGCCTCACTCCAATTGAACTGCAAGGCCGGATATACGCGAATGATCGCATGGATAGGTAATTTATTATTATTCAATATTTTATTTATTCTCCATTTTGTGTTTTGTAATTTGATGAGATATATGTAAAAATCATCCTATAAACCACGAGAAAGGACAAGAAAATCTGATTGGATTATCACGTTGCTCTCGAGTTTGTGAATGTAATTATTATTTTTAATAAGAAAAAAAATCCTTAGTGTTTTTTATATCTATACTATTACTGTACAGTAGAAAAAATGGACATAAAATTTCCACTTTCAGGCCAAGGATTTACAAATTACTAATGTGGATAACCATTTTCAGTCATGCTACTGTTCCTTTAGTAGTTTAACTAAAATCGTAATGAATGTTTTAATTTTTTTTTCAGGATACTTCTTTACTGTTAAATATAAAAATAAATAAAAATAAATATGTCTATTAAATTACAAATTTAAAGTATATTATTGTAATGTATATTTATCTTTCATATATTTAAATATAGTGTTTATACACTTCGATAAAGCAAAATAGTTTAGTCAGTACAAATTACATGCCTATTTTTTTTTTAAATTGTCAAGACAATATCATCTACAAAATTACAGAAGTGTTATTATATCTTAATTTCCAATTTTTTACTAGACTGATAAATTAATATTTTTCTAAATAGAAAATTCTAGGATCCAAACTGTTGAAATAAATCATTCTTAAGGGGCAGAGGCAAATTATTACGAATATTTTACAAAATTTTACGCCCATAATTTTGTGCAATGAGCTATTTTCGATAAAGCTATTATTGACATGTAACAAAGAAAGAAAAGACAGTCATCAAAAAATCAAAATGACAGGGTTTACTACGAATATTGACGGCCAAAGGTTTTCATCAATATATCTAAGTGGAGATAAGAAACTGGAAGAAATTTCTGTGAAATTCGTTCCTTTCTGAAGGAACTAATTTAATTTCATATTCGCTGGCCTTCGTGGATTTTCCGCCGGTATACAGAAATTTTCATAATTTTCTCTTTAGTAACGCTGTAAAGTGCTTAAAGTTTTAAAATCTTCTGAAGGCAGATTGTATAAAATTATATTAGTGCAAAGTTAACGAAACCTGTTTACTACGAATTGAACTGGCACTTCCAGGGTTTTGTGACACAAGACAAGTTTATATGCAAAATTAAACATTTGTACATGAATAGTATTTTTGTTAAAACCTTTGCAAATATCAATTTTATCTTTTGCTTCTCGTGTAAATAGCCTAGAACATCTTCTATAGGCTGAAAAATATCATGAGTTTGTCAAAATTACATTGATTTCATCTCGCATAACTTTCCTAGATTTTATGTCTAGTTCTTTTTTTATTTTAAAACAGTGATATTTTTATTATCGCGCAACTGCCCTTGAGCCACTTATTTTTAGGATTCCATACACAAAACATGCGAACGGAACGATATTTGTGTGGAACGTCATCTGTCCATCTGTCTGTCTACAAACGATTTCTAACTTCTAAACGAATATAAAACTGACTTAAAATTCCTTAGCCCAAAACTATAAATGGTATGTGAAATGACTGAAAATTATATGCAATGGGATCTAAGTACGTGTAAAGAGAACTGGGAATAAACGTTTTTAAAAATTACTTCTTTAGACGCCTTATGAAAAAATTATGAAAGTGAAATTTTACAAATGCAACAAAAATTTCACACCATGAAGTTCCTCACTGCAATAAAAAATCCATAGGAAATCGACAAAATGAATTTGATTGTTATACATATATTTACATAGATTATTTGACGATGAATGCTCCACCGTTTTATTTTTCTGTTGGTTTTCTATTTTAAGTCTTTAATCAGCCAGACCGTTTCTAATTCGATATACATTTATTTGCAATATAAATTATAACTTTTTCATTTATTAAATAATTAAAATTAATAAATTAAAATATATTTTCAAAATATTCATTTATTTTCTTTGTTGATTAAACTTTTTAGATTGTTTTAATGATTCAACAATTAATTATATACACGTATCTTAATTTCATTGAATACTTAGTATACATTTAAATTTTTCTAATAATTAAATTTTATTTTAAATTTAATTTTTAAATAGCACCAAATTTATTACTATTCTATATGGGAAAATATTAAACTTGAAACGCGATAATTTAGAAACGATCTAGCAGATGATCGACTTACAACGGAAAGCCAGCAGAAAAATCAAATGGTGGACCAACCATCCGTCAAATAAATTATAAATTTTAATATTTTAATTATTTCATTGAATTTAGATATTGCCAACTGTATTAATATTCACGCTCCAGTCCTTCTATTAGTTTGTTTCCATTAACTATTTGCGTTCTAAATACATTTTTGTTGTAATCTTCCAAAGAAGTATAATTTCTAACACGCGTACATAAGTACACCCACAATTTTTTTTCTATTTAGACACATGGGGTATCGTTGAAAAGTCTCTGAGTGGAGTACAATTTTCCTCTTTTCAATTCTAAATCTTTTCCTAATTGTATTTTTATATTTAGTCATTGTGATTAATAGGAAAGGTAGTTTCCGAAACAATGTATGCAATAGTTTCCTACAGCCTTTACGCTCTCTACTAAAACATAATTGTTCTCATAATTTTAAGTTGAATACTTTTGAAAACTGGAGTAATATATTTTTTTACGTATTTTTCAAAAACTTCTAAAGATGTACAAAGTAAAATTATAAAAATTATTTTTTACACCCTTATTAGCCATTTGAAACGATATACCACACCACATGCACAAAATTTCAATTATGTACTTTGGGTGTATTTTTTAGGCTCTCTTTATTAGTGCTTTTCACTGACACATAACAAGATATAGGGATTTTAAAAAAAGTTTTTCCCTAAGTCTTGGATACATTACTACCCTAAATGTTTTATTAAATCCTCTAAGTATCAGCTTTGAGATATGTGCGGGTTAGTTGTGGTCATTTAATTGGAACTTTAGTACCAGTTGTGACTACACTGTAGGTTTTGGGTTATTTATCGTGGTGAAACGTCCATATAAAATGGAGAGTTTCCTTGGAACACAGCAGCATGGTTTTGTGTGATACGTAGGTTTTGGGTTATTATCGTGGTGAAACGTCTATATAACAAGAAAAAATCCTTTGAATGAAGCAGCGTGGTTTTCTGTGATCACTTTTTTATTGGTATTGATAAAAAATGACTTAAATTTATTTTACTGGTCAAACTCCGAGACCATAAGAAGTGCCTCATAACATGCTTGCTTTTTTGTGTGATTTGTGTTAATTTCTTCTTTTATAGGGCACACGTGTGTTTGATAAAATGAGATTTATCTTAGTTTTATGCTAGTCGAAGTTCCCTTATAAATAATGGGACTTAATGAGCAACTATTTCTGGTAACTTTGTGTTTACTAGACGTCACTGCAAGATCTTTGCCGAAATGCCGGCTCTTGTTTCTGGCTCCTATTCCCTTTTTAACAATAAGAAAAATTTCAAGTGGTCTCTCTTGGAAATTTTGGCCTTCCTACAATTTCCTTGCAGTCTTTTTTGTAACCTTATCTTTCTAGAAATATTTAGAGTTGTTTTTGGTATTTCAAAATATTCCACAGGGGTATAAATTATTTATTTTCGCCTTGTCGCATAAAAATAATTCTCATTTCGGCAAATGCCTAATTCAAAAATTACGACGAATATGTGCACATTAACAATATGATTTTCCAGAATAGCGGCAATATTAAATGAGTTGAAAAAACATTTACTTTTTAAAATGATGATAAGATAGAGCGAAAATTTAGTAAGAAACGTTCCCAGTGGTTTTTCTCTATGTATGTCTATATATATATATATATATATATATATATATATATATATGTATATATATATATATATATATATATATATAAATATATATATAATCGCTGAAAATATAATGATATCCTCTCTAAATACGAGAGTATAAATCTTAGAAATTCACCTAAAAACCATGCATTTACCTCTATTTAAAATAGGTTTAAATATTTTCCTGATTTAATTTAATAATACTAGTTCAACAAGTGTACCTTATCAAATAATAAGTTTCTTTATTTATACCCAAGGAAATAATACGATGAATTGAAATATCTGCACATCTGCCTATAAAAATTTATAATTATGCACCAATTTCGATAAGCATGAAATATAATTATCCACTATGAAGTAAAATGTTATTAGTAAAATAACTAAGTTACCAACATAATGCAATAGAAACAAAATAATGACCCTCTAAATGCAACAATTAATTTTATGGTGACAGTCGAAAACGCAGGAAGCAACATTTTTTTAAACTCTAATAATCGGCTAAACCAAAAAATTTGTAGCCTCTTTAGATAAACAATTTACATAATACTTAAATATGTGAATAAATCATTATACAATCAGTTCTCCCGTTCAGGAAAACGATGTAATTCTAAAGTATTACGCCACATTAATGACAATCAGAATCATGTACGCGTTCACTCCGAGTACAAATTTCTGCCAAAGTACTCAGTTGAAAGCAATTAAAGTATTGACAACACATTCTCGTAAGACAAAAGACATTCCACTTAGTTCCTTCGCGTACTTCATAGTAAACCTCTCCGTCTCTATGGCTGCTGCGTTTTCCACATCCTCTTCGGGCACCCTTAAACATGATCCGATTGTGGATGTGTGTTGTGTATAGGGATATCAATATACATTTCCAGGAACATGAAGGGGGAACTCATGCCTTGTGTAAGTTCTGGTAAATTACGTTAAACTTGTTTTGTTTACGTTTACGTTAATATTACATCCGCATATACACTTCGTCTTATCGCTCAGGTTATATCAATATGCTCGACCGGAAACGGAGGAATGGTCGTTTGAATAGAGTTATAGTGTTACACAATAATAATTTTTTTCTTATTTTTAGTTTTGTAATTTTCTGACGAGCAAATAAGAATACGTAATTAAGAAAAATTACAAAAGAAACTAATCAGGTAGCAACATTCTACTTTAGTTCGATTTTTATAGTGTTAGGGATATTTAGTTCTGAAAATTTCTTCTTCCCAATTTATATTATGAGAATATCCATAAGAAAAAGGGTCGTATTCTAAAATAGGTGTATATTATTACATCATTACTATTATTCCATAATAAAAACAATGATAATAACTTTCAAAATGTTATTTCAAAATTTTACCAATTACTGGTGGATCTTCGGCTACTTTTCTACGATCATTTTTGTTATAGGCCAACTAAACCTGAGGCTCAGAAAATTTTCAACAGTAGTTATATTAAATATTTTTTTAAAAAATTCTTTTATTGCTTAATATAAACGTTATAAAATATTTTCATTTAAATTACAAATTTAATTCGATAGCGAAGAGAACAGAAAGTCCGATCTACTAGGCAATATTCATATGTTCAGTTGGTTTAAAAAAATTTATACACGTTCTAATAAATCATTTAATAATTTGGTTGCAAAACCGCCATAAACATATTATCAACAAAATGACGGTAGACACAATATCTTCAGTACCAATTTTTTACGATGCCAAAAAATTAAAATTTCAGTAAAAAGAAAAAAAGTAGACCTTTAAAGTAAGTTCAGACGAAATAATTTTTATGTTTCAGCCAAAGACAAATTATTGTGAAACAGCTTACAAAATAATACGTCGAATGAAGGATTTCAGAGCTATGTAATTTTCAACTGACCTATTATTGACATGAAACCAAGAAAAAAGCTTCAAAATCGAAAGATCAAAGCGACAGAGGTATACTTTGAATATTGAAGGCCCACGATTTCTACGAAAACATGTCAGGAAAAAGAACAATTTGAAAACAATTCTGAGGTATTTATTCATATTTCAAAGAGCTAATTTTGTTCCATATTTGCTGATCTTCGTAATTTTTGGCCAGAATATGGAAATTTAATTAATTTTCGATTTGTTATCGCTACAGACTCGAATTTAAATAATGTTATTTTAAATAGCAAACAGATCCCCAAAATTTATTTTATATTATCTCACAATTAAATGAAACTACGTGATGTAGTGTTACTTTCTTTAAGTTCTTTACCACGAACTGGGTTTCGTTGTATTACAACATCTTCAGGTGGGTTATTAGCAAATATTAACCCTTAGGAACTTCCAACAGCATTTATATATTACACAAAACAGTAGCGGAAACCGTTATTGTTTTGACGTTAGTGAGTTTATTCTAGGGGAGCGGTGTAATTTTTATTATATATATAAGGATTTCTACAAAATTAACCCCAGATATGTTAAATATTATCGATTTATCTCAATTATTATTCTAGGAAAATAAAATTATTTTATTTTTGTTCCCTTTTTATACACTTCTGAAGAAACACAGAAAAAATACATATACACATATTCGCTGCCACTATAATTTCTATACTCGAAATGCTTACAAATGCTTTTGAGTATAGAAATGTCGCACACTTATTGGATGTATCTAAAATATTGAAAGTGGGTATGGAAAGGTTAAAATTTATGCACATAATAAGTTATACTACCTAAAACTCTGTTAAGAGATGACAAAATTTTGTCATGAAAGCAATTACATCCAGCCAAATATAGCATAAAATGTGTATCGTATTGGAATTTCAATAAAAAACAATTATTGAGTAACAATTAGAGTCAATTCATTTAATTAAAATTAAACTTTAATTATACTTTGAAAACTAGCTAATCGGCCAACTAAAAGGTACATTAATAAAATATAAAACATAAGGACTTAGAAAATTTATTTTAGCTACTTTTATCTTTAACGATATAGTATTTCTAAATATTGCATTTCACTATAAAAAGAAAATTCATAGATATAAATTATCATTACCGAACTTGACTTTGCGATTTCTTTATTTGTAAGATGCAAAAATGTACTTGTTTACATGAAAAATACTGTTTTATTTGTATCTACAATAATGAAATTTTGAGATTTAATATTTACAGTTTTTTTTAATCCTTCATCCAGGTTCATTACCACCTCTTTTTTTATTTAAATCTAATATGCATTGCTAATTCCACAAAAATCTCACTTCCCAACTAGTCTTTCAAAATATCTTGTAAAATTAGCTGTGTTAATTAATAGAGTAAGGCCACATCTTTTAAGACATAAGTCCACCTTCACAATCATTCACGTTTTGTTACATGAATTGTTTCAACTAAAATTTTGTTATGATTTACATAATTCTTACAACTGATTTTTCATTTTGCTTTTTCCTCCACTTAGTATATTTTTAATTTTGTAATTTATGCAATAATACTTTAATTTCACTAAGTCTTCCCCGAAATGTTTATATTTAATCTTTACGATAAATGGGAAAAATATTTTTATTGAAATAGAAAATCAACGAATTTAATATGTTTGAATATATGAATGTATATATATATATATATATATATGCACAGCGAATAACAAATAAATATATTGTATAAAGAAAAATTGTTAGCGTACGTGAAAAAAAATTCGATATTAATTTTCTGTTATTATTGTCTTATAATATTTATGAAATATATGTAGGTAAACATAGGATGCAAAGCATATTTCTGTCGTATATAATCCATTCTTTACGTAAATTTGTCTCCCCCGATTTTTATGCCTTTTTAAGATACTTGACTTTTTTTAATACAATCTTATATTGCAACAAGTTTCTATATCCGCTTATTATTTTAAAAAATCAAAACCAATTCATTAACAGCTCTTTACAATACGTTTAAATATTTTCCCTCATTTCGTTAATAATCCCAGTTCCGCAAAATATTTCCGCAAAAATTCATTGTTTTCTGGGTACGATTACATATTTTGATGAATTTTAATATCAGACAAAATGCCTGTAAAATATTTTACAAATTTCTATAATTTTAATATCAAACTTTTCGTTTTAAATTTTTGGTGCCAAAATTAAAACAACTTAAAATTATTAACATGATGAAAATAAGACAAATTGATTATACACTAAATGCAATATTGCTAAAAATAAATCTATGGGTTCTAAGCAAACATGCAGGAAATAGGCAATTATTAACTCCAATAATCGATAGAACTAAAAATATGGTATTACTATAAATGGAAAATTTATATTATATGTTATACTTAGACTTATCATAGGTTGTAGCTAAATTAAGTAGTTCATAATAATATTAACGAATAAATCGCTGTAACAATCGTTCCTCCAGTTCAGGAACTCAATGTAAATATACAGTAGAAGTTCACGATATTGACAAACAGATTCGCGTACGCATTCGCTTCGAGTACATATAAATACCACAAGTAGTTTGCAGGAAGTTATTAAAATATTGACAACACATTGTCTCCAGACAAAGGTATTTTGGTTAGTTCCTTTGTACACTTTATAGCAAATCTTTCTGCCTCTATAGCCCAATAAGGACATATAACGGATCCGATTGTGGACAGAGACAATTCGATTGTGTAACTAATATGCAAATGCTTTTCCAGAAACAGGAAGCGGGAATTCGCATTCCGGTTAAGTTCTTACAAATTATATTGAACTTGGTTTGTTTGTGTTTAGTTTAATACGTTATCTGCATAAGCATGTAGTCTTGTCGCCTCGCCCCAATTAAACTGCAACATCTGATATGCGCGAATAGTTGCATGAATAAATGTTACATCACTATTAGTAATTTTATTTATCCTTTATTTTGTGTCGTAATTTTATGAAACATATGTAAAAATTCTCATATAAACCATGAGGAAACGACAAGAAAATCTAGTTGGATTACCACGTTGCTTTCGATTTTATGGATGTAATTATTATTTCCAATAAAAAAATGTTCCTCATTAGGAATTTGAACATATTCTTAAGGCAACAGCACACGGCATTTCTTAAAATTCCTATATTTTATATATTATTATATTATACTATTACTGTAGAGTAAAAATTATGGAAATAAATTTTCCAATTTAGTAACCATCTTCAATCATGTCAGTATTTTTTTAGTAGGTTAATCGTATTAAATATTTGAAGATTTTTTCGTGATACTTCTTTACTGTAAAATAAAAATATAAATATTAAGAAATATGTCTATTTAAATTACGAATTTCAATTATAATATTGTACTCTATATTTATGCTCCAAATAATTAAAAAACTGTTTATACACCTCGATGAAACATAAACAGTTTTTCAGGACAAATGGTATGCCTATTTTTTTTCAAAATTATTAAGTCATTAAAATGACAGAAGTGTTTTTTATTATATCCTAATTTTATGTATTATATCTTGATTTGTAATTTTTTACTAGGCTGATAAATTAAAATTTTTCTAAAAAGAAAATTCAAGGGTCTAAACTATTAAAATAAATCCCGATAAAATCATCCTCAGTGTCAGAAGAAAATTATTAGGAATAATTTACAGAATTTTACACCGAAAACTTTGCATAACACGCATTTGTGGATGAAGATATTATTTACATGTAATAAAAAAAGGACCGTCATCAAAAATCAAAGCAAGAGGATGTACTTTGAATATTGATGGCCAAAGGTTTTCATCAATATTTCTAAGTGGAGATGAAAATTTGGAAGAAATTTCTATGGAATTTGTTCATTTCTAAAGAAACTAATTTAATTTAATGTTTGCTGGTTTTTGTGGATTTTCTGGCGGAATATAGGAATTTTCGTAATATTCCCATTAGTAACGCTGAAAGCGCTTGAAGTTTTGAAATCTTCTGCAGGCAGGCTGTATAAAATTATATTAGTGCGAAGTTAAATAAAGCTATTAAATACGAATTTAACTCGAACTTCCAGAGTTTTGTATGACAAGACAAGCTTATATGCATAATTAAACATTTGCACATGAATAGTATTTCTGCTGAAACTTTACAAAAATTCATTTTATTTTTCCCTACTTGTGTAAATCATCTTCTGTAGGCGGAAAAACATCATGAATTTTTCAAAATTACACAAATTTAATCTCTCATAACTTTTCCAAAATTTACATATAGATCTTTTTAAATTTTAAAACAGTGATATTTATAATATTGCGCAACCGCACTTGAGCCACATATTTTTAAGATACCATGCACGAAAAATACGAACGCAACGCTATTTTTGTTGAAACGTCGTCTATCCATCTGTCCTTCCTATAAACGACTTCTAACTTTTAAACGAATATGATACTGATTAAAATTCCTTGGCCCAGTACTAGAAATGGTCAATGAAGTAACTTAAAATTATATTCAAAGGGCTCTCTGGACATATAACTGAAAATAAACGTTTTTAAAGTTATACTTCTTTAGACGCGTTATGAAAATATTATGAAAGTGAAATTTTACGACTGCAACAAAAATTTCACACCATGAAGTCACTCACTACACAACAAAAAATCCATAGGAAATCGACATAGTGAAGTTGGTCACTATACATGTGTATACATGGATTACTTGACTGATAAGTGCTCCATTATTTTATTTTTCTGCTGGTTTTCCATTTTAAGTCTATAATCTGTCAGACCGTTTCGAATTCGGTATATATTTATTCGCATTATAAATTATAACTTTATCATTTATTAAATATTTAAAATTAATAAATTAAAATAAATTTTAAGAATATTCATTTATTTTCTTTATTAATTAAATTTTTAGATTGTTTTAATATATCAACAATTAATTATATAAAAATACGTGTTTCATTGAATACTGAGTGTATATTTAAATTTTTTGGGTAATTAAATTTCATTTTAAATTTAAATTTTAAATAATGCCAAATTTTTTACTATTCTGTATGGGAAAAGACTAAAGTTGAAACGCGATAATTTAGAAACGATCTGGCAAATGATATACTTACAACGGAAATTATTATTTTGTTCCCATTAACTATTTGCGTTCTAAATAATTTTTTTCTTGTAATCTTCCAAAGAAGTATAATTTCTAACGCTCGCAAATAAATACACACACAATTTTTTTTTCTATTTAGACACATGGGGTATCGTTAAAAAATTCGCCGAGTGGAGTACCATTTTCCTTCCAAAATCTTTTCCTAATTGTATTTTTACACTATTGTGATTATTAGGAAAGATAGTTCATGAAAAAATAAATGCAATAGTTTTCCTACGTACATTAAATTGTCCTCTGAAAACATAATTATTCATAATTTTAAGTTGAATACTTTCGGAAACAGGGGTTATATATTTTTTACATATTTTTCGTAAACTTCTGAAGTCAACGTAAAATTATAAAAACTATTTTTACACCCTTATTAGACCTTTGAAACGATATACCACACCACATGCACAAAATTTTAATTAAATACTTTTAGGTATATTTTTGAGGCTCTCTTTATTAGTGCTTTTCAATGAAAAAAAAGTTTTCCACGTTAGTCCTAGAAACATTACTAATCTAAATTTTTTATTAAATAATTTTAAATAATTTTAAGTATATATAATTTTAATATAAGATATGTGCCGGTCAGTCGTGGTCATTTAATTAAGAACTTTAGTACCAGTTGTATTTATTTCTAGTCCACCTGACTTGTGTATTCATAGAACTTTGGTGGTTGTATTAATACTGACACGTAATTACAATAAAGTTGTAAACATGCATATAGTAAATTGGAAAAATGGATGCATAATAATATTTATTTTATGAAAACCTAGAATGTAACAACTCTTGCGTACTATTAGATTGCTGTACCATTAATAAGTGGACACATACGAAAATATGCAAAATAACATGAATTTTGATACAACTACCAATTATATGAAAGTATATTATAAATCTCCTATATCAAGAAGTATTATAATGTGGGTTTGGTCGATAATTTAATCTTAAAAATACAATTTTATGGATGTTTGCTTGGAACCCACGGACATACTTTATCATAATTAGCAATATTAACAACATTACAAAATTAATAACGTGATATTCAATAATGGCGCCAATATTAATTACAGCCAGAAACTCGTCATTATTAATAATTTAAATAGTGTGGTTGCGATTTTTAAATATGATAATCTGACTTCGGCGCGGCTTCCACGATATTAAATTACCAAATGTTTCTATGGAAATTTTATTCCAAGCTAATTGAAAATTGTCGTAAAGCTAGTTCATAGCACCAGTGTATCAAGTTGCGATTTTTTTCTCGACTTCGTACTTATGTATAGGATTTAGATCTGTGGTATTTGTGAGCCCTTCAAGTACCGGTACACGCTCTCCGCAAGGAATGTTTTGATGAACTACACTGTAGGTTTTGGGTCGTTTACCATGGGGAAACGGTCAGACAAAATGGAGAGTTTCCTTGGAAAATGGCAGTATGGTTTTGTGTGATACGTAGGTTCTGGGTTGCCATCGTGGTGAAACGTCCATGTAACAAGCGGAATTTTATTGGAATAAATCAGCATGGTTATCTGTGATCACTTTTTATCCATATTGATTAAGAGGGACAAATTGGTTCTACAGATGATAGTTTTATGCTAGTCAAGGTTCCTTTATTACTAATGGGACTTAATGACTATTCCGATTAACTTTGTTTACTAGTCGTTACTGCAAAATCCTTGTTGCAATGCCGGCTCTTGTTTCCGATTCATATTCCCTTTTTAGCAATACGGAAACTTTCGCATTATTGTACAGAAATAATTCTTATTTCGGCCAATACCTAATTAAAAAATTACGACGAATATGTGCACATTAACAATATGATATTCAAAAACAGAGGCATATTATTTGAATTGAAAAAAACATTTACTTTTTAAAATTATGAAATTAAATCCCCTAATATGATATCCAAAGAGAAAATTCAGTAACAAACAATCGAACTAATGGTATTTTCTATATGATTAATTTATATAGAAATTTTTTAAAATTTTGTTATACTGGCTACTGAATATTATTATATCAACAGACTATGATATATTCTTCTAATACATTCATTTGAAATATAAATTTAGCCCAGAGCTCCGTCTGTCCCTAATTACCCTACATATATACACATACACACATCCGCACACACACTTACACACACGCACACGCACACGCGCATACGCGCACACGCACACAATTTATGTTATGAGAATATCCATAAAAAAGTTCGTATTCTAAAAGAAGTATATATCATGACATCAATATTATTATTCCGTAATAAAAACAAAGAAAATTACTTTCAAAATTTTACTAATTACAGGTGTGAATTTTCGGCTCGCTTCTACGACCATTTTTTTATTAATCCAACTGAATGATAGCCTTTGAAACATTTCGAATATAGTTGTATTAAATATATTAAATACTTTCGGTAAACTTTTTTTTTATTAAATGGAAATATAAGCATAAAAAAATATTTTAATATAAATTACAATTTTATTTCGACGGTGGAAAAAGAGAAAGTTCGATCTGTTAGACAATTTCCCCTTACTCAATATTTACCAGATCATATGTTCAGTTGGTTTAAATAGTTTTCAAACATTCTAGTAAGTAATTTAGTAATTTGATAGCATTTTCACAAAACCTTCATAAACATATTCTCTATAAAACAACGGTTGACTTAATATCTTCAGTTCCAATTTCTTACAATGCTGATAAATTGAATTCGCAATAAAGAGGAAAAAGTAGACCATTAAAATAAGTGCCGACAAAATAATTGTTATATTCCAATCAAATTATTGTCGAATAAAATAATAGGTCTAATGAAGGTTTTCAACGATATGCTATTCTCAACAGAGCTATTGTTGACATGAAACCAAGAAAAAAGGGCCACCATCGAAAGGTCAAAGCGACAAACGCATACTTTGAATATCGAAGCCCAATGATTTCTTCGAAAAGGTATAAAGGAAATATAACAATTTGAAAAAAATTCTGAGGAATTCGTTCATATCGGGATGAGCTAATTTTATTTCATATTTGCTAGTCTTCGTCGTTTTTTCTACTAGAATACAGGAATTTTAATAATTTTCGCTTAAGAATGGCTATGGACTGGAATTTAAATAATATTATTATAAATAGGAAATTAATCCCAAAATGTATTAAATATTATCTATTGATCTCAATTATTTTTCGAAGGCAATAAAGTTATTTTGTTTTAATTCCGCTTTTGTATTCTTTTAAAAGAACAGAGACATTAATAATATGTACATATTCCTTGTCATTACAATGTAAGTACAAGAGCTACGGCGTCATTATTTGATGTATCTTGATCGAAAATGGATGGGAAAGGGATTAAATTGGTGCTCATAATTAGTAATACTAGCTTAAACTCTATTCAAAAATGACGAAATTTTGTTATGAAAATAGTTATTAGTAGAAAGTCTTCATTGAACATATTTTAAGTTAAATGAAGAAAATATTATTTAGTAACAATTAATGTCAATGTATTTAAATAAAATGGAACTTTAAGTTCACGAGGAATTTTGAAAAACTATTTAGCTGATCAGCCAACAAAAAGGTACATTCAACAAATATGAAACTTGAGGACTTTGGAACGTTCTCTTAACTACTTTTATCCTTAACAATGCAGTATTTCAAAATATCGTATTTTTTGAATAAAAAAAAGAAAATTCATAGATATAAATTATCATTTCCGTAGCGGATTTTGCAATTTCTTTGTAAATTGCAAAAATATCCTTGATTACATTATAAACTTTGTTTTATTTGAGACTACATTAATCAAACGAAAAAATTGATGTTTAGAGGTTTTTTTTAATCCTTAATCCACTTTCGCTATCGTCTCACTTTTTAATTAAATCTTATATGCATTGCTAAATTCAGGAAAATCTCACTTCCCAACAAGTTTTTCAAATGGCATAAGCACGTGAATATTTGACTCTGTTATTTAATAGAGTCAGGCTACATCTTTTAAGATATAAGTCCTCCTTCACAATCATATATCAAATGTACAATTACACTGACTGTTTCAAACAAACATTTTTTTTATGGTGTTCATAATGCTTTATTTATTTTACCTTTTTCTCCATTTCGAAAGTTTTTAATTTTGTAATTTATGCAATAAAGGTTTAATTTCTCAAAGTCTTCTCCGAAACCAAGTATTTATATTACATTAGGTACATTAGGATTAATGGAAAAAACATTGCAATTAAACCAAAAAAACGCCAATTGTAAATATGTTTGTATTTGTACAGATTTATACAGCAAATAATACAAAATATAAGCAGAAATGGCTATCGTACTATCATAAGCCAGTGATAATCCTCTAAACGCAATATCACTAATAATACATTTTTTTAAATGGGTTCCAAGCAAACATGCAGAAAACAGGCAATTTTAGGCTCAAATAATTAACCAAAATAGACAAAAGAGTATTTCTTTAAACAAAAAAAATATATTGAATACATTTGGAGTTAATTTTGTAGAAATTCATTATTCACAATTAAATGAACGGCAAAACAATTATATTATATATTACACTTAGACTTATTATAGTTTGTGTCTAAATTAAGTAGTTCATATTAATATCAACGAATAAGTCGTTGTTACAATCGTTCCTTTAGTTCAGGAACTCAATGTAAATCTACAGCAGTAGGACACAATATTAACAAATAGATTGGCGTACGTGTTCGATTCGAGTACATATAAATACCACATGTAGTTTGCAGGAAGCGATTAAAATATTGGCAACACAGTCTTCAGACAAACGTATTTTAGTTAGTTCCTTTGTACACTTGATAGCAAATCATTCCACCTCTATAGCTGGTGGGCTTCCCGCATCCAGTCAGGTGCCAATAAGGACATATAGCGGATCCGAATGTGGACAGAGACAAGTCGATTGTGGAACTAATATGCAAATGCTTTTCCAGAAACAGGAAGCGGAAATTCGCATTCCGGTTAAGTTCTGGCAGATTATGTTAAACTTGGTTAGTTCGCATTTAGTTTAATACTCTATCTGCATATGCACGTGTAGTCCTGTCGCCTCGCCCCAATTAAACTGCAAGATCGGATATGCGCGAATGGTTGCATAGATAGGTGGTTTATTATTATTTAATATTTTATTTCTTCTTTATATTGTTTTGTAATTTTATGAGATATATATAAAAATCCTCATATATACCACGAGAAAACGGCAAGAAAATCTAGTTAGATTAGCACATTATTTTAGATTTTTTGGATATAATTATTATTTCTAATAAGGAAAAAGTTCCTAATTAAGAATGTGAGCATATTCTTAAGACAAAAGCATATGCCCTAAAAGACCTATATTGTATTATATCTTTGATATTACTATAGAGTGAAAATAATGGAAATAAATTTTCCAATTTCAGACCAAGTATTTACAAATTAGTGGTGTGAATAATGTTTCAGTCATGCTACTATTCCTTTAATAGTTTAACTAAAATCGTATTGAATATTTTAAGATTTTTTCGAGATACTTCTTTATAGTTAAGTATATAAATAAAAATATAAAAATATGTCTATTTAAATTATAACATTTCACTCTACATTTGTCCTTCAAATAATTAAAAATAGTGTTTATACACATTATAAAATTTCTAAGACAATATCACCTACAAAACTATAGAAGTGTTATTATATCTTAATTTCCAATTTTTTACTAGGCTGATAAATTAACATTTTTCTAAATAGAAAAACTGAGCCCTTGAAATAAATCCCAATGAAATCATCCTTAACTGTCAGAGGCAAATTATTATGAATATTTTACAAAATTGTACGCCTGAAACTTTATACAACACATAATTCTTGATAAAGATATTATTATTAACATGTAACCGAGAAAATAATGACCGTCATCAAGAGATCAAAGCGACAAAGTGTACTTTGAATATTGAAGGTTAACGATTTTCATCAAAATGTCTAAGAGGAAATGACAATGTTGAAGAAAGTTCTGTGGAATTTGTTCACTTTTAAAGGAGCTAATTTAATTTTATGTTGGTTAGCCTTCGTAGTTTTTCCGCTGGAAAATAGAAATTTTCGTGAAGTGGAATTTTACGAATGCAACTCTTTAGATTGATATCGTGAATTTAACAATTAATCATATACATTGAATACTGAGTATGTATTTAAATTTCTCAAACAATTGAATTTCATTTTAAATTTAATTTTAAAATAATATCACGTTTTTTGCTACTACGTATGAGAAAATAATAAAGTTGAAACGTGATAATTGGGAAACGATCTGCCCTTACAATGGAACGCCAGCAGAAAAATAAAATAGTGGACCAACCATCTGTCTGATTTTTTAAATTTAATTATTTGATTGAATTTAGGTTATGCCAATCGTATTTATAATCATGCTCCAGTTCTTTTTAACCGACTTCAAAAAAGGAAAGGTTCTCAAATCGTCGGAATTTTTTTTATGTATGTTGAGCGATAATTCTTTATCAAGTGGACCGATTTGGATTATTCTTTTTTTATTTGGAAGAGGATACTTTAGGTGTGGTCTCATATAAATATAATAATGATCTAATTATAATGTCCAGAAATTGGTAACAAGTAGTTATTTTACAAAATAAATACACCTCTTACCGGGTCAGCGTCTGGTGATGAGTTCTGAAGATGAACAATGGAAGTCCTTGACGGATATTAGAAAATCAACCGTGATTAAAGATATTTAAGATGCTAATAGTTGTTAATTTGCAAAATAACTACACCGTTGACCAGGTCAGGGTGTGATGATGAGTTTTAGAGATGAACAATGGATCAATTTAGAGAAATGTAAAATTTTACATTATAAATAAGCCTTTTATGAATCAAGTATTTTGAGTACACATGAAGTTAAGGTTTTAAATTTACCTTATAAATTAAATGAAATTTTAAATTTGTTTAAGTTGATTGACAGTGCTGGTCTATTTCTTTTATTTAAATCTTATATGCATTGTCAAATCCACGAAAATTTCACTTCCCCACTAGTTTTTCGAGTGACATCAGCTCATGAAAATTTGACTCTGTTATTCAATAGAGTCATGGTATATCCTTTAAGATGTAAATCCACCTTCACAATCATACAAGGAGTATATAAATACATGAATTGTTTGAAATAAAAATTGTCTTTATGATGTGCATAATTCTTAAACTTGATTTAATTATTTTACTTTTTTCTCCATATTGAAATTTTTTAATTTTATTATTTACCCAATAATACATTAAATACACTAAGTCTTCTCCCAAACCAAATGTTTAAATTTAAACATTAGGTTATATAGAAAAAATATTGCAATTGAAACAGAAAATCACCAAATGTAAATATGTTTGGATATATATCTATTGGCACAGCAAAAAACAAATAAATGTATTGTATAAATAAAAATTGCTAGCGTACGTAAAAAAAATTTACAAATTCATTCCTCGGTGATTATTTTGTTATAACATATCTGGCATTTTTTCTATAAATATATGTAGGTGAACGCTTGATTCAAACCATATTTCTGTCGTATATAATACATTCTATACATAAATCTACCTCCTCCGATTATATGCCTTTTTGTGGTACTTACTTTCTTTTAATATAATCTTATACCGCAATAATTTATTGTTTAAAAAAAAACAAAGCCATTAATTATCCACTCTTTACAATACGTTCAAATATTTTCCCTCATTTACCTCAACAATCCTAGTTCCGCAAGTATTTCCGACAAATAAATTTATTTTTTAGGTACAAGTAAATATTGTAATAAACTTTAATATCAATTTCTATAATTTTATTGCAAACCTACTCATTTCAAATTGTTGTGCCAAAATTAAAACGACTTAGAATTATTAACATGATGAAAATAAGACAAAGTAGTTATCCACTAAATGCAATATCACTAAAAATAAATCTATGGATTCCAATCAAACATGCAAAATACAGACAATTTTTAAACTCAAATAATCGACCAAGCGAACAATATGATATTAAATAGAAAATGTATATAATATATTACACTTAGACTTATCATAGGTTGTAGCTAAGTTAAGTAGTTCATAATAATATTAACGCATAAGGTATCACCATCGTTCCTAAAGTTCAGGAACTCGACGTAAATCTACAGTGGAAGAGCAGAATATTGACAAATAGATGCGCTTACGTGTTTGCTTCGAGTACATACATATAAATACCACATGTAGTTTGCAGGAAGCGATTAAAATATTTACAACACATTCTCTTCAGACAAAAGGCATTTTGGTTAGTTCCTTTGTACGCTTTACAGCAAATGTTCCCGCCTCTATAGCTGGTGGGCTTCCCACATCCACTCCAGGCGCCCAATAAAGACATATGCCTGATCCGATTGTGGACAGAGACAATTCGATTGCCGAACTAATATGCAAATGCTTTTCCAGAAATAGAAAGAGGGAATTTGCACTCGGGTTAACTTCTGGCAAACTTGGTTTGTTCGCGTGTAATTTAATACTCTAAATACAAATGCACGTAGTCTCCACTCCAATAAAATAGCAAGATCGGATATACGCAAATGGTTGCATGAATAGGTGTTATATCGTTATTCAATATTTCATATCTTCTTTATTTTGTTTCGTCATATAAACCACAAGAAAAGGACAAGAAAATTTTGTTGGATTGCCAGGTTTCCTTTGATTTTGCTGGTGCAATTATTATTTCTAATAAGAAAGAAGTTCCTTATTAAGAATGTGAGCATATCCTTCAGACAAAGGTACATGTCCTAAGACTCCTGTCCTGTTACCATACAGAAGAAATAATGGAAATAAATTTTCCAATTTCAGGCCAAGAGTTTACAAGTTACTGGTGCGAATAACCATCTTAAGTCATGCTACTTTTTCTTTAGTAGTTAAAATAAAATCACATTGGATATTTTAACATCTTTTTCATGATACTTCTTTATTGTTAATTACAAATATAAATATAAAAAACATGTCTGTTTATATTACAAATTTAAATTATAATATTTTATTGTATATTTATTCTTCAGATATTTAAAAATAGTGTATGTACACCTCGATAAAACATAAATAGCTTAGTCTAGACAAGTCATATACCTATTTTTTTTAAAAATTGCCAAGACCATATCATCTATAAAATGACAGAAATTATATCTTAATTTCTAATTTTTTTCTAGGCTATTAAATTAAAGTTTTTTTCTAAATACAGAAACCTTGAAGTAAATTCCAATAAAAACATCCTTAAGTATCAGAGGCAAATTAATATGAATTCTTGTAGAATTTTACGCCGAAAACTTTGCACAATACACAATTCTCGATAAAGCAAAGAAAAAAAGGACCGTCATCAAAAGATCAAAGCAACGGGATGTACTTTAAATATTGAAGGCCCACGGTTTTCGTCAATATGTCTAAGTGAAGATGAAAATTTGGAAAACAATTCTGTGAAATTTGTTCATTTCTGAAGGAGCTAATTTATTTTCATGTTTACTGGTCTTCGTAGATTTTCTGCCGAAGTACAGACATTTCCGTCATTTTCTCTTTAGTAGTGCTTGAAGTTTTAAAATCTTCTGAAGGCAGGCTGCATAAAATTATATTAGCGCAAAGTTAAATAAACTTGAGTTGAACTCGTACTTCCTGGGTTTTGTAATACTACATACGTTTACATGCAAAATTAAACAATTGAACATGAATATTGTTTCCATTAAAACTTTTGCAAAATTTTAGTTATATTTTTCACTCCTTGAGTAAATCGCGTGAAACGTTTTCCATGGGGGTAAAAATATCGAGAGGTTCTCAAAATTATATTGATTCATAACTTTTTTGAAAATTTTTATATTTTAATACAAACAGTGACATTTTTATTATTGCTCAACTGCAATTGAGCCTTTTATTTTAATGATTCCACGCACGAAAGATCCGAACGGAACGCTATTTTTATGGAAACGTCTGTCCGTATGTCTGTCTATAAGATACTTCTGACTTCTAAACAAAATATGGTACTAACTTATAATTCCTTAACGAAAAACTAGAAATGGTACATATAATGACTTAAAATTATTTTGATAGAGATCCCTAGACAAATAAAGGGGATTGAGGATAAAGTTTTTTTCTATTTTTAGACACATGGGATATCGTTTAAAAATGTCACGGATTGGAGTACAATTCTCTTTTCAAGATCTTATCCTAAGTATGTTATTATAATTAACGATTACAGTTAACAATAAAAATTACTATCGAAACTATAAATCCCCCAAATTTGAATATGTATCCATAGCTATGCGAGCACTAAACTATAAATAAATAAATAGTTGCGTCCCTCGACAGTGCGACAATGTGAAATTTTGTGTTTTCACAGACTTTCTAAATAAATTCCCCCGAATATAATTTACTATTGTGTCTATTCATAGCACTAATTTATTGTATTTACGAAGACTTCCTACCGGAATTAAAATATGACACACATTTAAAAAATTATAACATTTAAGATAATCGCTATGGTTTTCCTGTAACCTTTACGCAATATTCTAAAAACAATATGTTTTCATATTTTTAATTTGAATAGTTTATAAAATAGGTGTAACGCATTTTTTGCATGTTTTTCCTATATTTCTCGGTATTCATTTATTTAGGGACGTTAGTACTAGATGATTTCCTTCCAGTCCACGTTACTTGTGTACTCGTGAGAATGACGCTTTATCAATGTTAATATGTAATTAAGCTAACGTTATAAATATTCATGTAGTAAGATAGATACATATATATATGTATATTTATATATATATATATATATATATATATATACATTTATTTCATGTAAACATTATAAATACCATATATTTCGAAAGCTTTGAAGTATTCGTTCGTTTCTGAAGGAGCTGATTTTGTTTCATGTTTGCTAGCCTTCGTCGATTACAGGAATTTCACAAGTTTTCTGTCTCGGATTTGAATCTTTAAATATTCTAAAAGCAGACTACATAAAATTGTATAAGAGTCAAGTTAAATAAAACTGTTAGGTACACATAAGACTAGCTCAGCGATGATCATGTCCACTACCTAAGTATTTTTATGTACATATATATATAAATATATATGTGTGTGTGGGTGTGTGTGTAGGCATATATGCATATATGTATATATATATATATATATATATATATATATATATATGTGTGTGTGTGTATATAAAGAAAATATATCATTAAAACAACCGCGAAAAAAATCCGCATTAATTTGTTAAGAAAGTCTTCAACTACATATTCAATGTGTATAAAGACAACACTGGAGGGATGTAGCTATTTATTAGGTTTAGTTTACATATAGCTTTATAACATGTTTATATTTGGGGAATTTATTGTTTCGGGAGCAAATTTTCGTATTGGTCACAGTGGTTAAATATAATAATACAGTAGAACTCTTAAAGAACAGAAACATTTTCTATGTAAAGCCTATTTTCAACAATACTCTACGCAGAAAAAAATCTTTATTTTTGGCCCCCTTTATAGGTCTTAGGATCCTTCTAAATGTAATTTTAAATCATTTTAAATACGATATATATTTTTGGGCTAAACAATTTTGTATTTTTGGGCTAAACATAAATATTTTTGGGCTAAACATTATAATGTTCTAAACACATGTGTAATAAATAAGATAAATGTATATAAGCGTATATAAGAGATAAATGTATATGAGAGTGAATATAAGCAAGCTGTATTTCACTAATATATAAAACGAAGATATCTATTACATAAAATATAAAATAAAAGTTTTTTACCTTGACAATTCACAGCTAGAAACTCATTCAGTCAACCTGACATTTAAAAATTATTTGGTGGTAACTTCTACTTAGTGCGACTGTTTGATCATGGTCTATAATGCATTTGACATTGACAGCATGAACATAAACAATTAATATTATAATGTATTCGTTAATATTTTAATGTATATATTATTATTAAGTACAAACTTTCAGCATTTTGCACTCCTTCTCCAAATAAACTTTAACTGCCAAATCAATCTCACACTACCTCGTGTCCGAAATAAGCTTAAAAAGAAATACAATATTTTTCTGTTAACGTATGAATATATAGATATATTATAAATAAATTTTAGCTTTCTGCTCTCCTTCTCCATATAAACTTTAACTATGCCAAATCTCACACTCCTTCGTGCACGCAATATGCTTAAAAAGGGTTATAGTTTTCTCTTCACGTATTAATATATAGATTTTATAAAAGCATAAAACATAACTAACTACTCTTGCATCCTTTTTCATTATTGCACTAGTAATAAGGGACACACACGATAATATACAAAACAACATAAATAGAAACTAATTGCAGGCAGAAACTTGTCTTTGTCAATAATTTAAATTCACTTTACTGCGGTGTGAATAAGTGTCGAACGTTGTTGCAATTTTTGGACTGAAACATTTAACTTCGGCGCGCTTCAACGATATTAAAGTATTAAAGATTTCTATGGAACTGTTGCCTCATGCTACTAATAATTTATACATAGAGAAAAGTATCATAATGCTGGTTTATGGTACCAGTGTGTCGAGTTGCGACTTTTTACATAATTTTGTACCACTGATACTATATAGCATTTAGATCTGTGGTGTTTGTGGATGAATCTAGTACAGATACGTACTACTTGCAAGACAAGTTTTGACGGAATGAGCTGTAGGTCTTGAATCGTTATCGTTGTGAAATTTCCGTATAACAGGAAGAATTTCCTTAGAGTAAGACAGCATCCATCTCTGTGATAACTCTTTGCATTGGTATTTATTAATATTGACTTCAATTATTTCCACAGGTCCAGCCACAAAACCCGAAATACAGCCCAGAACGTTTATAATGCCACCTTTCTGTTTTACTTTTTTTGTGTATTTTAAGTTTATTTTTACTTTTAAAAAATACCTCACGTATTTCTGTGATCTAATACTATGTGGTGTTTGTGGACAAATCTAGAACTAACACTACTTGCAGTAGTACTAATACTACTTAAGTAGTAAACTTGCAAAGAAAGTTTTGACGACTACGCTGTAGGTTTTGAGTTGTTATCATTGTGACACGTCCATGATCCGAAGAGTTTCCTTGGAGTAAGACAGCATGACTTTATGTAATAACAATTGTTTTGGTATTGGTTACGAGCGACTTCATTTTTTTCTACAGATTCAGCTCCAAGCCCTGACAAATAGCCCCAAATTATTACATTGTCACATTTATGTTTTAATTGATTTTTTGTGTATTTTGGGTTCATTTTTTATAAATACGCCGCACGTAATTCTGTAATCTGATAAAATGAGATTTAGCTTAATTTCGTGCTAATATCCTCTTTTTACTAATGGAACTTAATAAGCAATTTTTCAGAAAATATAGCACATACTCTCCCTTAATTAATATGAAACTTTTAATGAAAACTCTATGGGAAATTATGCCCAAATTGCAATCTTCTTACGGCGTTTTCCCATGGTCTTTTCTTCATGGGAACGTTTTCAGATGTATTACGAGTTCATATTATCTGCTATTTTGTGGTATGACCATACACGTATCAAAATAATTCTTTTTTCGGCCAAAGAAAGAGTACTTACTTTTAAAATGTAGAAATTTAGGCATACACTTTTATATTTCTGATTACGTGGCAAGACAGAAAATGCAGTGACCATCGATCTCAGTGTTTTTGTTTAATATTCAAAATTTATAGAGATAATTTTTTTAATAGCTATGAATTTTTAGGCAAGATACTTGATAACGAATATTATAACATTAACAGCCAGTTATACCTATTTTAGATGACAAACATATTGACTTCAGAAATAAATTTATAAAAAATGTAACAATTTAGTCTGTGGTGCCAAATAAAAAGCAGAAAACTAGCTTATTTTTAGTACCTTATAATCAACTGAATCAAAAATGGTAGCTTCCTTAGATAATCGATTTGTAATATGTTTACATTTTTGAAAACAAGTAGCTGAAAATTTACATTTACATAAATTGCTCAAAGAATAACAAATAAATCATTATTAACATAAATCTACCGTTCAAGAACACAAAGTAAATCTGCCACAGCAAAGCACAACATTGACAAACCTACTCATCTACGTTTTCACTTTGAGTACATAAATATAAAATTTTGACAACACATTCTCGTAAGACAAAATATATTTCGATAAGTTAATTTGCACATTTCTAATAAAGCCATCAGCCTCTATGACTGACTGCACTTCCCCCATATACTCCGAACGCTCTTACACCCGAACCGATTGTGGACTAAAATATTTCTGTTGTAGAACTAATATACATTTCCCGAAACGCGAGAAGGAAATTCACGCTACAGATAAGTTCTGGAAAATTATATTAAACTTGATTTGTTCGCGTTTAGTTTAATATTCTATCTGCAAATGTACGTAGCCTTGTCGCCTCGCCCCAATTAAAATGACAAACCGAAAAGGGGCGAACAGTCATCTGAATGGGTATTATATTGTACACTATTTTTTTTCTTTTGTTCTGCATATTTCTAACGTGTATCTATAAATACTTCAGAAAGTCTAGTACGATAACTATGTTACTTTCTACTTCGATTGTGTTTCTGTAGTTGTCTTTCCTATAAACGGTTAATTCTTCCTGAACCAAAGGTTTCTCCATTTCTATTTATATTTCGAAGGTATTAATAAAACTAAAGAAAAGAACATATCCTAAAAGAAGTACATATAATTATATCTTTACAAATGATCTACAGTGAAAATAATGGAAATAAATTAAAAATATTATCTTGAGATTTTACCAATAACTCGTGCGAATAAACATTTTTAGCCACATTACCATCAAACTAATAATGTTGAGTTTATGATACTTTTAAGCTATGGTTGTATTAAATACATTACATTTTTAAGACATTCGGTTATTACTAAGTAGAAATGAATTACAGATTTATTTCAAAGATAGAAAAAGAGAATAGGTTTGTTTAAATTAGAAGAAAATAATTGACAAATTAATTAATAGTAGAACACAGAGAAAATTGGATGTAGTAGATTTCCTTATTCCATATTTACAAACTATATGTTCAATTGGTTTAAAAATGTTTTTGAACACTCCAATAAAATATATAATAATAATTGTTTAAAAATGTAACAGTTTTTGATTATCGGATATATTTGGTGTTAATTTTATAGAAATTCGTTATTCACAATTAAAGGAAACTACATGATGTAGTATTATTTCTACTTTCTTTAAGTTCTTTACCACAACCTAGGTTTCGTTGTATTACAATATCTTTAGGTCGGCTATTAGCAAAGATTTTGTTTAATTAATTTAACATATTTACACAAAATGGTTTTTATTCATATTATCAACGGAATCACAAAAGTATCTTTACACATTAAATTTGAATTTATACACGGTTTATAAATTGAAATTCGTCTGAATAGAAAAAAGCAGACCCTTGAAGTTAGATCCAATAAAATCATTTTTATATGAAATACCTTACGAAATGATACACCGAATGAAGGTTTTCAACCATACGCAATTCTAGAAGAGTTAATATTGACATATAACGAAGACAAAAAGGACCGTCAATATAAGATCAAAGCAATAAGGATATAACTTTGATTATTGAAGGCATGAAAACTTATATATATTTGCATGAAAACTAAAAGAAGATGACAATATCAACGAAAGCTTTGAAGTATTCGTTCGTTTCTGAAGGAGCTGATTTTGTTTCATGTTTGCTAGTCTTCGTCGATTTTCAGACAGAATACAGGAATTTCGCAAGTTGTCTGTCTCGAATTTGAATGTTTAAATATTCCAAAAGCAGACTACGTAAAATTTTATTACAGTCACGTTAAATAAAACTGTTAGGTACACGTAGGACTAGCACAGCGATGATCATGTAACTACCTAAGTACTTTTATGTACATATATACATATATATATATATATATATATATATATATATATATGTGTGTGTGTGTGTGTGTGTGTGTGTGTGTGTTTGTGTGTATGTGTGTGTGTGTGTATAGAGAAAATGTATCATTAAAATAACAGCGAAATAAATTCGCATTAATTTGTTAAAAAAGTCTTCAACTACATATTCAATGTCTATAAAGACAACACTGGGAGAATGCAGCTATTCATTAAGTTTAGTTTACATATAACTTTATGACACGTTTATATTTAATGAATTTATTGTTTTGGGAGCGAATTTTCCTATTGATCACAGTGGTTAAATATAACAATATGGTTAGTAGAACCCTTAAAGAACAGAAACATTTTCTACGCAAAGACCATTTTCAACAATACTCTACGTATCTACGCACAAATAAAATCTTTATTTTTGGGCTCTTTATAAGTATTATGGTCCTTCTAAATATAATTTTAAATCATATTGAATATCATATATATTTTTAGGCTAAGCAATTTTTAGCTCCTATCTCATTTCGTTCAGAAGTTAGAACCTCTACCTACGCTAGAAACCTCTGATAGACAGACAGTCGATGTTGTCACAACAATAGATTTCATTCGGCACAGGAAAGGAGTCCTAAAATAGAAGGGGCATTATTTTGATTTGTATTCTTTGATTTCCAATGGACAATAACATTTTGACTATTCGATCCTTTTTTTTCAGAATAAAGGATCCAGAGGGAATAAATGGGAAGAATAATCTTGCAATAACAATTTGTAGCAACATCATCCGTCCGTCCGCCTGTCCGTCTGGCTGTCAAGGACTTATAAATTTTAAAATGAGACCCTCGATATACGATAATTTCACAGGGTAATTATTTGAACCTAAATTATAAAGAGTTATTAACGCAGTATCGCGGCCCTAAAATCCACATTTTTAATTGTTTGGGATTTCGTTGAAAAGAGATCTTTATTTATCTGTTTTTTTTATTTTGTTTACTGCAAACAATGATTTCATGAGAAATTAAATTTTCAACTCAAACCAATATCTTTACTAGATGTATCTCAATAAAGGCTTTAAGTAGGTGACAGTAATTTAGCTTTCATTTCTGTTTAAACAATGATAGTAACATAAAAAGTAAATAAAAAATATAAAAAGTGAAATATAACATAAAGGGTAATACAATCGATATATTATAGGGAAACTACATTTTTTTAAAGTTTGTAAAATGCATAGTAGGCGTGGCATTTATAAAGTGAGTGAAATTTATAATTACTAATAATTTAAGAGAAACACCACATACATTTAAATGTTAATTTTTTATATCTACTTAGGTAAAGTTACAAGATTATCGCAGTACTAGTTCTACTTGTGTTAGTTTCAATTAACGTGACTAATAAAATTTCAGATAATCTGTTTTTAGAATATTTTAAAAATTCAATTTCGGGACAGACAATTTGCAAAATTCCTGTATTCTCTGTCTAGTATTTAAGTATTGTCGAGTAACGACTATGATTGTAGTTTTGACGAGCATGGTTGTATCAAGTAAGTTTAAGATTAATAACTCTGTTTTTCAGTTCCCAACTTTTAGGAATTAATGCCGATTAGGAGATGACAACAAAAAGTCGTGCCAAACTTACCAGTAGAAATAACAGGTTTATAATATTCTATTATTTTGATTTCTTACTAAAGATCACGAAACATCATATATGGTATTATTCACTCTGTTATGGATTATAATCTAAGAAAAATTTTCTAATCACTGTTGTATTACAGTGATAAGAAAATATTCTTTAAAATTAAAATCTATACCTTAAGTCTTATCGCAGAATAATTTAATTCTAATTTATTTATTATTTCAAAGGAGTCTAAATATCATATTATACTAATTTTTTTTTTCAAAAATGTCTTCATCGTACAGACACACCTCTGTTAGAGTTTCGTAATAGTAAACATAGATAAATACGTTAAAATATTGTAAACCTATTCCAATAACCTAATAACTATATAATAAACTATTCCAATAACGTTAAACTTAAAACAAACTTATTATACTCTTCAAGAGTATAGCAACGTTGAGTGAGAAACGAACGAACAAATAAAGAAATGTTTATACTGGGTAGGAAAATTGTATGTTTAACGTTCTAATCTTCTTTACATATACGCCAAAGGCTTGATGTATTTTAAAATATAGCCTGCTTTATTAACAGGACCTTAGGAGCTAAAAATTACTTTAATATAGACAAAAACGTTATGTGACGAAATATGTATATAGAAATTCTCGTTTCCAATTATTTATTATTTGCTGACATTAATGATACGATTTAGTCTGAAAATCGACGAAGGATAGCAAACATGAAACAAAAGTAGCTCCTTCGAAACGAATGCATCAGAATTTTCTTTGAATTTGTCATTTTCCTTTAGACGTTTTCATAAAAACCTTTAGCTTCCAATAATCAAAGTATAACCTTATCGCTTTTATCTTATACTGACAGTCCTTTTTATTGGTTACATGTCAATAATAGCAACGTTCATTCAGAGCAGTATTTCGTAAGGTATTTCATAATAATTAGTCTCTGACTGGCGTATAAAGATGATTTTATCGGAACCTACTTCAAAGTCCTGTTTTTTTTTTCATTTAGGCTAATTTTAATTTATAAACCTCGTGAAAAATTCAATTTTAAGGTGTAAAGACACAAATTTGGTAAAAATGGTAATTTTGTGCAAATATGTTAAATTCATTAAATAAAATCTGTTACATTAATAAACAAATATTATTATATACTTTATTGGATTGTTCCAAAACTTTTTACAGCAATTGAACATATTGTGGCTAAATGTGGAATAAGGAAGTGCTACCTACTACTTCAAATATTTGCTGTTTTCTACCCTTGATTATTTGGGATTTAAAGGATTATGTATTTCTTTTTTCGTAATTTATAATAAATATATTCTCTTCTCCATCGTTGAAATAAATTTGTAATTAAATTAAAAATATTTAAAAGGGTCAAAACTCATGTTTGTTTGAACTACCAATATAATAATTTTATGTAAAATCTCAAAATAACATTTTATATTGATTTCCATTATTTGTGCTATGGAATAATTGAAAAGATATGATATGTAATTCTTTTAGGATAAGTGCTTTAGTTTTATTAATATGTTCGAATTAAAAATGGGCATGAGAAACACTTAATAGACATGTAAACTGCAAGAACACAATCGAAATAAAAAGTAACGTAGCTATCGTACTAGATTTTCTAATATATTCGTGGATATAATTCAGAAAACTGCTACACAAAGAAAGGAAATCGTATGTAACAATATTACAGTCATTCATAAGACTGTTCGCCTTTTTCCGGTTTTGCATTTTAATTGGGGTGAGGCGACGACACTACATGCATTTGCAGATAGAGTATTAAACTAAACGCAAATAAAATAAGTTTAATATAATTTTCCGGAACTTAACCGGAGCATGAATTTCCTCTTTGTTTTCCTGGAAATGTATATTAGTTTTACAACAGAAGTCTCTCAGTCCACGATCGGAGCGGGTGTAAAGGCGCTGGGAGTGCATGTGGGAAGTGCAGCAGTCATAGAGACGGAAAGGTTTACTATGAAGTGTGCAAACGAACTAATTGAAATGTCTTTTACCTTACAAGAATGTGTTTTCAATATTTTATTTGCTTCTAGCAAAGTACTGTTGTTGTCTTATGTACTCGAAGTGAGAATATACGTGCATAGCTTTGTCAATGTTGTGACGTGCTATGGCAAATTACGTCGTATTCATGGACAATAGAAATTATTGTAATAATGATTATATTTTATATTCTTTGAGCATTGATGTAAACTATGTAGTTACTTATTATCACAAATCTGAGCAAATTATAAATCGTTTGTCTAAACTAGCTACCATTCGATTATCAGGAACTAAAAAAGTTCAGTCTATTATCAGGAACTAAAAAAATGCCAGTTTTCTGTATGTATCTGTGATCTGAAATAGATATAATTATCTGTTAATGTGATAATTTTTATTATCAAGTACCTTGGCTAATAATGTCTAGTTATTGAAAAAAATAGTCTCTACAAATTATTAATATAAGAGAAAATCCACTGGCAGCGATAGTCGCTACATTTTCTCTCTAATTAGGAAAATTAAAATACGTGCTTTAGTTTCTACATTTTGAATAGGAAGTACTTTTTCTTTCACCTTATTTAATCTTATCCATATTTTTTAATATACTGTTGTCAGTGTATATATTTTCATTGTAATTTTTGAAATAAGTACCGGCCGAAAAAATTATTATTTTCATAAGAAGATGCGAAAAAGGCTAATTTCATATTAGATAATAAATTGTTCCAAGAATATAATTCATAATACAACCCAATATTTGGAAACACGAAATGCAACTGAAAATGTTCCCACGAAGAAAAGGCTACTGTAAAACGCCGCAACAAGATTGCAAGACAGGTTCAACTTCCCAGAGAATTTTTACCGACGTAGATGGCCATACCACAAAATAACAGACAATATAAATGGTTCCAAAAATATGATTTATAACGCAATGCAATATTTCGAAACTCGTACTACAACTGATAATATTCCCATGAAGAAAAACCTTGGAAAAATGTCGCAAGATGGACATAATTCCCAGAGAGTTTTCGTTAATTGTTTCATATTGATTAAGAGAGAATATGGACTAAAACCAAAAGCCGGCATATCAGCAAAGACCTTTCGATAACGACTTGTAAATGCAGAGTTATTCCGGAGAAGTTTTTCATTAAGTCCCATTGGTGAAAACGGGATACTAGCACGAAACTAAATTTAATCTCATTTCATCAGATCAAAGAAATAGGTGCGGAGTTCTATGAAAAGAGAAATGAACCCAAAATACACAAAAAAATACAAAAAAGTTAAAACATAGAGGTGGCATGTAAAGGTTTGGGGTTGTTTTTCGGGTCTCGAAGATAAACTTGTAGAAAACATTGAAGTCAATATTAATCAATACCAATACAAATGTTAGTACATAAAATCACGCTACCTTACTCGAAGGAAACTCTTCGGATTATGGACGTGCTACAACGATAACGACTCAAAACCTACAGCGTAGTCCATCAAACATTTCCTAGCAAATAACACGTATCGTTACTAGGTAGGTCTAAAAACACCACATATCTAAATCCTATAGTGAGAACCTGTGATAAGAAGTCAAGAAAAAAATCGCAAATCGATACACTTGTACCATAAACCATTACATTTTCAATAAGCTTGAGACAACATTTCCATAAAAACCTTTAGTAATTAAATATCGTGGAAACCGTCCCGAAGCCAAATGATCGTATCCAAAAATGGCAACCACACTGGATTCTTAATAGAATTGCAATAAATGTAATTAAATTTAAATTATTGACAAAGACAAGTTTCTGCCTGCAATTGTTTTCTGTTTACGTTTTTTGTATGTTTTTGTACGTGTCCCTTATTAGTGGTCCAATAACTAAATAGTACGCAATAGTAGTTAAGTTTTATATTTTCATTAAATAAATGTTAATATGCATCGATTTGTCTAATTAACTAATTTGTCTAATTAACTTATATCTTAACATTACTATAAGCATCAAAGTCTCATTAGGACACAAGTGGAGTAGAAGAAAGACCCGACTCGCATATATCTGAACAGCTAATACTGAAAAATATTTAAGGGAAATTTCAAGAAACTAAAAAAATTATTTACCATATATACAATGTTTCATATCGTTTGAAAAGACCAATAATAAGGGCACCAAAAATATTTATGATTTTACCTAATACATCGTTAGAAATCTACGAAAAATATACAAAAAATATATTACCTCACTTTCCAAAACTACCCAACTTAAAATAAAGAGACTGCACAAAAATTGTAAGAAAACTATAGGATTATAATAGATTGTAATATTTGTGATATGTATCATGTCTTGATTCCTGCAGGAAATCTTCGTATACACAATAAAATTCTACTAAAATAACACTGGGGGACACCACTATTAATTTATTTTGGTTTTAGTCACTTTTTGGTGTATTCACGCATAACTATGTACATATTAAGATTTGGTTGATTTATTACTTCTGGAGCAATTTTTCTACTATAACACTACTTTACTACTACTACAACATTTAAGTATAAAAGTAATTTATTTATTATTAGTATATTTCGATACTAAAATCACATTGCATTTGGATTATTCCTGCATGGAGTCCTAAAAATAAGAATCTTAAGTGCACTTGCGCAATAATAATTAACTTAAATTTACTGTTTATTTGTTTTAAAATCTAAAAAGAACTAAATCTGAACTTCTAAAAAAATGTATTAGTAATGAAACAATGTAATTTTGAGAAACTTACGATATTTTACGCCTATAGAAAACGTTATAGGCGGTTTACATAATGAGCCTAAAATAAAATTAATATTTGCAAAGGTTTCAATAGAAACAATATTCATGTACAAATATTTAATTCTGCATATAAATGTATGTAGTATTGCACAATCCTGGAAGTATGAGTTCAATTCCCACTTAACAAGTTTATTTAACATCGCGCTTACATAATTTTATGTAGAGTGCTTTCAGAAGATTTAAAACTTCAAGCATTTTACAAAGTTACTAAAAAGAAAATTACAAAAAATTCTGAATTTCAGCATCCACGAAAACCAGCAAACATGAAATTAAATTATCTCAGAAATGAACAAATTCCACAGAAATGTCTTTCAAATTTTCACCTCCATTTAAAAATATTGATGAAAACCGTTGGCTTTCAATATTCAAACTACACCCTGTCGCTTTGATCTCTTGATGACGGTCCTTTTTTTCTTGGTTACATGTCAATAATATCTTTATCGAGAATTGCGTATTGTGCAAAGCTTTTGGCGTGAAATTTTGTAAAATATTCATATTTCAATAATTCGAACATTTAAAAATAGTTTCGTCGGGATTTATTTCAAGGATTTGGACCCTTGTATTTTCTATTTAGAAAAGTTTTTATTTATCGGGGTAGTGAAAATTTTGAATTTAAGATAAAAGAACACTTTGTCGTTTTGTAGATGATATTATCTTGGCAATTTTGCTTAAAAAATAGGCATGTAACTTGTCCTGACTAAACTGTTTATGCTTTGTCGAGGTGTGAAAACACTATTTTTAAACGTTTGAAAGATAAATATACAGTAAAACACTATAATTGAAATTTATACTTTAAATAAACATATTTGTTTTATTTATATTTTTACTTTAAAAGTAAAGAATTAACATGTAAAAATCTTAAAATATTCAATAACATTTTTATTAAACAACTAAAAGAATTGTAATGTGACTAAAGACGATTATTTATACCAGTAATTTGTAAACCCTTGGCTTGAAATTAAAAATAATTATTTCCATTACCTTTACTATGCGGTGATAGCAAAAATATATCTCTTCGAACATGTGCCTATGTATAATAATATTCTCACATTCTTCATAAGTAACCACTTTCTTATTAGGATTAAAAATTACACCCACAAACTCGAAAGCAACGTAATAATCCAACCAAATTTTAGTAGTTTATATGAAGATTTTTACATATATCTCATAAAACTAAAAAAAAATAAATAACAAATAAAATATCAAGTGATGATAAAACACCTACTCACGCGACCATTCGCGCATATCCGATCTTGCAGTTTAATTGGAGTGAGGCGACAAGACGACATGCATATGCAGATAGCGTATTAAACTAAACGCGAACAAAACAAGTTTAACGTAAATTGTCAGAACTTAACCAGAGTGCGAATTCCCACTTTCTATTCCTGGAAAAGCATTTGCATGTTGGTTCCACAATCGAATTGTCTCTATCCACGTTCGAATCGGGTATATGTCGGGTGCCCGGAGTGGATGCGGGAATCGCACCAGCTATAGAGGTGGGAAGATTTGCTATAAAGCGTACAAAGGAACTAACCAAAATACCTTTGTCTGAAGACAATGTGTTGTTAATATTTTAATAGCTTCCTGCAAACTACTTGTGGTATTTACATGTACTCAAAGCGAACACGTACGTGAATCTGTTTGTTAATTTTGTGCTTTTCTACTGTCGATATACGTTGAGTTCCTGAACTGAAGGACATATCGTAATAACGATTTCTTCGTTGATATTAATATAAACTACTTAATTTAGCTACAACCTATGATAAATCTAACCATAATATATGAAATTAATTTTATATTTAAAGAAATACCATATCGTTCGTTTGGTCGATTATTGGAGTTAAAAATTGCCTGTTTTCTACACGTTTGCTGAGAACCCATAGATTTATATAGCATTTAGAGAATAATCGCTTAGTCTTATTTTCATCATATTAATAAATCTGAGTTGTTTTAATTTTGAAACCAAAATTTGAAATGAAAAGGTTTGTATTAAAGTTATCGAAATTTGGAAAATATTTTACACGTATGCGGATTGATATTAAAGTTCATCACAATATTTACACGTACCCAGAAAAATAAACTTATTGCTTGGAAATACCTGCGAAACAAGGACTATTAAGGTAAATGAGGATAAATATTTGAACGTATTGTAAAGAGCGGTTTAAAAAAAGGCTATGATTTTTAAAACAATAAAAGGATAAAGAATCTTATAGGAATGTAAAGTTTATAATAAAGGAAAGTTAAGCACCATAAAAGGTATATAATCGAGGGAGACAAATTTATGAATAGAATGTATTATATACAATAGGAATATAGTTTGAATCGTGCGTTTACCTACATAAATTTATAGAGAAAATGCTATAAATATTATAACATAATAATCACCGGGGAACGTGTTCCAAAATTCATATATTAGTAATTTCTGTTTATACAATATATATATATATATATATATATATATATATACATACATATACATTTGGTAATTGTTTCAATTGCAATATTTTTTCCGTTAATTATAAGGAAATTTTATCCTTATGGTTTAGGGGAAGAATTGGTGAAATTAAAATATTATTGAAAAATTTTGATTACATTTTTAAAATTATTATTTTAAAAATCAAAAATATTCTAAATGGTGAAAATAGTAAAATAATTAAATTAGTTTTAAGAATTATGCACATCATAAACGAAATGTTTTGTTTGAAACAATTAATGTAATAAAACATGTATGATTGCGAAGGTGGACTTTTATTTTAAAATATGTGAATTAAGAGAACCAATTCTTTATATGTTCAGACCTTTTGAAATACTAGTTGGGAAGTAAAATTTTCGTGAATTTAGCAATGCATATAAGATTTAAATAAAAAAATGAGACGATAATGGACGTGGATGTAAGATTAAAAAAAACCACTAAACATTATACTTTTCAGTACATTATTGTAGCTTGAAACAAAACAAGGTTTGTGAATTAATCAAGGATATTTTTGCAATATGTAGAAACTATATAGAAAGAGATCGCAAAGTCAAGAGCGGTAATGAAAATTTATATTTACAAATTTTCTTTATATCGTAAAATACAATATTTGGAAATACTACATTTTTAAAGATAATAGTAACTAGAATAAATTTCGTAAGTCCTCAAGTTTCATATTTTATTGATGTACTTTTTGGTTTCGAATTTCCTCATGAAACTAAAATTATATTTCAATTAAATACATTGATATCAATTGTTACTCAATAATTGTTTTTTCCTTGAAATTCTAACATGATATTAATATTATCCTGCGTTTGGCTGGATGTAATTACTTTCATAATAAAACTTTGTTATGTATGAAGACAATTTAAGCTAGTATAACTTATTATGAGCACGAATTTTAACCCTTTCACACCCATTTTTAATGTTTTAGATACATCAAATAATGGTACCATAATTTCTATACTCGAAATGTATGCTGATGACAAGGAATATATGCATACTTATTATTGTCTCCGTTCCTTCAGAAGTTCAAAAGCGGAATGAAAACCAAATAATTTTCCACGTATTATTTTGTAATATGTTTCACAGTAATTGGTCTGGCTGAAAAATAAAAATGATCTAATGGGGACTTACTTCAAGGATTTTTATTCCTCTTTGCTGCAATTTTATTTTTTCTTCATTGTGAAAAATTAGAACTAAAGATGTGAAGTCTACCGTCGTTTTGTAGATAATATTTTTATGGTTTTTTTGTGAAAATAGATGATTTAAAAAAAAATATTCCATTGGTTCATAGTGTCGAGGGAACAAAATCTGCTAAATTACTAAATAAATTGTTAGATTGTTTGAAAACTATTTTAAACCAACTGAACGTATAAACGAATGAATATTAAGTCAGGGAAAATTGCCTAACAGATCGAACTTTCTCTCTTTTCCGCCATCGAAATAAAATTGTAATTGAAATGAAAATTATTTTTTTATGTTTATGTTTCCATTAACCAATAAAACATTTTCCTAAACAATTTTTAATATATTCAATACAACTACAGTTGAAAAGTTTCCAAGATTCAACTTTGGTTGGACTACCAGAAAAATGGCAGTGTAACTGAGGATTCACCACAGTAATTGGTAAAATTTCGAAATTAAATTTTAAAAATTATTTTCATTAATGATGTATACCTCATAGAATACCAATGTTTTATTTTACGAACATTCTCAAACTTTAATTAGAAAAGAAACAAGAAAAATACTTATTAGAAATGGATATCTATATGGTCGCAATCGATTTAAAAAGTTACATAACTAACTATATGGTCACAATCGAATTAAAAAATTACATCGCTACCTAATAAGGCTTTTTGTAATTTTTCTGAAGTACTTATTCTTATATGCACCTCAGAAAATTACAAAGTAAAAGAAAGAAAAAACTAATGTTGTGTAACACTATAACACCTATGCAAACGACCATTTTTCTGGTTCCTGTCGTGCATATTAATTTAAGTTAAGCGATAAGACGAAATGCATATGCTGATATAATATTAACATAAATGTGAAGAAAACAAGTTTAGCGTAATTTACCAAAACGTATTCGAAGCGTGAATTTTCTCTTTGTGTTCCTGGAAACGTATTATACTATTTCCCTACCGAAATGTGTCTGTCCACAATCGGATCGGGTTTAAGGGCCCTCGGAGTGGATATTGGAAGAACGGTAGCCATACTACGAAATATATGAGGGAACTAAGCGAAAGATCTTTTGTCTTACGAGAATTTGTCGTCACCATTTTAATTGCTTCTAGCAAAGCACTTTAGTGGTTATCGGTACTCGTGATGAACACGTACGTTAATCTGTTTGTCAATATCGTGGTATACTGATATAGATTTACGTCGTATACCTGAATGATCCAAATGATTGTAACAATTATTTATTCGTTGATGCCATGAGACACTATATAAATTTCTAGCTGCTTCTTGATATCCTAAATCTAAGCGTAATAGTATTATAGTATTACAAACTATTTGTGTTTTTTTTTCTTCTGTTGTGTTGTATGATATTTATATAAGAATATGAACCTCCAAAAAATGGCAAAAAATCTTGTCCAACAGCTACGTTACTTCCTGATTTACTTTCTCCAGTTGTTAATTTCTAATAAAGGTTTCTTATCCCCGTTCATATTGAGCATATTCACAAGACCAGTGGCGGACAGTCCGTTTTGCCAAGATGGCATTTGCCTACCCTGCGCGTACCCCCAGCCCTACCTACCCCCTGGCTGACGGCTAATATGTAAAATAGTTCATATATATTTAGAAAGAAATAAAAAGGTAAAATTTGAGAAATGGGTGACCCTGAGACCATCTCTGAAACTTCTCACTATTTTCGAGTTCAAAGCGCTGAAAAGTATTTCTAGTGGTATTTACTGAGCTCATCGAACTCAAGGATTCGATGTTTTATTAAGTTTTTTTTAAGACGAATTTTTATTAAGTTTCGATCTCCTTGAAGTAGAAAAATAATAATGGCGCTTTTTTATGTTTTAAAAAGCGACATTTACAGATCTATTAACTGAATTAGGGCATTCGTTGCTATTTTTTTTACCAGAAATAATGTCTATTCAAAAATATTGCTCTATCAAGATATTTGAAAATTATTTAGAAAAGACAATTTTTGAAAATTTGTATGGCAATAACTTCTAAATGTATTTACCGATTTTGAGAGCATTCGATGCGGTTTTTAAGTACTTCTTAAGAACTGTATTTATCTAATAATATATATATATATATATTACATTATTATCTGAGAGTCTCCCATGTACCCTTAACCCAGGCTTGTGGAGAGCCACCCGAGCCCTTTTGACCCAGTCTGACCGTGCATAAAACAAATGCACATATAATAAAAGAGATGGGTATCAATATTTTATTATTATTATTCCACAATATAAGCAATGAAAATCAATTTTAAAACATGAATTTTGAGGTTCTACCAATTATGATCTGAATAAAACATTGCAACTGTTTTTCTCACAATCAACTGTTTTTCGGGCAGTTCATCTTAAGATGAGTTTCGTATATTTTTCAATTGTAAGCTATATTTAGTTAAATTACAAATTCGTTTCCATCAAAGGGAAAAGATAAAGTTCGGTCCATAAGGTAACATCCCTTCACTTAATATTTAAACACTCATATGTTCAACTGGTTGAAAACAAATTATTCATTCTTTTAAAATATAAATTACTTACCGATTTCACAGCTTTCTTTCTATATATGATAAATTAGGTGTAACATTTTTATAAAATTTCAATGAAAATATCATCTAAGAGGGAGAGCATTGCCCTGCGGTTTTTCACGAAACTGATAAACTAAAATTGCTCTGAAGGGAAAAACATTTTCAGGAAGCTAATAAATTAAAATTGTCCTGAAGTAAATTCCACCAAAATCATATTTATATGCCAGTCGGAGACAAATTATGAAATACTTTGCAAAATAGTAGCCGAATGAAGAATTTCAACAAATCGCAATTATCAACAGAGCTATTATTGACATGTAACCGAGAAAAAAGGGCCTTCATCGAAAGATCAAAGCGACACGGTGTACTCTGAATATTGAAAGCCCAAAAATTTCCACGAAAACATCTAAGGGAAGATGACAATTTGAAGGAAAATTCTGAGGAATTCGTCCATTTCCTAAGGAGCAAATTTTGTGTCATATTTGCAGATCTTCTTCGATTTTGTGCCAAAATACAGGAAATTTACGAATGTCTTAATATCGCTGTAAAATTTGTCTATTCAAATTTAAATGTGCTCATCATAAACATAAAATAAATTTCGCATTTTTTTTTCAATATTGTCTATTTTTCTAAGTTATTATTTTGTGAAAATAATACCATTTCAATTTTATTCGGCTTTACGCCTTTCTGAAGGGAAAGAGATAATATTAATTAACATCATACTTTTGCACATATTCTTGTGGTCTGAAGAGGAAAACAAGTTTATTTTTCCATACATCTAAAATATTAAAGTGTTAAAAAACCCATTCACATTCATTTACATTAGTGTAAACTCTGTTCAGTTTTTTTATGTTTTTGCATCCATTTTAAACTTTTAAACTCATTTTGTTTCTAGGTTTATCTCGTGAATAGTATTGCATAGGAAACTGTAGTTTGTATTTATTCTTTTTTATATTCTACTCACTTTTTCATTTGTGTTTGCTTTCTAAACCAATTTATAATTGAAAAATTCAAACGTTGGCAACTTGGAAGACTACATTCTCTGCGTTATTGCCGTATATTGGCTATAGCGCAGAGAATGTAGCCCAACTGTTTGAAAGGTGGTTGGAAATTAGACTCCTAAATTGGGCTTCATTCTAGCATGGTGCCCATGTGCCTGATATCGTATTTAAACACAAATGGAATAAAATTAACATTTGATCGAAGCTAATATTAGTTATAGCCATATTTAATAGTTATAGCCATTATTTCGTTTTTATCTATTCTTTTTTTCATTTAAAAGTTGTATACCTCTAAAAAACACCCGTTATTAGAGGATTCTTACAGCGTTAATTGTACTTGTATTTAACATCATTCTACTAACATAATTTTATATAGCTAACTTTTAAAAGATTTCAAAATATCAAATTTGATACAGACAGATTTTGCAACGATATTAAAGAAAATACCAGTAAAATTTCTGTATTTCGGATCGACGAAGGCCAGCAAACATGATACAAAATTTACTCCTTTATAAATGAACGAATTCCTCAGAATTTTCTTTCAAATTGTCGTCTTCCCTTAGATGTTTTCGTGGAAACCGTCGGCTTTTAATATTAAAAATCTCGCTTTGATCTATCGATGATAGTCTTTTTTTTGGTTGTATGTCAATAATAGCACTGTCGTAATTTCGTATCGTTGAAAACCTTCATTCGGCGTACTATTTTGTAAGATATTTTATAATAATTTGTCTCTGACTGGCGTATGAAGATGAATTTACCAGAAATTACTTCAAGAGTCTTTTTCTCTTTGGGGCAGTATTTAACATTGCGAAAAATTGGAATTTAAGATGTAAAGACACTTGTGTTGGTTTGTAAATAATGTTCCACGGTGATTTTATGAAAATAGACAATTGAAAAAGAAAAGAACGGAAAAACCAAATTTCAGACCCAGTCTATAGAGGGAACAAATCAAATTATTAAATAATTTCTATTTTATCGGGGTTAATGAAAACTGTTTTTCAGACCAATTGAATACATGAACGGGTAAATGTGGAGTAAGGTCTATACAATAGAATAAACTTTCTCTTTTTTCCATCAAAGAAATAAATTTGAAATTTAAATGAATATCTTTTTCATATTTATATTTCCACTTAACGTTGAAGGAAACTTTAAAAAAAATTGAATATGCTTAATACAACTTTAACAGAACTACTAGAAAAAAACCAGTATGCAAAACAGTAATTAGGTAATCCTTGATTTATTAAATATTTTCTAATTATTGTGTCTATTAAATATGTTCTAATTGTTAATAAAATCTTTCAGATTAGTTATAATAACTAAAGGCAATCAATCAATCGAAAAAGCAGAATTTTTTACAATTTTTTTCAGGTTCACATATTTGGATGTATCAAAATTACAAACCTGATTTTCTTACGCTTTTACTGAGGTATATATTTTAGACGCACCTCCATTAGATCGCACCGCACAAAACGACCATTCGGCTCTTTCCGGTCTTGTATTTTAATTTGAACGAGGCGACAGGAGTACGTATATATAGAAGATTAAACTAGACGCGAACAAAACAAGCTTAACATAATTTGCTAGAACTTATCAGGAGCGTGAATTCTCTCTTCATGTTTTTGGAAAGGCATTTGCATATTAGTTCCGTAACTGAAATATCGCTTTCAACAATCGGATCTTGGTCGAGATTAAGAGAAGGATGGTAGAAGTGCAGCAGCCATATAGGCGAAGAGGTTTACTATGAATTCTACAAAGGAAATAACCGAGATATCATGTCTTGAGAGAATGTGTTGTCAATAATTTCATTTTTTCCAAAAAATATTTTTAGTTATTATATGTGAACCGGGCGAACACTTCCATGGGCCTGTTTGTCAATATTGTGGTGTTCTTGACACGAACGGGGAATAATTTATGGGGAACTACCTAAATTTGTAGCTACCACATGTGACAATTATTAGCATAATATAAATATAACATTTATAAAAGCAACAGTTTGTTTAGTCGATTATTAGGGTTTAAAAAAATGTACGTTTCTTTTTTTCTTTTGGCTTGGAACTAAAAAAATTATTCCCATTTATAACAAATTTAAAGAATTATCACTTTATTAACTAAATTAAACCACGTAATGTAGCATTATTTCTACTTTATTTCAATTTTTAACCACAATGCCACGAACAATTGCGGTTAAGAATTTAAATAAAATAGAAATAATATTAAATCATATAGTTTCATTTAGATAATTAAATGATAATAAATTTTTACAAAATTAATGCTAAGTATATTCAAAATTATTACTTTTTTCATATTAATTATTCTAAGTCGTTTTAGTATTGACGACAAAATTTGGAAAGAATAGGTAGCAAATAAAATTATCAGAATTTATATATTATTCAGTCTTTAACACTCAATATTAGTCACAATTGTTCACCATATACGCAAAAAAAAGTTCGCAAAATTCAGTCTTTACACTCAATATTTTCACGATACACGCAGAGAACCTTATTACTTCAGAATACTTTCATAAGTAGGATTATTAAATAAAATGATTTGAAATAAAATTCTTTGATTTTTAAAACAAAAAAATGTCAATGAACTAATTGCAATAAGATTTAATTAATGGAAATTCAAGCAAAAAAATTTAATAATCGGAGGGTATAGATTGATGTATAGGCCGTATTATAAACAAGATAAACATTATTCGTTCCATATGATTACTTAACTGAGAGAGAAAAATGTCATAAATGTTAAAACAAAATAAACACTGAGGAACATTTTCGGAAAGTTTTTCAAATACACAAACAATTTCTGCTTAGCCAATTTATTTGTTCAAGCTTTAAAATGGACATAGATTTATACATACGCATTTATATTTATATCTTTGTTTTTGGTTAAATATAAAATAATGAGCTAAGGCAAATATTGAGTGAAATTAAAATATTACGAAAACTACTAAATTAAAAATACTTGAAATGGAAGATCAGCTAAAATAAGTAAATCAAATTTAATATATATTCACATTGTAAAGAAAATTTACAATTAAAAGGAAAATTTAAAGAAAGAAGAAGAAAATTTTGGTTAAGAAGGATTTATATTTTAAAAATATATGTAGCATAATGAACCAAATCCTCAAATGTTTTTTCCCTCAAAGGAATTTCTAAAAACTAGTTGGAAAATAAGTTTTTCTCGGATCGAACGATGCATATAAGATTTGAATAAAAAAAATTTATTTCTCGATAATGAATGTGGATAAATGCTTAAATATAAAATAGATATGAAGTTTTAAATTTTATTGTTTTAGTTCAGACGCCAGGTTCGTTACATTATTAAAAATATTTTGGTAATTTTTGAAGATTAAGAGGTAAAGTAAAATATGATAAGGATTAGTTATGGACATGATTTTACTTTAGTAATAAAAAGAACAATTAAAAAAAACACACAGTTAAGGATCAAAATAGTTCAGATAAAATTCCAAATAAAACTCTTCAGTTTTACCATGTTATTTCTATACAATTTTATCCACGACGAAACGGAGGAGGTATATGCGATTAGCGTGAAAGTTTGTTTGTTTGTTTGGTTGTGTGTATATACCAATGTTTCCAACAAAAAACGGTTTGACCGATTTAGATTACTAAAGTAAAATCATGTCCATAACTAATCCTAACCATGTTTGACTGGACCTCTTAATCTTCATAAATTACCAAAATATTTTTAGTTATGTAACGAACCTGGTGTCATCGGAACTAAAACGATATAATTTAAAACTTCATATCTATTTTATTTTTCACGTTCATTATCGAGAAATTAGTTTTTTTTAATTCAAATCTTATATGCATCGTTCGATCCGAGAAAAACTTACTAGTTTTTAAAAATTCCTTTGAGGGAAAAAACATTTGAGGATTTGGTTCATTATGCTACATACATTTTTAAGATATAAATCCACCTTAACGAAAATTTCTTCCTATTTCTTTAAATTTTCCTTTCAATTGTAAATTTTCTTTACAATGTGAATATATATTAAATTTGATTTATTTATTTTAGTTGTTTTTCCATTTCAAGTATTTTTGATATAATAGTTTTCGTAGTCGTATTTTAATTTCACTCAATCTTTGCCTCAGCTAATTTTTTTTATATGTAATCAATGTCTGAAAAAAAAGTCAAACAAAAACGAAGATATAAATTTAAATTCGTATGTATAAATCTATATCCATATTAAAGCTTGAACAAATAAATTGGCTAAGCAAGAATTGTTTGTGTGTGCTGTTTCTAAATACGTTCTTCCATGTTTATTTTGTTTTAGCATTTATGATATTTTTTGTCTAAGTATATACAAGTAATCGCATGAAACAAATCATTTTTCTCTTGTGTGTAATACATCCTATACATCAATCTATATCCTCCGATTATAAGCCTTTTTTTTATTATGCTTTGTTTTCCAATAATATAAATTTCACTTCAATTCATTTTTGAATTTTAATTGTCTTAAAAATGAAAGGACTTGATTTCAAATCATTCTTTACATTAGGTCTAAATATTTTGCCTGATTAACATGGTCCTAACCTAGTCCTGGTTCTGCAGGTATTCCTAAGCAATAAGATTCTTTGCATATATTGTGAAAAACAGTACCATCAACTGATTTAACTGTAAAATATTTTAACACTTTGATAATTTATTAGTAAAATATTCTCTTTCAATTTTGTTGTCAATACTAAAATGACGTAGAGTTATTAGTATGAAAAAAATGAAGTAATAATTCGTTATAACCGAGAATAATTCTCGTGTTCGAAGCAAAAAAAAGAAAATATACATTTTTAAACCATAATATTCGAATAAACAAACAAACTGTTGCTTTTATAAATATAACATTTATATTATGATATCATACGTGGCAGCTACAAATTTAAATAGTTCCCCACAAAATCAATGAATAAATTGTTACATAAATCGTTTCTCCCTTTCATGAAATCATATATCATGCGAATCAACCATAGTACACCACAATATTGACAAACAGGTTTATGTACGTGTTCTATCGGTTTACATATAATTACCAAAAGTACTTTGTTGGAAGTAATTAAAATACCGGCAACACATTCTTTTAGAGAAAAGACATTTTGGATAGTTCCTCTGTAGAATTCAAAGTAAACCTCTTCGCCTGATGTGACTGCTGTGCTTCTACCATTATTTTCATTAAACCAGATTCGATTGTTGACAGAGACATTTCATTTGTGGAACTAATATGCAAATGCCTTTCCAAAGATGTGAAGAGAGAATTCGAGGTTCGGATAAGTTCTGGCGAATTAAGGTAAACTTGTTTTGTTCTCGTTTATTTTAATACCCAATATGCACATACTCCTGCCGCCTTGCTTGAATTAAAATTCAAGACTGGAAACAGATGAATGGTCGTTTTATGATATGGTCTTACACAAAATTGTCTTTCTTCTATTTTTTACTTTTCTGAAGTACATGTAAAAATAATGTACCTCAAAAAACACGTAAGTATATCTGATTTGTAATTTTGATACATCCAAAAATGTGAACTTGAAACAAATTGTAAGAAATCCCGATTGTTTTCTCGATTGTAGGCCCTTAATTATTATATATAGTCTGAAAGAGCATATATAATAGACACACGTCCAATACACACATACACACATACACAAACACACACACACACACACACACACACACACACACACACACACACACACACACACACACACACACACACATATATATATATATATATATAAATATATATATTCACCATTTCCCTGTTTTTGTTCTAGTAGTTATATTAAAGTTTTGTAAAGATATTCATTCAATGTTAATTAGAAATATAAATACATAAAAAGATATTCATTTAAATTACGAATATATTTCGTTGATAGAAAGAAGAGAAAGTTCATTCTATTACGTAAGATAACATTTATATTATGCTCCATATTTATTCATTTATATTACTCCATATTTACCCATTCGTATATTCAATCGGTCTAAAAACTGTTTTCATTAACCCCGATAAAATATAAAATATTTAATAATTTAATCTGGTCAATCTATAGACTGGATCTAAAATATGTTTTTTTTTTCATTATTTTCTTTTTCAATTGTCCTTTTTCACAAAATCACCGCGAACCATTATTTACAAAGCGACACAAGAGTCTTCGTATCTTAAATTTCAATTTTGCGCGATGCTGATAAATTAATATTGCCCCAAAGGGAAAAAAAACCATTGAAGTAAGTTCTGATAAATTCATCTTTATACGCCAGTCAGAGAAAATATTATAAAATATGTTACAAAATAGTACGCCGAATGAAGGCTTTCAAGGCGATACGAAATCGCGACAGTGCTATTATTGACATATAACCCAAAAAAAGACTATCATCGAGAGATCAAAGCGAGATTTCGAATATTAAAGGTCGACGGTTTCCACGAAAACGTCTAAGGGAAGACGACAATTTGAAAGAAAATTCTGAGGAATTCGTTCATTATGAAGCAGTCAATTTTGTTTCATGTTTGCTGGCCTACGTCGATCCGGAACACAGAAATTTTACTGGTGTTTTCCTTAATATCGTCGCAAAATCTGTCTGTATCGAATTTAATATTTTGAAATCTTTCAAAAGTTAGCTGTGTACAAGTATGTTAGTACAAAGATGTTAAATACAAGTACAACTAACGCTGTCAAATCCTCTAATAACGGGTGTTTTTTAGAGGTATACAACTTTAAAATTAAAAAAGAATATATAAAAACCGAAATAATGGCTATAATATTAGCTTCGATCAAAAGTTAATTTTATTCCATTTGTGATTAAATACGATTTCAGGCACATGGGCACCGTGCTAGAATGAAGCCCAACTTGGAAGTCCAATTTCCAACCACCTTTCAAACAGTTGGGGTCGTACATTGGCAATAACGAGGAGAATGTAGTCTTCCAAGCGGTTCAACGTTTGAATTTATAAATTGGTTTAGAAAGCAAATACAGACGAAAAAGCGAGCAGAATATAAAAAAGAATAAATCCAAATTACAGATTCCTATGTAATACCATTCACGAGACAACCCTAGAAACAAAATGAGTTTAAAAGTACCCAATTGAAATGGATGTAAAGAGACAAAAAATCGGCCAAATGTGAGCCGGACTTGCAAACGAAAGGCATTTTTAACAGACACCCCGAAGAAGAAAGTTACTACCACGGTCGGTACTTAAAATATATCATAACTCAAAAACTACACAACCTGTCTTATTCCTACCAATTTTCGTTGAAAGTTTATTTTAAGTTCTACTACCTTTATTTAATACCAGAATTTTACACACGTTATATATATATATATATATATATATATATATATATATATATGTATACGTTCTAAGCCATTTTCAGCGCTATGCAAAATCCATGCCATTCCCTGCTCCTGGATCGTTTCGCACCGACCTTTTACAGTATATTTGTTTTGCGCAATGGCATAGAAAACAAGAGTGTAACTTCTTCCTTCTAACTTCGCTTTAAATTACCGTAAGTTTTACGTCATCGTGAAAAGTTCACTTCTTAAATAACTTTCTAAATCAGGTTTTCCCAAACAATCTTTGACCACATACACTTTTTGCTAAACTTGGTACAACCGTTACCGTAATGAAGGTAAAAATAGTTTAGCATAATAATTACCTTTGGTTACTGAAATTAATAAACTTGCACAGTAACCGTATCGAATATTTCATAAAATATCAAAATAAATCTTTTTTTCAATTGCTAATGAAAAATTGGAAAAGTTAAAAGTAGTAAGATATCCGGTTTATCATTTATAACGTCAAACATCGATACGTTCACTAGAATTTACTCAAAAGACACGAGCAGTGTTTCATAATGATATTTTAATAAGCACTCAATAGTGGGGACCATTTTTGATTATCGTCGACCGTAAGAAAGTGTAAATCGATCTAAGAATCGATATCGAATCGTTTGAGAGTATGTGACCTCAATAAACAATTTCCATCGATCAAAAGGATTTTCATTGTGAACAATTAATTTTTCACACCATAATTTACTAAATTATCTGCAAGCATCGAATATTTTTATTAAATATGGATATTTTCGTTACGAAAATTATCTTATTTTTGATTGGCTATTTCTTGGAGACTAAAAGTTATACCCCTAATGTATTTATATCATCATACAGTAAATGCTTTATTTTATTTAAATTATAAAAACAATGCATAATATGTTAGAAAAATTTTTAATAGATGGCATTGCAATCCATCGTTATTCATTTGGCAAAGTTCTTTCACACCTCCGACGGCAGGCATATGAGGAAAGGATTTGTGCGTTGCGATGTTACACTAAAAGTGTTTACTCATTATAATACATCTGTGTTATTTTATTTTGAAAAAAGGTAGTCTTTGAATTATATATGGAATAAGAGCGAATATAAAGAAAATTTGTGAATAAGTGACTAAGTGTACTTCGAAAATTTAGAAAATACTTTTTTTTCAAATTTATGTAAATAAAATATAAATTTAAAAATAAATTAAAATAAATTAAAATCTTCCGCTAAAATAAAATATATGAAAATAACTGAAAAATACAAACTATTTAAATCCAAAGTTTTATGATTAGCAACAGTTAAAGCAGCAGAAGTTAGCAGTGACGCACCGACAAGTAAGCTTGACGTGGTCAGTACGTGGTTATCACACCCAAAGCAGCAACGATAGTATATATCACGCAAAAGAAAGAAATGGGAAGAAAAGTTGCAACAACTGAAACATAACATAGCATCCAAAGGGAAAAACAAATATTTCCAAAGCAAATACGACATCATCAGAATGGGAAATATGTTTTGCTGTAGGCAATGAAAAGAATAGAAAACAAATTTGAGCGACTCATTTGTTATATCCACATTTAAGGCATTTTGGATTATTAATATTCTAAACCTATTTTTTACAATCATGTATGCTAATGACACAAATAAAATTAAGTAAAGTTATGTTCAAATTTTCAAATTAATTTTAGTGTGAGTAATGATTAGAAATATAATAAAAATAAATTTAATATATCGTGATATGATTTTTATTCCTTTCATCATAGACGTCATCACGCTCAATACCTACGGCCTTATTGATGACACGTCCAACATGTTATGGATATATTTTGAACTATTTAATATGAAAAATAATAAACAAAACATTATTTTTTATAACCCAATTGTATATGACCATGGACTATTAATATTCTAAACTTATTACTAACGATCATATATTCCTATGACACAAAAAAAAAATTAAGCAAAATTATGTTCAAATTATCAAATGAATTAAAATTAATTTTAGTGTGAGTAATGAATAGAAATATAACAAAACAAGAGTAAATTTAATATATCGTGAAACGATTTTCATTACTTTTATTATAGACGTCATCATGCTCAATACCTACGGCCTTATTGATGACACATCCAACATGTTTTGGATATATTTCGAATTATTTAATATAAAAAATAATAAACAAACATTATTTTTTATAACCCAATTGTATATGACCATGGACTATTAATATTCTAAACTTAATAATAACAATCATGTATTCCAATGACACAAATAAAATTAAGTAAAATTATGTTCAAATTATCAAAGGAATTTCAATTAATTTTAGTGTGAGTAATGAATAGAAATATAACAAAACAAGAGTAAATTTAATATATCGTGAAACGATTTTCATTACTTTTATTATAGACGTCATCACACTCAATACCTACGACCTTATCGACAGCACGTCCAACATCTTTTGGATATATTTTGAACTATTTAATATGAAAAATATTAAACTAAACATTGTTTTTTATAACTCAATTGTACTTGACCATTCTATTTTTAGGGATCAGAACGGAAGTTTAACGTCCTGGCAAAATCATCTGTCTATCCATCGACCCGTCACATCATCTATCAGTCCACATCCTAAATACCCTCAAATATTTACATATGCCTAAGGATGTATGGATCCCTTATCAGTTTCTTTCTTTTTTATCATCTCAAGATCCTTGAATGGAGATCTTGACTTTACATTTACAAATTATAAATTTGTTAAAGTTAACTCATCACCCCCTTTTCTCAATTAGGTGGAATAACCAACAATGCTAGATATATAGCAATTATACAATAACTATTAAATACTGCAATCTATTTCTTTGCCTCATTGTCTAATATATTTTATTTTATGTGTGATCTTCCACTACTACAATATATTACATTGTCCTCTTTTTGATTTCCTTGTTCTGAAATGACTTATATAATAGTTTAAGCAAATACACATATTTTTTCCTCGGTGAAATCCTGTGTAATATTTTACTAACTTTCCTTATCTATATTTTCCAAGTCAGTAAAGCAAAGTTTTTATCCTATTCTTGGTTTTCGGGTTCTGTAATGAAACAAGAAACTTTAACAACTTCTCCTTGTCCTTCAGTCTAACCCCGTCAGTCTAACTTATATCGAACATTACAGATCGAATAGCCTTAGACGTATGTACGAAAAGTTTTATATCTAGATGCTTCAATAGAGATCTAAATTAATATACGATAAATTAAAAGAAATAATATACTTTTCGGTACATATAGGGCATGTGGGGATATTCACATAAAGTACAATACTCCTCACTTCTTCGTTTAAAAGAAGTTGGATCTAGCATTTAATTAGCATTTTCGAATAAAATAATTGTTTTCAACTTGCATAAAAAATATTTGAACATATACATAATCGAATAACCCTACATTATGCGTGTTCCGACATACAATTGTCCTGTTTTACCCCCGTCAGTATTTAGGTAGAAAAAACCTGTCAAGCAAGAATAGAATTTACATTGCGAGGGTTCCGTACACATTTAGTCCTTTATATATATTTAATGATATATGGCATTTCTATTATATATAAAAACAATAAGAACGTATATTGCCTACTTTATTTTTCACAGACGCATATTTAAAAAAAATTGTTTTACATAGTTATATTTCAAAATATAACTATCGACGAGTGATTTTCGGATTGTTTTTACTTGTACTGTAAGACCTTGCTTCTTGTCATTTTCCACCAAATTTCATGATTCTAAGTCAACGGGAAGTACCCTTTATATGCGAGTGTCAAAATATGTGGTATAAATGGCCGTATTTTGTAGTACCTTGGATTTATAGCTTCAAGGGACCATAGACCTAAGTATTTGATAGTAATTTCAACTTGATACCCAAACACGTTCCTGAGACAAGGGTCCTGACAGATATACAGACAAACCGACGGACAACGAAGTGATCCTATAAGGGTTATTTTTTCCCATTTGAGTTACGGAAACTTATGTTAACCTATAAAATCTCCCATTATACTGACTTTCAAGATTGTAAAATGCCATTCGACGTAGACGCTTGAGATTTGGAAAAGCAAACAATCATAGCATTAATCTGCACATACTTTAACTAACAGTCAAATATATTTAATAAAAAAAATGAAAAGAGGAAAGATTAAATACTAATACAAGTAAAAATTGTAATACTGTATATAGTGGTGGGAATGATTTAAAAGGCTTACATGTATGAATATTTTTTGTAATTTTAGATAGTATATCTTCTGAGATATACTAAAAAATGGGCACAAAATAGGTCCTCCTTATTTCCGATACTCCACTTAACTTAAAATTATACAAAAATAGAATTTTTGAAACTATGCAAAGATTGTAAGAAAACTATAATGTTGCATATATCATAGTTTCTGATATATTTGGAATAATATGTACATATACCCCTATTTAATTGAGTAGTTATTGCAGAAGTAAGTCCACATTAGCGACAACTTATGAAAAATAAATTAATTCCACATCGAATGTGGTGCATAACCTTTGGTACACTAGCCATACTCACATGGACTGTTTTTATTCATTTAATCTTCAAGATTCAATTATCATAATTGATTTTTATTAAATTCCTATCATAATTTAAATTACTTCTAAATTAAGTTATTAGGAAACTGGAACTTATCTACTGTTCAAGTTTTCTATCTCAGTAAAACGCACCTGAGCGTATTATTCCTTTTAAAAATAATTGTTTTATCGGAAATTAATTTACTTACATGTATAAAAGCGAAATACCACTTACACAAAATCTTCAGAATTATAAAGCATACAAAATTGAAATTTTGAAGGTTGATTTGATTCTTTTATATATATATATATATATATACATATATATATATCCGCTAATATGCAAATTTTTCAAATTTAACCTCTGAAAGCAAGAAATATTTTTTTACCAAATGTTAGTTTATTTTAATATTATTATATCGTACCACATGGAACAAGTGTTGACAGTTATATACTCTCGATCACTCAGATGGTCGACCGACCTATGTAAGTTATCCATTCCTTAGCACAAAGTCAAAATTCTTTATTTCAGAGTTAATATTCCTACACACCTTCGATGTGACTTGGCAAGACAGAATCTTCAAGACTAAGGAAAACTCATTACTTGTCGATGGAAACATTTAAAAAAAAAAATGGGTAGTGAGTATTCTGAGTATCTTTTGGCAATCAAGAATTCTGCCTCCTGGCCTTTATCTCAAGATTATTGCTATAATAATACTGCTACATAATATAAACCTTCCGAAACTGTACAATGGCATTAAGCCTCAGGCGAAAACTCTGTACAAACACATAATCAAAACCTAGATTATCACTGGCTTCGATCAAGCCAAACAGTCTTCGTCCCCTCAATTCCCCTGAATACTTCAAACTATCACTTTGAGTTTGGGTGCCTGCAACTCTCTGTAAAGGTTTGCTACATTATGCCTATAAATATGACTCAGGGATGGAGTTTCAAATTTACTGGCGTGTATCTGAGAAGTGACTGTTTCTTCGAAGGATAGTTATGTGATATGCTCCAGAGTCAGCTTACCGACAGTTTTATCATCCTCCAGTAAAAGAAAAGAACTAGGTATTAGGTATACAAAGGGGTTTAAAAAGTTTAATATATTGAAGAACCGGGAAGGACAAAAAGCATCAAAACAGTCTTTATCCCGAAGTCTTTATCGCAAAGTATTTAATAATATCTAAATTTCCTATGTACAGTGTAGGCATTTCAGTTGTTAAACTGTTTATATACATCTACTTCAACACATATAAATCAATCATCAGAGAAAAGACGTGCACACATCCAACTTGTTACGACTTTAATTTTCAGCAAATTTGTTCCAAGTGACTATAAATATCTAGATTGAATTATGACAAAAGAAAACGTTATTCTGAAATACAATAATTTATAAAGGTAATTTATTGAACTTCGAACAAATCTTGTGATTGGTCAGTTGAATTCAATTTCTTCCCCTAACCCGCATTCAGGGCAATCGTAGCCCCAGATATAATCGGGGTCACAGCAATGAAGAGACGTCATTGACCTTTCACTGCTGTTATGTCGACGTGCGTATTTTAGGAAAGTCGTTCGGTTTTGCTTTGATGGTACAAAGTATTTTGTATGTCATCTTAAATAGACGGTGTCTTCTATAAAAAATGTCACCCGCTTAATTTTACTTGAATAATACGGGTAAACTACGGATTTTTCCTTGAATTTTTACACACACACATTATATTCCATTGTTTCTGAAAATTTGACGAATTAGTTAAAATTTTCTTTCGAAAAAGATGTTTTAACATTTTTTAAATATTTTTCCTAAACTTCTTATTAGCAACTATGAAAAAAACTGAAATATGCTAGATGAGATAACATATTAAAGGCAAAATTTAATTATTGTGGAAATAAATAGTTTACATGGATTAAATAATTTGATTATATTTTTAAGCTAGACAGAAAGAAGGAAACGAAAATAAATCCAATCTGGATTATTTTCGTTGTAACATCAAAAACTAATTGTTTTTTCTTTATATAAAATAACAGTAATTTAGCGTAATTCGCAAGCTGTGCCTCCGAAAACACTTTCTTTATTATACCCAAAAACAATGGTTACCTTTTATGAATCAATACGAATATCTTGCTATTTCTCTGATTTCCAAATCCAAAGTTCTTTTCTATGTTCTTGTAAGATAACATTTTAATATTTTGGTGGCTAAGCTCAAGGGTGAAAAGGAATTGTGAGGTCGGAACTTCATCGTTTTTCCTCGCCTGTTATCAATTTGGCCGTTCCGGTAATCACTACCAAATACAAATTCTTTAGTCAATTGGAAGTACCGACACTAACATTTCCTTTCAAAACGACCTTCTTCCCGTATTTTAGTTAATTTGACGCAAGCACGAAACTTTCATAATTTTAATGAAGATACAAATAAAATATGGACAAAATAAGATATAACTTTGTATATGAGTTAATAAAGTTATAAATCTAAGATAGTCATTACGTATTTCCTTAGTATCTTTATGGATACCAACACGGAGACGTCGATAAAGATATTAAAGGTCAAATTATTACGTCTATTTCACGTTCACTTTAAATGAGTTGATAACATTTTGACATATTAACATAAATACATTATATATGTATGTATATATATATATATGTATATATATATATATATATATATATATATACATACATATATAATGTAATAAATAGCGATATAATATATCATATTAATTTTCTTTAACGACATTTCTGTCTTATATAACAAGATTAAAATTTCAATTAAAATCTTAATAACAAATTGATTAAATATACAAAGGCAAATAATCTATTAATATCTAACATATAAAACAATTAAACATACGTTTTTGGATGTTTTGCGTCAAATTAATTAAATGTTATCTGTGCAAATATATTATTGCGAAACATTTATTTATTTCTTTGCATTAGTATCTGGAAACATACATCCGGTTTTGAAAATTATTTTTGTGTTAAAAACCGTTATTTTGAGAAAGATGGTTTTGATGAAATTTGGCTATTTTGAGAAAGATGCTTTTGAAAAAAGATGGATATTTCGAGAAAGATGGTTTTGACGAAAGATGGTTATTTTAAGAAAGATGGTTTTGATGAAAGATGGCTACTTTGAGAAAAAAGGTTTTGATGAAAGATGGCTATTAGATGGCTGGAAAGATGGTACACTAAAATTCATAGGTGATAATCAATGACAAAAATGACACAAAAGTCGTCAAAAACTTGCTTAAAGTGTTCAAGTTAAGTGTGCCTGATCATCTCAAATATTCCCTCCGATATTCTCACGACGACGACAACTGGATGGTAAACGCAGCTGAGGCCTAAGTGGCTATGGAGAGAGAGCAGCACAATTCGGATAAATGTTGAATCTGCATAGCAAAATGACATATAATATGGAAAACATTAATTTGGTATTATATTAATAATTATAATAAACTATTTTCTTCTAAAATTCATAACAATTCATATCATAAATACATATATTCAACCCGATTGAACTACGAGTTTATACTTTCCAAATATACAATATTATTACTATTTTTGTATTGATTAATTTATTCCTGCATTTAATTATAAGGTTTAATTATTTATTTTCATTAGATTGATAATAGAGAACATCTTCCAAGCGACATCATTACTCCAAAAGAGACCAAATTTATGTTAAGTAGATTAATAAAAAATATTAGCTTCACTTGGGTCAAGTATTACTTTGGCTTATGGGTAGAAAAAAGTTATAACTACTAAAAATTATTTTTAAAATTACTTTCTAATATCTAAGCGGAATTTTATGCATGTAAAAAAATTATTCATATATATATATATATATATATATATATTTATATATATATATATACACAATAATATATATATATATATATATATATATATATATTTTAACAAAATTATCTTGTATCAAAGTTCAAATTCTTCAATTTTTTAAATTTCAGTCGTGAGATATGGGCGTTGCTTTAATTTTAGATTGAGATTTAAGAGAAGATAGCCTTTCTGTCTGTCGGTTATTAAAAATAAACGAGATAAAACTATAATAAAATATCAATGTTTAGAAGTGTGAAAAGGACTTTTGGTGAAATAAATCTCCTTAATAGAACAGTAATACATTTTTGTATTTTGTTTATTTACCTACTTTAATGTATCTAGTCGATACGTTTGGCAAACGTACAAATATATTGCTCCAAGAACAATCTCTTACAGCCGACAATAACATCAGTCCAGCCCCGTTCGACGAACGGCCGGGAATCAAATCGTGAAATAAATAAATAAATAAATAAATATATCCAAAAAAATACTTTGCTAGAAAGAGATAAGAAAACTTAGATTAAAATGGGTAATAATAAAACATTGGTTTTATATATTCTTACCGTGAATCTATAAATTTACCCAAATCGGAAGCACTAACTTTTTCTGTCACAGATCGTCGCGCTGAGTGGACGTCATCGAGCTACGCTCCCACGTCCTCCGAAATTTTTCTATTGAAGGCTATAAGCTTACTGATTCGACCACGTTGCTATGCATCTAAATGTTTCAATGAGGATACGAGATGGCGTGTTGACTTGGCTGCTCAATTAGGGTCGGTTGCTCAGAGGCGGACGATGCAGAAATCGTCCTTATTTGTTATTATGTTATTCTTTTCGGAATAATTTTGCTGTAGTTTTGTTTATTTCTTTGGTCTTACAGCAAGTACTATCATAGTAACATATAAATAACAGATACTTTTAAGCATCTTTATCTATACATACTGCCTTAAGAAATAAATAATTTATACTTATTCCATAAGTAGCGATAATTCAAGTGAAAAAATTGCGAGTACCTGATTGTTCGTAACCAATTCCATTTTTTTCGTTATTTTCGTGTTTCTATAATGATTTTACTTATATAATTCTAGAAAACTCTTATATTCTGGTTTTGTAACAGAAAATGATCCATGACGGAGGTAAACTTTTTTTTTAAAGATAGTGTTTATGTTGTCTGAAACATCTGCATCGTCATCATCAGCCGGAAGACGTCCACTGCTGAACATAGTTCTCCTCATAAACTCCCATAAAGATCGATATGGATGGGATACTGCTTGCATCCAAAGGTTTTCCGTGACCTTTATCAAGTTATCTGTTCACATAGCGAGGGACTATCCCTCTTTGCATCTTCCGGCAAACATACTTAGGATACACACAAACGGACGAATACGCATATCATTTTTCAAAGACTATCATGGTATCTTTTTCAAAGTAAGACCTTCTCTTTCTAAAAAGGCTATACATTAAACGTTGATTAGTTCAAAAATTAGCCTATTAATTGTAATTATTACTATCGTATCGTCAAAACATGGTACTAACACATTAGTCGGTGAGCTCTCTCTTTTTCTTTCTCTCTCTTTCTATATATATATATATATATATATATATATATATATATATAATTTTAATGGATTGAATTATGTATATGGATAATATCTTAATAAGAGTAATTGGTAGATAATGATAATAGAAGCCAGAAAACCAAAAAAAATTTCTAAAAATAGAAATTTTGTCTGTATGTCGGTTTGTTCCTCAATCACGTGAAATCTACTGGACGGGTTTTCATAGGCACAGCTAGTTTATTAACCCAATATGGCATAGAATTTTCCTGTTTTCTTAAGTCATCTACAATTTATCTACAAATTTATTCTTAACAAATATACCGCCTCAGTGATTTTTAAGATATACAAATTCACAGCACTTCACGTTTTCATGGTCATGCCAAATGCTTAATCCATGAACCGCTAAAATGGCGACAGGTATTCAGGATCTATAAATCCTATAACATACATGGTTATATGGTACAAAATTCCTAAGTTTCTTCTTTTCTGTTTAGAAAAATAAATCAAAGAATAACAAAACTGAGTGTAACTTAAGCATTTGATAGTGTATCTAAATCCTCAATTCCCATTTACATGGTCCAAAACGGCTAACAGAGGAGTAAAATTTTCCTTTTCACAAATTCGTAGTTATTGCTAAGACCAAGATATTTTCTGACATTCATAAATAAAGTTTACAAAATATGTCGCTAATTAATACTGATAATTACGTTTATAAGTAAAAACATTTTAAAATGACTTGATTTTGATTTTTCAATTTCTTTCATTTTCCTCATTTTCTTTTACAACGTTTATAGGATTTCAGCAACATTAAAGAAAACCTTCCGCAAATCGTTAATTTCTAAGATATATCTGAAATGCTAATAAATAGTAACTACAGCGATTATGGATATTTATTACTGTTTTCGCCCTGGATTTCCCTGAGATCATGCGAGGGTTGCCGCCCTCAGCGGGTTAATTAGAAAAAATTACACAGGCATAGATTGAATAATTTAATTCTAATTATTTTCATTTATTTAAGGAAATATTATCTTCTAAAAAATATTTTCTCTAATAAATTTTTGATTTGTAATTATTTACTAGATCAAAATTATAAAATTACACAAAATTAGAAATCAAAATTAATACAAAATATAAATTGCCTAATATGAAACCATTATTAGCAATACGATTAATAACAGTTTTTTTTCTCTTTTGTTTCAGGTATATCAGCGTAGATATATGGACAACAGAATAGTTACACATTTTATGTAGCAACCTCAAAGGTATTTCTTTAAATTTTTTATCACATGTTAAAAAATAAACTTAAGTTCAAAATAAGCAAAGTTGAAAAATTGTTTAAAAATATACAAAAATGCGTCTTCGGTGTAACGAAAGAAGTAACATTAGAAATAAATTGCTGCATATAAATAAAAACCTAAATAAATCATGTACTTTGAACGTAAAATATTTCGGGATGTAATATATTGTTCCACGTCAATTATATTTAATATTGAAATGTAATTGTAAAGAAAAATTGTCCTATAAGGAGTGTTCCGCAACAAGAAAATGCGCACCCGTTACCCACCTTTCCCCTAGCATACTACGACAGTACTCACTACGCTTGCCACTATTACTATTTGTAGTAGAAAATTCCATTTGGATATGTGACCCTAAAAACCGATAACTCATTCGCTATCGACAGTTCACCATCACTAGCTCGCGGAGCGCCAAACATAACAGCACCGAGTCACGACTGACGGCGGTGGCCGTCGGAAAAACCGAAACTGAAAGGAAAAAGAAGGAAAAATGGGTATAATGAAGGGAAAATCAATTGGATCCTTCGGCGCTTTCCTCGGAAAACTTTTGCCCGAGAGAAACTTTTATTCGAGAAAGCGAAAGTGTCTTGTTTGGGATATTTTTGGGTTGGCCTGCTGATTAGGAAGTGGTCTCAATAAAACATTGATGGCCAGTAGTATTATTTTCAAGAAGGTGTTTTGGAAGTAGAAAAACATTTCTTTGACAACTTTCCGCAATACCATATAACTAATATTCTATCCGTTACTTAATGTTTTCATTAAGATTGTTAAAAAATAATCCCATCTGAATCCTCCATAGCAATTATGTAAAATCATTTATACAATTAATATTTCATTTAAAAAATAAAGCATTTTTAAATTATTTTTGTAGATATCAATTTGATAAATACATCTATAAAACAGGAAAAAGAGCTTCACATGTGGAGATTTTCATATGGCTTAGAAATACCAAATATATCCTGTAAGCGATTACTCCCTAAAGCAACATGAAATGTGCTTATATGAAAACTAAGAAACCAAAAAAGTATTGGAAACTCTGGAAGAAAACCGGAAAGCTAATTTTTTGCAGCTTTTTAAACTTTATTCCTGCCAAAAATGTTTTACTTCGGAAAATCACAAACAGTTCATGAATTATTGGGGTAATTTATTAAAAATTATGTGGCAAAAGAAAGCTTTCAATTCTGTCAATAGCAAAAATTTTTGCTTATGGAAAAATATTTTATACCTTTAATGTACGAAATATGCCCTTAATATGCAATCTAAAATATTTCACCGCAAAACGGAAATTATAACGTGTCAAAAGGAAATAATGAAAGGGTATAAAATTCAATCGATGTCATCTAATATTTTTCCCAGAATAAGAAAAGTATTAGATTATATTGTCATACAATGACAAGTTATATAATAAAACAGAAAATAATGCTATGTTTTTCCGGATAAACTTAACGAAACAAGGTAGTTCTTAAAACAAGCTTTGGTCTTAAGGTAAGAACTACAAAGTAAATAATGTCAACATAAGTAAAATAAACAAATAGTTAAAAGGGCGTTGAAAAGACCTTTTGCTTATATCGATGGATGTATTGTTCACCATTAAATATATCCTTTTCTCACCTTCCACATTCATAATCAAATTTTGACTCCTTCATCAATACTCGAACGCCGCCCACAAAAAAAACTTATCAGCACGAGTAGAACGAGCCCAAATTCGATGAGTTTACGTGATCCTTTGCATACTTTCCATCTCAATCATCAGATCCTAGCTCTTCCACTGGTACCACTTCATTCTTCATAATAAAATAATGCAAATTAAGAAAAAGCTTCTGATAATTTAACGAAACTAATATCACTATTTAAAAAACACATAATACCCTATTCAATACAAAGTAGATTTTCCACTTGTTTATAATTAATAAAAAAACAACAACATTACAGTACGACCACTCCCTATTAGATCTTCCATCCTCAACCCATTCGCTTCGCCCGGCTCGCCCTATACATCTTTTAATATTAGTTGGAATGTTTGACAGCGAAACTGACTGATAACAGGTTGCCCTTATAAAAAATACGGATGGAAAAAGTGGAAATTAAACGAAGTTTTCCCTCGTCGACTGCCGATGTCTCGCGCTTGTTTGGTTTGACGCGTTTTCCTGCTCGCTGTCGCGCCCTACTGACTTGTTTATTTTCTTATTAATTGAGGTATGTCATTGTACGAAGTCTGCGCTTAACAACCTCTTTTGGGTGCGAAAAATATGTTTTGATAGTCTGTGTCTTAAATAACAATTATACATTAAAAATTTATCTCTTTAACAAATCCACTCAGTTAAGATTGAACTAATTAATACAACTTTACAATTTTGAAATAACTTACTAGACATTAACTTCCTTCTGTCAGGTAAAAATAAATACTTGATTAAATGGTTGGATACATAGTTTACTCAGCTTTACGACTACAATAATATGATAGGTTATTCAAAATTAAATGAAACTACGTGATGCAGTATTATTTGTACTTTCAGTAGTTATTTACCACAACCTAGCTTTCATTGTATTACCACATCTTCAGGTAGACTTTTAGCAAATATAACTTTGCTAATAGTCCACCTGAAGATGTTGTAATACAACGAAACCTAGGTCATGGTAAAGAACTTAAAGAAAGTAGAAATAATACTGCATCACCTAGTTTCATTTAATTGTGAATAATGAATTTCTACAAAATTAATGATAAATATATTCAATATGATAGGTTATATTGGTAAATTAGTCAAAGTACCTGAATTTCATTGTCCATATAAGTAACAAGCCGTGATTAGATGCTATAAATTTGGCTACGATTTCTACGGTTTTTGGTACATACGGTTTCACAAAAATTTACAAAATTAGTCTTAATAACTCAGTTTACTATCAAATATTTCATTAAATTTGTCTAATTAAAAACCATCTAATTAAAAACTGGAAATAAGATCATTTAAATAACATTTTCAGAACTAAAATTGCAAAATGTGTGAAAAAAACGTAAATAATAGCTTTAATTGGAAACGCTAACGTATCTAAAAGATAATCTAATGGTTTTAAATATTAATTTTAAAATTGTGAAAAACCATTTTGGTACTCCGTATAAAAGGTCCTTTCAAACGATACTCCAAAGGATATATAAAAATACAAAAACTTTTTTAAGAGAACTTTAATCACTTAACAATTCTCTATTTAGTGATTCTTACATTAAGAATTTATTTAACAATTTATGCATTAGAAAAATTATCTAGTGCAAAAGACATGGGTTAAAAATGTAATATTATATCAAATTCCTACGTCACTTAACTTCTGAAAAAATTGGAAAACCAACGTATGAGTAATGTTAAAAGGGTTCCTTTTTTTCTATATAAACGCGGGTACCTAAATTTTACTTTAGCGTTGAATTCTCAATCTAAAGTAATAATTTAGAAGTAGATGATTAAATTTAAAAATTTTCATCGCATTAAATAATAAAACAATCGTAATTTTTTTCATACCAGTCAAACTAAAACATCTTTCAACTTACAGCGAGCTCTTATACAAAAAAAATCGACTTACGAAAAAAAATTAAACTCGTAAAATTAGAAACTTAATGAAAGCAAATAGAGTTCGTGCAAGAGTGCAGACGGAGCAGGGCAACTCTCACACGACGCACCCATAATTAATGATTACAGCCATTAGTAGGGCGGATTAGCCAAAGATATCCCTTTCTTATCTCCCGGGCTGATCCCTGAGGATGTCCTAGTGAGATCCTTAATGAGCCTAGACCTCGTGGTCGCCTGAATGTGACAATTGGGATTAGGCCTTAATCTCTGATCATTCGTTAGAACTGTTCGGCAGATATGGACGTATGGTTTCGTGGCTGTTTGAGGTTAACCAATGTAGGTTGTAGGTGCTTGAGCGGGCTTTATGGAGTACCTTAGCGCGAAATGTTGCTTGTGTGAGTATTATTTAATTAAGTATTAGATGTCGTGTTATAATTATGTAATAAGTGTATATATAAACATATGGCATCCGGACACCACTTATAATTTACAAAAATTATTTGTGATTCAAATTCGGAAACACTACAAAGTAAGGAACAATAGAACATTTTCGAAGTATCGGTAGGCAAGAAAGTCTGCGAATACAATAGAAATCTGGCGGTGCAGTAAGCTCTGTTCATGATACTTTTGATCTGTTGTTCAAAGATAGTTTGATGTCCAGAATAATACTCAGATTTCGTATTTTAGTTGGGCTTTGGACTATTTCCATCTATTTAATAATGATAAATATTTACAAATTTACTACGCATAAAGCTACTGGATTCACAATGTTTTGGACTCAAATACAAAGGAGAATGTCCAGTTTGTATGGAGTATTTGACCTAGTTTTGAACATGAATGATGGATATATCATATACAAACCATATAGAGTATGCATATACAAACCAAAATATATAAATTTTGGCTCAGTGATGGAGCTCAGCTCTTCAAAAAAGGCATAAATATGTATGATTTTGAGGTTATAATTAGTTGACTGCTATTATTATGTAATATTGTTTACAGATAAAGGGATTTTTAATGTTATATTGGAATTTGTTATTGCTCTATTTTATATTGGCCTGTCCCAATTTACTATTAACGAGACATCAATAGTACAAAAATAAAGACTTTTAATTGACGTTAATTATATACATTTACCAGTTCTTATCTCATTTAAATTTTATATTAATGGTTTAGACAAAAAAAATTGGCATTTTTGTACTTATTAATACTTACAAATCTGCCTACTTGTCACAATAGCTGTAAAGTTATTCATAGTTAATAAGCGTGGAATAAATGAAGTAACTTCATTTGATAATTTTTTTGGTAAAAATATTTGATTTCTTTAAAACATCTTTATATATATATATATATATATATATATATATATATATATATATATATATATATTTCATACAGCGAATATTCGAGACTTTTACGAAAGTATTTAAATAGTATTGATACTAGCTCCCCCAACTTAATATTGCCTACAAGTATCGATAATATATGATTGTCACTAACCCATTTCCACTTTCACATTATGGCAAGAAGAAAACTTTTTTCTTGAGGCAGTGGATCTATTTGTGTCTATCATATTAAAATTTAGATGGGTAGCTTTCACACTAGGAAAGTTCTGAGGGCAAACAAAAAGGAAGAAGAAGTTTAATTAGAGTCTTAGAATAATTCTACCTGTGTTTCATCTTTGCTCATGACAAGGTCAGAATTGAGATTTCTCCTTTGTCTCTCTTACAGATAACCAACTTGCATATTATTATTCGGCAAGTATGCTTCGATAACAAAACTCTATATTATCTGATCTATAAATAAAAGAGCCTTTAATTTCATGATCATGATATATATCGATGAAAAGCTTTTCGGACAAAGCCTATTTTATGTACAAAAAAGAAAGGGGCATAATATGTTACCCTTTATAAGCCAACAATATAAATATTTTATAAGCAGGACACAAAATAAAGTAATAATATTTGATTATGACTTTTCAAGAAAACACGTGTACATGCTAAATAAAAAAGTACTTGCGGCGTGGCTCTACACTTTATAACGCAATGATGCCAATGTATACAAAGCAGATTTGAAAGTAAAGATCGTTTCTGAATATTCCCACAAAAGCTCTGCTATAGTTATGCTTCTCACGTACTCGGAATTCATTTATTCATAAGCCAGAAATACCATTATAGGAAAAGGACGATAAGAAATACGACGGTGAGTTCTTTCTGAACTTCTTGGATTTCGCATCGATAATAAAAAGAGAACTGGATAAGGCATACTGATATGTGCTAACCTATTTTCATTATCTTGAAATAGTTTTTCTTCACTCTGTGGGTAATATCTGAGCAATTGGAAATTATGTTGTTTATAGATATTTGTATTCGTTAATATTTGAAAGTTTTAATACTAAATACTTTAGAGTATTGGAAAACATAGTTTTTTGTTTTGTTGATCGTGACGTAATATTTGAAACACTCCTCCCTCTATTGATGTGCCTTGAGACTAAAATTTTAAAAAAGTATTCAGATAAAAAAATATATTTGATCAATTAAATCAAATATGCCACAAGACCTAAAGGTTTTTGCAATATTTAATAAGACCGTATAGCGAATATGGCGAACAGTTATAAAAAATAGAATTTGAAGCAAAATTGTTGACACTACTGTATATTATTAAATATTTTAATAAAAATACTATCCATAGTAATTTGAGTTGAATTAATATTTTATCTGCAGAGGATTTCTGGAAATATTTCATGATAAACAGAAAAATAGGTTTCATTCCAAAAAAAGTAAAGTTTCTAAATCACTGTTTCAAATCATCCTTGAGGTTTAAATGTACTGAAGAATAAATACAAAAGGATACTGTATTGCTTTGCTCCAACGTGAATTAGGGCAGAGAGGAAATAGTTTTACTTTGCTGGCGAATACTTTTGAATAGTTCTGACCATAAATATTAATTTTCCTCTACCAATCACTAAAACACTGTTCTTGCAACCTACTTTTATATATGCGAACTATCCTTAATAACTATCTTTTATAAGTAGAATAGTTTCGAACTACGTATAACTTACATCCAATGAAAAAATCTAATATTTACAAAAATAGAACAACATTAATAAATGGATTTGAACCAGATATAAATTACACCCAAGGAAAATAGGTAATATCTTCAGAAATTGAATAGCACTAATATATAAATCTGAACCACTGATAATTTACCTACATTAGAAGAATATAATATTTAAAGAAATAAAACAATAGTATTAATTAGATTTGAACCATAGATAAATCACATCCAAAGGGAATACTTAAGATCTACAGAAATAGAACGACATAAATAAATTCATTTGGACCATAGATAATTTGCACCAAAGCAAAATAGATAATATCTACAGAAATATAATAACACTAAAAGTATGGATATAATTAGAACAATAATATCGATGTTTGAACCAAATATAATAAATAACCAATGTAACAACTAGCGAGGGTTCCTTAATTGCACAGGAATACTTCTATTTAGTCTTGCATTTGTATGTGTCCGTTCGTCTGTCGCAAACTTGTAATTTCTGCAGTTTTATTCTCACATATATGGAATTTTGCAAATATATGTTGCATATAATAATCCGTGAGGAAATAGGGATGACTAAAATTTTTGGCATACCGCGTTCTGATGATTATCATAAAATAAATATTTTAAAATGCAGTTTAGTTTCTTTCAAGTCGACGTAAACATCGAATAAAATCTTCATATAATTCGCATATAACACGTTTTAATTTTACAATCTATATAAATTTAATAAGAAATGTCGTACTGGAAATATAAGGACTTATTATATTCAAGAGGAACATGAAACGTAAGGAAAAAGAAAAGTACCCCTGAAGATTTTCCTTGAACCTTTCGATTGTACTTGATTTCACACGACTGACTTTCCCCTAATATATTTTCTCTAACGAAGGAAAGCTACGAATAAAAGGTATATTTAATGAATATAATTTATTTACAAAATTATTAAATCTTTTCAACTTAATGATGTTTAAGCTTGAGAAAACCAAAATATAACTAACTGAAACTATAAACGAGCTATATACTGAAATTATTAAATACGTAAATTTAATCTTTTATTTATTAAATTCAAAGAGAAGATAAATTAGAAGCAATGAAGATAGAAATGAGTATTTTTAGAGCCATAAAGTAAATTTAGATTTAAAATAAATGACGACAAATCTTTGTGATATTTGTGAAAGAAAATTTATTGTAAATTTGTGGTTCTCTCGACCGTTATATGCATGTCGTTTTACAATCAAATCGTTATCTGCAAAGCTGTGGTTTAACTTCTAACTAGAATATTTTAAACTAATAATACAGGTAATACATTTTATAACATTTTCAAGAATGTTAAAAATATAAATAAAAAAAAGTTATATCAAAAAATACATATCCTATGAGCAATGAGTTTGCGCACAAAATTCTGTACAGTTATAATGAATGACCTTTTTAAAAAAATTTGGCATTTAGTTTTTAGCAAAAATTTTAATTAAACAAGATTTTATTTGTCAGTTAATACCTTAAACTCTCAATATATGTTTCAATTAGTGTGTATCAATCTACATTGCGTAAACAAATTAAATATAAATTTCTATTCATTTTGACACAGTATTTCAATTATTTTCTTAAAAATAAATTAATCTGCTCTAACACACAATTAATTATCCCAATGATTATGGAAAAGAAGTGCCTAATATTTACTTCGAACACAGACATTTATTATCAAATACTTATTCTTCATTAATCAACATCAAATTACAGTTCATATAAAATTCAGTATCTTTCGTTCAGATTTTAATGTTTTAATTACTTCCGCGTACTCAGTACGAAATTAAAGCCACAATAAAGATTATAATCAATATCCTCAAGACCAAGAGTATTTATTTACAGGTTGATTAATAATTGCTTTAATGTTTAATAAAATCTAATTGATTGAGATTTTGTGGAATAAATCACATTATAGTTTTGAATATATTATCGGGTATGTGGGTCATATGACTCATTTTTTATGAACTAATCGTATATCAGAGATCAATTTCATATAGATGTTTAGATAGACATTTACTTAACTTATGTTTAATAACAAAGTGAAGGAAAACTAATATAATTTAAAGTGTATTATTGACCAATTTATAAGCATTTGTATAACTGAATTTAAAAATAATGTCAATCCCTTCATAACTGTAATAATCTGATAAAAAATAAATTTGTTTTCAAATAACTAATCTCGTAACATAAATTTAAAATTAATGATTGTAAAATGAATCGAACACAAGTTATTTCGTACTATTTAAGAAAAAAAAATTAAACCAAAAAGAATTGAATATTAGTGTTGATTTCGTTTATTTTACATTGATTTAGTTAAAGAGATGTCTCCTTAACTATTATTTAAAACGCTTAACAATCATGAACTAACCAATGTGTATACATAGCGAAAAACGATAAGATTGTATGTTTGTTGCTAGGAGACTAGGAGAAAATTTCAGAGCAGATCTATTTCAGATAATACATATATATATATATATATATATATATATATATATATATATATATATATATATTCAAGATCAAAGTAAGTCCACAGTGTTTCTACTTGGAAAGTTTACATTTTGGCTGAAAGCGGTTGAGTTTGAGACTTTGGAATACGGTTATTATGTCCAAAATTTCCAAAATTATACTCTGGAATTATCCTTACAAAAATGAGTAATATGACGGGTCTTCCGTTTATTCTTTGTAGTATCAAAATCAATGCGAAACTGTTAAAATTATGAAAGTCTAATATATTCAGATTCTTTTCGTCGTCCTGAAAGTTAATCTACGTAATAAATGATGGTACGTCACGCTGCTCTTTCTCTCATTAAAAAGGCAAGACTAAAAACTAATACTTATTTAAAATGTCAATAGTAAAGTGTCAATAAAAACAAATATTCAAAAAAAAATTTATTACAACTAGCTACCAATGTAAAATTTTGAAGTAAATCCTTTGACCATTTTCTACAAGACTAAAGATGTATACTTTTTTTTAAATGTCTATATTAAAGTATTAATAAAAATAAAAATTCAATAAATAGTCAAAAAAAATTAACTACAACAAATGCTTGGACCATTTTCTTAGGAAATCGGATTATAAACTTGTTTGTCATATGGTCTTAAATTTTAAAATTAGAAAATTTTAAAGGGAAATTTCTAAAGATGCTTTGAAAAATTATAACGTACATTAACATAAATAGGCCAGAAAAATGGAAGGAGGGCTTTTAAAACATGGTCAGATATTAGGCAGGATTCATGATGGGTTTTAGTGGGTTCTGTATCAATCATTTTTATTAATCTTAACACGATGAGGATTTCTTTCTAGGGTTTGGCAGCAAAGTAGAGCCTTTTGTAACCCGTACGAAAATTGAAAAAAAAACGTGTTTTATCTGCTTATCAAAGTCAAATTTCTAACGGAACACGGTCTTTTTGAAATTGACTAATCAAAAATGGTTAGATTTTGATTAGATATTGCAGAATTGAAACGAGAACCCATTCTACGGTTTTATGTATAAATGAATTAGTAACCGGTTATTTCTTTAGTTCCAAGCCCATATAAAAATGAACAATTTAAGCATATAACTTTATTACAAAAACTGTTTCAAATAAAATTATCAAAATCTTCGACTTTTCCATTTGTTGATTACCTTGTAAAATAACTTCAAGAAAAATTTTATAAATATTATTATACGTATAATATATATTAACTTATAAAATATAGTAAATCGCAAGAATCTATTTTGGGTGCGAAATGCTTATTACGCAAGTTCGACTCACATTTGACGCATTTGATAATATATTTCACTAAATCTTCAAAAATCCTTTTCAATAAACCGTGATACTGATATTAATATTTAACACTTGGTTTAACAATTATGAAAGATAGCTCTCGTAACAATAAATATTTCGTCTGCAAACTAAATGTTTTAGATTTATAGCACTAGGTAGAAAGATAAAATTATTTGTTTATTTATTCATATATTATTAGAGATGAGTGTTAGTTCAAATTGTTCGTGTTACAGCAAAGCAAAAATATTGACTTAATTGGCAAATATATTGATTAAAAGTGATTTCTATCAGATAAAGTGACAAATCTCAATAATTTTTTTCCATTATAAGTTAATGAGATCTTACTAAAAAAATTATAACAATGGGGTTAAAAAAATCTATACTATAAACGTGTTACTTACGAAATACGCGACTGTACGATAACGCGGAATCCTTTTATTTAGCAACTAAAAATACATTTGTAAGAAAAATTTATTTTCCGAATCGTGAGTTATATAAACCCTGTACATACTCATGAAGCCATTATATACTTGTGGAACTGGCCTGTCACGTTTATTGTTTGCGAAGGTCTAAACCGCGACATCGTCCTATATTTGCGAAGACTAATATTTCGCCCGAACAAATCGAATGAACTGCTGCCTCAACCCGTATAACAAAACATTAAAACTCAATAAGCCGACCCACACGGCGCGGAAAGGAATGAAGCTTCCACCCGAGCTTTATCTTGAACTTTGAACAAAAAGCTCGCGGGACGTGGCGGCTCGCAGGCGGCGTCTCTACTGTTGCAGCGAGCGACGCGGAATGTAATTACACATCTGCAGCGTGGCGGAAGGTGAGAGGGTGGGTGAAGGCAGTCGTGTTAGTTAGATTGCGTGTGAATTTTAATATTGCAATTGTTCGAGCATATTCACTGTTTTTTGACGCAGAGGCAGCGTTAGTCGTTTTTGTCAATCTTAGCGTTCATGGGTAAAGAATAAAAAAAAACATTTTGCGTGTTTATTCCTTAATTACGATTGTCTTGGAATGTAGAAAATAGGTAACACTGTATATAAAATTGAATATCAATATCATCTATCAATATATATATATCTCTTACCGTCAAGGCAGCTTTCGTAAGAAACGCATTCGCTTGACTATTTTTTCATTGACAATTTTTCGTGGAGACAATTTTTCATGGAGGCCAGTTTTGCAACGTAATTGCAAAACTATTCTCTATGAAAAATGTTTTAATGGAATAATATACAACCTATATACATCCTGAAGGTCCTTTCTAAACATTAGTGAGAATTATTTTAATAATCATGCCCTTCCGTCAGTGATCATTAAATGCCTCAGCTCCTTTTACCAAACGACATCGGTTATCGGAATCGAGGGGATACATCGCCTGGATACTCGAGACGATCAGTCACCAAATAATTGTATATCTAACTTACACCACCGATGAAACAGAATCCGGTGTTTTCGCCGAACAATGTAACAGAAGTCGGTATTTTCACCAAATACCGTTATATTTTTTATTTCTTTTATAAATCGTAACGTGATGACATATGGACTATAATCGTCTTCAAAGCCTTTCGGCTTTCTATTATTTTTAACCAGACTACTGGTTCATGTATCACGTATCTAAACAGAAAGTAAAAAATATTATATATATTGGAGTGTAGATTAGAATGTCCTTATCATTAATGTTACCAAATTGTGTTAGAAAGCGACAAAAAAATGGAGGAAAATATCAAATTAAATCGAGTATATCGAGTTAAGTTTAATTTATGTCATATTGCCTTCTTATTTCTTTATTAAATACGTTAATCATTAAACTGAAGGAAGCAGAATTAACTATGATTAAGTGACCTAAATAGAGTTCTTCGCAGAACTTAGTGTTTTTATTCAGTAAAGAACACTAATTAGAAGACAATTAATCGAAAGAAACGCACGATAGTTTCAAATGTTTTCGTTCAAGAACATAAAAAAACAATGCAAAAATTTTCTGTAACTTGAATTTCTTATTATATATGTGGGAAAAATAATTAAGTTACTTATGTTGTTATTCAACCCAAACCATTTTTCCATGAGTATTATTTCCACTGAAGTCAATAAAGAGTTTGCCCGAATAATTGACACATGTATCATAACAGTTCTCATTTTTAGAATAAAAACATAAGTTCTCTCTGAATAATCTAATTGCTAACTGCGAGTGACCATAAATTGATAGAGAGGAAACCGGTAAGAATAACACTGAGCGACCGTAAAAACATGTGGCAGACACGACGGAACAAAATCGCCAATGTTTCCAAGCGTATAGCTAAACTTGTGTAAAAATGGGCATGTTCTTTTTTGTGTGAAAAAACTTGTGTGAAAATGGGCATCTTCTTCTTTGAAACAGATAATCTTCTTGATGATACTAAACACAACAGAACTATAAACAGAACATATAGTAACAAGGGTTTTACAGTTTATCTTAGTGTCAAATTCTTGCACAAACAAGGAAAATTAGCTAAGTTTTGCTATTGCCGTAAACTCTAATTTAATGACATACGTAAAGTTTCCAAATTCTATATCGCCAGTATTTTTAAACAAAAAGTCTTCCTGTGGATGCTAAAATTTCAAAATTTTGTAGAGAATTAGTGACTGATCTCGTTATAATGAGGAAACAGAACATATAACAACGAGAGTTTTACAATTCATCTTAGTGTTAAATTCTTGCAGAAACTAGAAAAATTACATAAAATATGGGTCCATATCTCTCTGGTTTATTCTATAACTTTACAAAAATTCAATATGTAAACTTCGTTGTGGCTAAGTTTTGCTATTGCTGTAAACCCTAATTTAATAACACTCAAACTATTTTCAAATTGTGTAACTCCATTTCTGCAGAAAAAATGCAATGTTATTTTTGAAATTAGCAAAAAACTATTCATTAAATGCGTATATTACGTAGTCGATGGAAATTTAAAAAAGGCACCAAGTGCATGTTAGTATAAGCACAACTTAGGGTTTCATTGTTAATTCCATCTTTTGAAAGTATTAACATACGTTAATTTAAATAATTTCATCAAAGATTCAGTAACCAGTGGCTATGATTTTTGAACTCGGGGTTTCAAATAACACAACTAAAATACTACAGACCAATGACGGGCAACAGCACCATTGATTCCAAAAACACTGCGACAGCTACCTACCTGTCCAGATTATGGACATTAACTCCAATGATTGCGCATTGGAGAGGACTTCGTCCAGCAGTGGAATGAGATGGAATGTTAATGATGACCATGTTTTAATTGAATTACATTAAAGACTCCTTCCCTGCACAATTCAGGTTGTTTTAAATAAATATTTTGCAATCACGGTTTAATATTGAGAAACCACAAAAGAAAACTTAATTTAATTTTGAGGGAACTAACCAGTGATTCCCAATTCTTTGAAATGAGGAAAAATATTTTTGCCCCTAATCTACATATGCGGCATCTACGTATTAGCTTTATAGTTAAAATCTCCATATCGAATAGATAAATCTAAACCTGTAACTATAGTGAAAAACAAACGGACAAACGGACGAATATGACTAACAGCAAGGGCCTCCAGGTAAAATAGTACAAAAAATATAAACAATTTTTTTTATTTTTTCCCCAAAATTTTCTCAAAAGAAATTTAAAAACATAGTAGGTTTATTCTAAACCTTTATATAATATTTACGTAACCGTATCTCAGTTACAACAACACTATATGGAATGTATATAGTATGAATGTATATAGTATAGATAACCTTTTCGGCTCTTACCTGCAGTGCACTCTTTAAACAAAGGTACGCTCACTAAAGATCACTTTATAAAGAAACATTAGTGCAAACCCATTACCGCTTCAAGTGGCCGGAAGTGGAAATATATTCGGAAAACAAGCGCCGAACCTCTGAACCGCCGAAGGGAAACTTTTTGCCTTTTTTCCACGGATTTTCCTCCCCGCCGCAAAGCTGAGACTAACCGCAACTTAATTTCTACTCCGCGCCTGCAAATTAGCATTTTCCCAAAATAAAACAATAAAACTTAACATTTTGCAAAGATTCATGCCCTACGCTTGAGTTAAGTTAAACAATAATTAAATTTAAATTAAAAGAGTCTTAAATTAAAGCTGAATTTTATGTAAATTGGAATTGTGGTTAAGATAACACGAGTATATATGTAGAGTGATAGCACTCGAACTGTATAGGTATTCCATCTTTTACGTGTTTACGTGAAGTTAACTTTATTGAAAGAGTAAATATTTAGCTAATAGTTTAAAATAAATCTTTGCGCATGTTTATAAACTTGTTTTAATAACGTCTTATTATCTTATTAATTGTTTTTCTTAGCAAAACTTTTTTGCTATTGGACTTACACACTTTTTGTGTTAATATCTGAAATTTATTCAACCATATAAAATAACTTAATCGAGAACGATTAGCGTCATACTGCGAGAGTTTCCTACACATTTAGGTCTTTATAAAAACATAAGAACACATAGAATTTTCGTAAAACTATTTAGGTACATTAATTTTTCACAACTTAAGTATATTGCTACCATATTTTTCACCGGCGTTAAAATATGGTGCACATTTAAAAAATTACAAGATCTAGGATAAACACTATAAGTTTCCTGAAAATTTTGCGTAAACTTCTGAAAACCCAATTTTTTATAACTTTATGTTAAATAATTTTGGAAATAGGCGTATTTTCCATTATATCTCTGAAGATTTTCTACCTAAAAATATTAAAAGAATATTTGTGTAGCTCCTATTAACCCTTTCAAACTATATATATATATATATATATATATAAGAAAAAAAATCAAGATTACTTGTGGAATTTTTTTTAACCTACCTACAATTATGTAAATATTTTTGAAAGTCGTATATTAAAATAAGTGAGGATTAGGATATTTTATCACTAAGCAAAATCATCAGTTTCTACGTCAAGCATTTTCTGAGAAAAGAGGAAAAAACTACTGCGATAGACAGACACGCAACCGATATTATAACTGTTTCTGATTTCATTTTGAGGTACAGTACCATAAAAACATGCTAAATAACTTAAATCCCACGATCGACAAATATGAGATAAAGTATATGATAGTAACTACATTATGATATGAATTTGACAGTCACTACACTAGATAAACTACATGGATTAGTAGATAGAATACAAATAACAGCTTACCTTTAAGTTATAGGTATAAGTTATAGGTAGACCGAAGTTCATCGGTTCAGACGTTTAAAGCCTTGCAGTAATGCACATGAAAGGAAATGGATTTAAATCAACATTGAGTATAGAATCTTCTGCCCTCAAGATCATTGACTTTAGAAAGCAACCTTTATCGGATTAGGTAAAATAACTGATAATGGGGAATACGTCGCATATTTTAATAACATATGCAATGGCCTAATGTAGAACAAACAAAAGTTTTAGTACATGAATTCAGAAGTACACACACACACATACCTACACACACACACACACACATATATATATATATATATATATATATATATATATATATTTATATATATATACATACATACATACATACATATATATATATATATATATATATATATATATATATATATATATATATATATGTATATATATATCTTTCAGTCATTGGTTTCCGGGACCTTAAACAGTTCATCAATCTACCTTGTGGGAGGCCGTTCCCCTATACGAATGTCTTTGTTACAGATCGTAGAAAACACCAGGTTTTTCCATAATTCCCTGAAAGACTTGGAGACTTTTTTATTAATATAATACAGAATATGTTAAGAATAACCTATCACTTCCACATACAATGGCAACTGACAACATACTCATTTAGCAGAATTTAATCTTCAAAGGCTGAGGTATTTTGAACGACAAGATAGGACAAGGTTTTGCAAACGCTGCTGAACCAAATTGGATTTTCCATTTGACCTCGTTCCCAAACTTTCAGTGCACGCATACCGTACATTACGCGGCATCAACAAAGCGGCGCAGCTAACACCTTATTCGGCTATTAATTATTGAAGAAAAATGTATTATACTGGAAATTTAGTGTTTTTATCAATATTTTTGCATGATGGTTCTTTTTAAGATAATGAAACCTTACAATGAAATTAAAGTTAAAAAAATGTTAAAATAAAGTAATATTTTCTCAGTTGTAAAGACCCAAACGAAATTCAATTAACAATCCATATGTGTATGTATATATAAATATATATATATATATATATATATATATATATAATCACCTTCGTACAATACAATTGTTATAATGTTCCCATTTACGTAGAAATCTGGATATTTTATATAAATCTGCTAATAACTGAGGAATTTTGTACTTTTTGCATCGCTACACTCGATTGAGTTTCAATATTTTTAACTGTAATGGAACTACTTAATTTACAGAATATTACATTTAACTGCATCACTTTACGTACCAATATAACTTTGGATAAAGATTTTCTTATTTTCAGTGTTTTTTTTAACTATTTCAAACATATTCTCGTATATCATGCACACTAGCGTATTGCACAAATAGGTTAATCAAGATTTGTCTTGGTATAATTAAGATGATTTACGAATTATTATTCATAAAATATTTTCAATATATTTGAAGATTTATCTTAGTTTTCTACGAGTATACAAGTAAATTAAGGCTTTCCCATTATTACTTAGAAGCATATCAGATAGTGTGGCTTAGTTGAAAAAAAGAAAGGTGCGTGTACTTATGTACGCGCTTGAGAAGTTATACTTCTTTGGCATCATTAAATAATACATACGGATAGATAACCTCAATTATATTGGAGCACTTGAAAAAGTCTATAAACACAATTGTTTCACTAATATTTACGAATAGTAAATATATGAATCAAAATATTGAATTTATATCACTACTGAATATAATTTATCAGCACATATATAAATCGCACTTATATGAAATTAAAACAAGTGTGTGAATGTAGACACTAGAAACATGTGGATAAATACTATGAATATGAAAACAGTGAACAGAGGCGTCGATGGTGCCAATAGCTTTTGTTTCGAGACTGCAACCGCTGCAACTTCATACTATAACTTTTGTGTGACGAATCTTAAAATTTCACTCTCATCATTTTTTCATAACGCGCCTAAAAAAATTATAACTTCAGTAATAATTTAAAATAATTTGGTATTATTACGAAAAGAGAGTAACATGGAATTAGAGGGCAGGTAGAAGCCATTTATTACGAAAAGAATTTTCGATAATCCTTATGGAGGCTCAGGATTCATTTGATTCCGAAGTTTCCTAACTTGAACAACGAAGAATTTATAAGAAGAAAAATTATTGTATTTGAGAAAAGAAGATTTGTCTTCAGAGTGTAACCCTGAATAAACTGAGACAACAAAACGTGTAACCCTAAGCTGAGATAGGTTCAACAATTCATGTTATTCAAAATATCGGATAAAAGGATAAACGGCATGAGACGATATCGATAAAAAAACTCCCATCCATTTAATATTAAACTTGTATTAAGAAATATGATCATATTTTTTGAGACCAGAAATATAATGAATGTACAGATTGCAAAGACGCTCAAACTTTTATGATTTCACGTTCTGTCAAAAGACTTGCTTTTCATTTACGTTATTGCATTCACGTAGCCTTGATCGTTTTTCCAATACGACCATCTTGAATTTAATAGCACTGAAATTCTCTAATTATACACTACTTCATTATCTAATGACGTTTCAAAATGATTGGTTAGTTTTATATTTGATTTTAAATAATGTGTGTGTTTCTCTATTTCATTAATTATTATATACCTTATTATTTATAATGTATATTATTGCTCTTTTGATGTATGTGTATATGCTTTGGAATAACCTGTAAGTTGGTCATAGAATTTTTCGTCAAGAAAATAAATGAATAAATGGTTGCGGACAAGATTTGTTTAGGATAAATTAACCTAAATTGATCCTACTAGGAGGCGACGGACGTGCGAAAGGTGATGAGCAAAATAGTGGAATTTTAAGGGTTCCGTCCCTCAAAATTAAAAATAAACGGAACCCTTATAGAATAATTTTATTTACCGATCATTCTGGCGTTGGTTAAAGCCCTTTTTCTCAAAAACAGCTTCAGATATGAAGTTAGTACACTTAACAATACTTTAAACGTATTTTTTTGTTGATTATACCGTCACCAAAACTTATAGGGTATTTCCTGTCGACCAGAAAATCTTGAAAGTCAGCATAACGGGAGGTATTATAGCACAAGCAAATAAAAAAAAATTCAAATATCTGCGATTTCTAATCCCGTGGAGAATTATAAATTTTTTAAACAAGTGCCTGTGAAGGATACAGCAGAGAATAATATTTAGGTTTTTTTATATTCACGACTTTCTCAGATAGAATGCGACTGTTATGTTAAAGTTTGGCGTAGAGTACATCTTAATAAATTACATATTTTGTACTAGTTATCTTTTTTAAAATATCAACATGAGGTGTGAAGAGAGAATAAATAGAAGATTTAGTTTTTTTTTTATTTTATATATCTTCTGGAGTATCGTTTGAATGGTCTTATTACGAAGAAAGCGAAAATATTTTTTTTAAATTGTGTATTTAACATATAAAGATAAGTGCACAGGGCAGGTTATAAAATGAAAAAAAATCTATCTCGCTACTTTAAAACTTTTAAACAACGCCTAAATAAATGCATTTACTTCTAATATACTAGTATAAAAAGTCAATATCATGCGTTTTAGGATATCTTCACTAATAATGCAAAAATACCCAGGCGAGATTAATTCCGTATCACGACTATTTATTATTAAGGCTAAATTCTATGGAGAGCCTTTGTGCGTACCACCATATCACGCATGATCCCTGGCATGCTTTATCAGCTCTGTACATTGATCTTCATCAACCACGTTATCCAATTATCATGGTATCGAACGTCAAGATCTTCTTTAGCATCCAGGACGTACTGCAGGACTTGTCGGGCCTCTTTGTCTTACGTAATATTTTCTTCGGTTTCTAGCCAATGAACGTGTGCCTTTCAAATCTAGATAATTAAATTAAAAGAGTGCACACCGTTGGTTAGAACACGAAAGTATAACATAACTCTATTCACCCTACTTTAAGAACTCCGCCAAGAGCTGAATTTGGCTCTTAGTAGAGTTCGTAGAGTTCTTTTTTGGTGCTGATTCATCATGTATCTTAATGGTCAACTGGGCCGTATATCTTCCTCAGTTCCAACCAAACCACCTATTAAACAGCTGTTATTTTCCCACTTCTCACATTAACTACTTGCCTTAGGAGAAACCGGGATATTATCGCATTATATCTCTCTAATATTGTTTTGACGAAAGCGGGAAGGCCAAGCTAAAACAGATCAATAGTGTTTCAATAGTCTTACTATATGTATATGATGCTTATGTCATGGTTTTTAATAAAACGTTTAATAATATCTGCGTAATTAATATTTAGAAGAAACTGCTAGTACTTATCACTAACGAATAATTAACGAAAAAGGCAAATTTCTATAATATTGGATGCGCATTTGACTAACTCGTCACAAGTCAAAATCTTTATAAGTCTTACTACTTACTACGGATCCTGAAAAATCAATGAAAATATTCCCAATGATCTTGAATTTCAAAGTAACTTAAAAATAGGTTAGTAACAATACCATTTTAAGTAATGATGTATCTTTCACTGTTATATCTTCATCGCATATTTTACAATAACTTGAATATAAGAGTCGTAAATGAGATTAAATTAGAGCACAAAGGGGCAAAAATGTGACCTCAAAATGTTTCATGAAATAATTATGTCCACGTCTTTTCAATCAACTTATGGAATTTAAGAATTCAGAAAATGCGTTGGATGTAATAAAGGTTCTTTCAATATCGATCGTATAATCGCTATCTGTAAAACTCTATTAACTATCTCTTTGACGTTTTCCACCATTATTTCTTAAACACTATCGGCCGTTGTTATTTTAATGATATCTCATAAATACTACCGACCGCTATCTCTGTAACGCTATCGTCCGCAATCTCTTAAACGCTATTTATCCCTTAAACGCTATCAACCGCTATCTCTTAAACGCCATCGCCAACTATCGCTTTAACGCTATCCACCACTATTTCTTAAAAGTCGTCGACCGCTGTTTCTTTAATGCTATCGATTGCTATCTCTTAAACAGTATCAACCGCTATCTCTCCAACGCTATCGGCTGCAATCTCTTAAACGCTATTTATCCCTTAAACGCTATCAACCGCTATCTCTTAAACGCCATCGCCAACTATCGCTTTAACGCTATCCACCACTATTTTTTAAACGTCATCGACCGCTGTTTCTTTAATGCTATCGATTGCTATCTCTTAAACAGTATCAACCGCTATCTCTCCAACGCTATCGGCTGCAATCTCTTAAACGCTATTTATCCCTTAAACGCTATCAACCGCTATCTCTTAAACGCCATCGCCAACTATCGCTTTAACGCTATCCACCACTATTTCTTAAACGTCGTCGACCGCTGTTTCTTTAATGCTATCGATTAGTATCTCTTAAACACTATCAACCGCTATATCTTCAACGCTATCGGCTGCAATCTCTTAAACGCTATCGATCCCTTAAATATCATCGACCCCTCTTCTCTTGATAAATAGGTAATACTTCCTATCATCTAACCGGTCATATAGGATATGTGGGCATTCATGTGTAAATTACATGAAACGCCCGTGCCGCTTATTTTCCTTATCCGTTTATATTCTTTAAAAAAATTTTGCAAAGTTATGGATTAATCGTAATAGGTTTTGAGTTATGAAAAAAAATGGGAACTTTTGAAATTTAATGAAATAAATTTAGTTAAACATGATGCCTAAGGGGTGTTTACACAAAAAAAATTGCGACATTTGTTTATATTGGTATCTGAAAAACGTTCTATGCGAAATGTTAGATAAAGGTATATTAATTTATTTATTTGTATGTTCTTTTTTCAGTTGAAAATTATACAGTTACTACATACTAAGTTAAAAGTTAGATAAAGGTATATTCATTTATCAAAATGTTAGATAAAAGTATATAAATTTATCAAAATATTAGATTAAGGTATATTTATTTATTTGTATGTTCTTTTTTCACTTGAAAATTATACAGTTACTATATACTAAATTAAAAGAAGTTGTTTTGCAACAAAAAATCAAATACCAATTTAAATACTAATTAAATTCAAAACAATCGCATGATATCGTAAATATATTCAATAATTGTCGCATCTTGGTTTATTGCGATCAATGTACATTAAATTCTATTTTCTTATCATCCTTTGAGAAACGATGATTCTTTGCCACTGATGAACATCTTTTAAGATTAGGTAATTTATTAACTCCGAGAGCAGTTTATTAAACAGATTGAGCTAATATTTATAAGATATTACACCGAATGCCTTTATGAATTATGGGAATTGCTTTGCATTTAATACTGCCTTCTTCTTCATTAACAGTGACGATATTTTTGTCTTCATTATTAAATTCGTAATCATGACATACTTCATTTGATTCGAGGTGATTCTCCTCCTCTTCAAGACACTAACCTCCTAAAAGGGCAATCATTATCACAAAAAAATCCTGTTAAGCATGAGTAAAACTCACACGCGGCGGTTTCGTACACATTTAAGTATTTATATACATATGATCGCACATAATATTCCTATTAAATTATTATTATTAAATTTTGCAAATAAAATATTATTTGCAAAATTTTATTTTTTTTTAAACGAAAATATATTGTCTACCATAAATTTCTCAGACGCATAAATTTGTGTGATATAACTACAAATTAACAGTTTCTGGGGTTTTTCCTTTACTTATGCTGTGAGATCTTACTTCTGGCTTAATCTCATGATTCGAAGTCATCGGAAAGTAGGCCACGTTAACGCGCATAAATGGACATATTTTAAGGGTTCTTTTTTATGTTTTTAGACCGTAGGCCTAAGTATTTGATATTAATTTCAATTTGATACCTCCACACGTTGCTGAGAAAAAGGATCTAACAGACCGACAAGCGGACAATGAAGTGATCCTAGAAAGGTTCATTTTTTTCCTTTTGAGGTACGGGACCCTAAAAAGGTCATCATAACAAAGCAAATAACGATATATTTTATTAATGAGCTTTGGAACATTAGCACAAATAAAAGCAATCGAAACATTATCACAAATAAAAGCAGACACGTGATTTAAAATTAAAAAATCCGAGATTAGGTCTGCTCGTCAATGAATTTAGGAATTCCATTGCAAGCGCAATGGTCGATGCGAGAAACATATATTTCAAAATTATGCTAATGTACAACTTTAGACTGGACACGAAATTGTACATAACGGATTACAATTAAATATATTATTTATTCCTCTTATACAATTATTTTTAAATTATTAGAGAAAAACACCATTTCACCCTCTTCTGAAAATCTTCGTAAATATTATTAGGTACTATAGTATATATTCGTAGACTTGCGTGGGAAAATGATGAAGAATTTCATTAATTCGTACTGTTATATATTCTATACGTATGGGATCTGCCTTACGTTTATTTTACATTGCACCTCTGGCCAATAACAACTGGGCTTGACCGAGTCAGCGTTTCAAGCAGTTCCCAAGCTCCTATTCTCAGTATCTGCAAACTTGTGCTTGAACAGTGAAATATAATCCTCAATAACAAGACCACACAGCGGTTAGCTGGCTTCCTTCCCACAGTCAGTCCGCCCGACAGTACAGTTCATCACGCGCCTCTGATCCGAAGACACCAAATTCCGATCTGTTAGTTAATTAATTAAAATAAATAAATATATATCTAATTAAATATAATAATTATTTTTTTAAAAAACAATTCGACAAGAAACCTCTAACAGTACGTTAATGAAATTATTTAATTTTTTAAAGCCACATTACTGGCTGTACCCGCAGCGGAGCTTACTTTATAAAATCTTCTTGTTAATAGAATGATCCAAATTTAATTTGAATAAATAATAATTTAATTACTGTATATTACATTTTCTATTAACACACTAATTATATATTTTAAGTATTAAAATAATTAACTACATTTTCTCCCTTCGAGACACGTAGAAGAAAATCGCGTCCTGTAAACGCTGATAAGCAATTTTTATCTCACGTACAATTCTCTGCGAGTAAGCGGACATCTTACTTCCGTATCCGGGATGCGTTCCCACCGGCCAAACAAATTGTGACTTGTTTATTTATAAATATATTTATTAACAAGCAAGTAAAAATATAACAACAATCCTAATTAAAGAGAAGAAATGTCCTGTACGCAATGTGGACAAAATTCTTTTACCCTTATTAAGTATTATTAACACAAGGAAAACCATATTGTGGAAAAAGTACATATGTGTGTCTATTTTTTAGGACTACCTGTCTCTATTACTATCTAGAGCTTTGATTTTATTGAACACCTTAATTTGGTGCCCTTAGTTTTTAAATATAAATTTAAAATCTAGGTTAATTCAGTTCGATAAAGGCAGTTTAAAATTCCATCCAAAAAGAACAAAAAACCACACAAAAAAAATCCATCCAAAAAGGTTTTAAGCTTTATAGTTTATGTCTTCAAACATATATTTAAACTAATCTACGCTGATGTTTATCTATAATTTTATATTATTTTATACATAGTACAATCTACCACTTACACTCTACCAATGTATCATTATACTACACTCTACCAATGTATCCTTATCACTAGATACTGTATGATGGTATGAAGACCAACATTACCAGTAACGATCATATAATACTTATTCTATGAGGCTAATAATTCTAATTATTTTCATAGTACTATTTAAATTCACACAGTAAAACATTGTTAATATTTATCTTAGTATAAATATTCTGACAAAATATTTCATTCAATTTGGCTCTAAAAATGATATTCAAAAGGGATGGTTATAAAAGGTGCAACACAGTATAATCAATGTTGATCTTATTTAGAGGATACTCATTGTTCTTAGAATGGTATATGATTTAAAAGAAGTAAACGTTGATAATCAATATATTTAAAAAATGCTGTTTTAGATTAAATTTCCAACATCATCAGTAACGGTAATATAATAATTACTCTGTGAGTCTAATGATTCTAATTATTTTCATGATACTATATAAATTTTAACAGCAAACTATAAAATTTCACAGCATGCTCTAAATAATGATATTCAAAAGGAATGATTATAACAGGTGCAACACGGCGTAATCAGTATCCAATAATAAAGGTGCAACACAGTATACTCATGTTGATCTTATTTAGAGGATACTCATCGTATATGACTTAAAAGAAGTAAACGTTGATAATTAATATATTTAAAAAATGCTATTTTAATACAATAAATTAAATTACACGATTTCGGGCCCGAGATACAAAAATTAAAATTGTATCTATAAAATCCACGATTTCTTTGATATTATGAATACGAAAATACGGTTAGTGGAATCCTACCGTAAAATCAATATGAGGACGTTGATTTAAGAGTCATATTTGATTGTCGTTTGAAGTTTCGTGGGTATTTGGCGTATATAATCAAAAAATACTTTCAAAAATGCGAATTTGTGTTGCATAATTCAAAACGTCTTCAATCGATATCATCAATGTGCCTCCTGTACACTTCATTGTTTACAAAACTTCTAGAACCGAATTATATTGAAACTCTCCAGTTTTTCGCGGTACTCGACTGCTCAAACACTTGATCACATTAGTTTATAATAAATGAAAGTAAATTTTCCGAAATGTGTCGTCATTATTTTTGTAGTTTTTGTCTATTTTAAATTTATGTTTAAATGAAAGGGAAAAAAGAAGATATATACTTCTTTCGTTTTAATTTCTTAAACCATTAGTTGCTTATCGTTACCAGTAGGTCACCTGTAATACATCTACAAATGTATTTAAAAAATATATTGTGGTTTTGACTTTGGTCTTCCAGTTCATAATATTATTGCAACCAATAGGAGCCATTTGGTCTTCGCGTGAAACAAACCTGTTCCCATGTTAAGCAAAATTTTGGAAAAGTTATAGATTTTGTATGTCATACGATTTATGTAGCTCACAAATACTTTGAAGAGCAGGCGGGCTCTTCATAATAGAGATATTATCGAGATATTATCTCGATCATTACATAGTTTCTGTTAAATTATGTTTATATGAATTGTTGTATGTTACTGTCCATGTTTTATTTTACATTTTAAAACAATTTCACTTTTAAACTGAAAAGTAAATAAACAAAGAAGCTAACGAATTAATATGTTTAACATTAAAGTAATATGATTAGGGTAGAAAAAAATATTTTCCCACAGCCGTTGCTTCAGTTATGTCCAGTACAGATACCTGAAGCTTCATGAAACCTTTTATATATTATTTTTACAAAATAATCTGCACTATTTTTACAGAATATTACGCTCATATTTTATAGCATATTCTAACAACCCTAATAATTAATATCGATTGTCACGCATGTCTTCAAATCCCAACTTCATTATCTGACAGCAACTGGAGAGGACACGATTTTCTTTGTGTCATTTCCCATCGGCCGTAGCGACCCAAATTGTAATCTGTGAGATAAGAGACGTCTATCGCTCTGTAAATATACATTTCAAAGATGAAAGGTTTTACTTCGGTTCAGATTTTCGATTAAAATCCCTCATTTCAATGCTTTGTTGAAATTGAAAATTAGTGCCACAACACAGAAAACGTTTTTATCTTTAAAATTCAAACCCACGTCTTACGGATCAGTGCTCAAAGAACTTAACATAAATTATAGTGATTCCTGGTATCGAATGTGGATTTTAACCTGTAATATGTACGTTAAATGAACTAATATCACGTACCGGAATATCTTTTGAAAATAAAACTAAACAATCGACTAAATCTTCATTTCCTCCCAGCTGTTTTGTATAGAGCATAAATGAAAACTTGATACAAAAAAGTTTGCTTAAAAAGGGGAAATTTATTCAAAATAAACACTCCACGACTCGCAAAAAAAACGAAAAAATCCGGGATTTAGGTTTTGCCCATGTTTGAACGAGTTTATGTGACAGTTTATGTGATTCGTCTAATTATATGTAATTACTAAGAACCTATATATCATCAGGTGATGTATATTTTCTTGATCAACAATAACATTATCCAGGGACGACAATAAAATTACATCATATATCATGACTATAATATCAAATAGTTTAATTTCTATTAAACTCTTTGTTATCATATCACTATGTATATTCCAATAATTAAATGACCGCAATTGTGAGTTTCACTCATATTTTATTGAGAGTTTCACTCATATTTAATCAATTTATATCATATTAATCAGTATTATTTCACTCGTATTTAATCAGTATTATTTTTAGTAGTGAGTTATGATCAAGACGAATGTTTTTATCAATACGAAAACTGATTAAATTTTTTTTTACCTCTTTTATTAAATAAATAATTCAACAACGTCGAGCAAAAAATTATTTGATGAAAACGTATATAAACCGTTTTTTACCATTTTCAAAATCATATATCTTAATGATGTGTTATGACTATGACAGAAACGCCTATAAATTTTATAAATTACAAAAAGTCACTTTGAAATATAATTATTAAAACCTTACATGTGAAAATAAAATTTGTATCGGACCCATGAGTTTATTCATTAACAAAAATGCCTATAAATTGTATAAATTACAGAAAGTCACTTTGAAATATAATGATTAAAACCTTACGTGTGAAACTAAATTTGGTAGCGGACAGACAAGTTTTTTCAACAACAGAAATATCTATAAATTTTATAAATTACAGAAAGTCACTTTGAAATATAATGATTAAATTCTTACGTTTGAAAATATATTTTGTATTATACAGAAAGTTACTTCGAAATATAATGATTAAAACCTTACAAGTGAAAATAAATTTTGCGTCACTATGAAACGAAACGCCTATAGATTGTACAAATTACAGGATCTCACTTTGAAATATAATGAATAAAATTTTACATGTGAAAATAAATTTTGTATCGTCATGAAATGAAACGCCTATAAATTACAGGATGTCACTTTGAAATGTAATGATAAAAACCTTACATGTGAAAATATATTTTGTATCGCTATGAAATGAAACTCTTATAAATTGTATAAATCACAGGTTGTCACTTTGAAATGTAATTTTTAAAACCGTACAGGTGAAAATATATTTTGTATCGCTATGAAATGAAACGCCTATAAATTGTATAAATCACAGGATGTTACTTTCAAATATAATGATTAAAACCTTACATGTAAAAATAAATATTGTATCAGACAGATGAGTTTATTCACCAATATAAAAATCTTCAGCAGTTTTTATCTACCACGCTGTTATTGATATTGTTTCCAATAAAAGGATATCAAACTGTTTGTGATATTGTTTCGAAACACGCTCTTTGTGATATTGTTTCGAATGGAAAACGCATTTTTTGATAGTTTATTTTTCTTATCAACTATGTACACAAATAAACAAAACAGTATTTATGACAAAAGTGATACTTCTGACATAGTATCATTTTACTTTGTTCAAACATAATTATAAAAATGACGTGTTATAGATTTAGTGACGTACGCAGCGATAATTGTTTTAAATCTTGATAGTTTCGTTTACCAATTTACCAATCAACTGAGGTGAATCCAAAAATTACCAGTATTTATTATGAATACCAAATAGTAAAAGTAATACCTTTGAGATAGTATCATGTTACTAAGTTTAAACATAATTATAAAAGTCAAGTGATATAAATTTAGTTACATCGCAATAAAAATTGTTAAACTTTGTTGATAGTTGATTTAGCTAATAAACTGAGATGAATACAAAAAAGTAACACAACTTACTTCGTATACCAAATGGCAAAAGTAAAATCATTGAGATATTATCATTGTACTCATTTAAAAATTATTATAAAAATTAAATTTTGTAAATTTAGTTACATACGCAGTAAAAATTGTTAATTTTTTTTATAATTTCTTTTACCAATAAACTGAGATGAATACAAAAAAGTAACAGTATTTACTCCGTATACTAAATTGCTAAAGTAATACATTTGAGATAGTATCATTTTACATCGTTTAAACATATGTACAAAAATTAAATGATGTAAATTTAATTACAAATGCAGTAGAAATTGTTAAATTTTCTGATAGTTTCTTTTACAAACAAACTGAGATGAATACAAATAGTAACAGTATTTACTCCATTTACCAAATGGCAAAAGTAAATACCTTTGAGATAGTATCGTTTTACAATGTTTAAACATAACTACAAGAATTAAATACTGTCAAGTTACTTACATATGCGGATACAATTGTTAATTTTTTTGATAGTTTCTTATACTAATAAACTGAGATGAACACAAAAAAGTAACAAAACTTACTTCATATACCAAATGGCAAAAGAATACCTTTGAGATAGTATCATTTTATATCGTTTAAACATAACTACAAAAATTAAATGTTGTATATTTAGTTACATGCGCAGTGACAATTGTTAATTTTTTATAATTTCTTTTACCAATAAACTGAGATGAATACAAAAAAGTAACAGTATTTACTCCGTATACTAAATGGCAAAAGTAATACATTTGAGATAGTATCAGTTTACATCGTTTAAACATATGTACAAAAATTAAATGTTGTAAATTTAGTTACATACGCAATTATAAAGGTCAATTTTTTTGATAATTTCTTTTACTAATCAACCGAGGTGAATATAAAAAGTAACAATATTTACTCCGTAAACCAAATGAAAAAAGTAATATCTCTGAGATAGTATTATTTTAATTCATTTAAAAATTATTAAAAAACTAATTGTTATAAATTTAGTTACATACGCAATGACAACTATTAAATTTTTTGATAGTTTAAAAATCAACTGAGGCGATAACAAAAGGTAAAAATATTTACTTCGTAAACCAAATTGAAAAAGTAATATCTCTGAGATAGTATTACTTTACTTCATTTAAAAATAATTATAAAACTAATTGTTATAAATTTAATTACATACGCATTGACGACTGTTAAATTTTTTGATGGTTTAAAAATCAACTGAGGTGAAAACAAAAGGTAACAATATTTACTTCGCAAACCAAATGGAAAAAGTAATATCTCTGAGGTAGTATTATTTTAATTCGTTTAAAAATAATTATGAAACTAAATGTTATAAATTTAGTTACATACGCAGTGACAACTGTTCAATTTTTTGACAATTTAAAAATCAACTGAGGTGAAAACAAAAGGTAACAATATTTACTTCGTAAACCAAATGGAAAAGTAATATCTCTGAGATAGCATTATTTTAATTCATTTAAAAATAATTATAAAACTAATTGTTATAAATTTAGTTACATACGCAATGACAATTGTAATCAACTATATAATTTCGATAGATATAATTTTGCCATTTGGCTTACGGAGTAAATACTGCTACGTATTTGATTAACAAAAGAAATATTAATCAAATACGTCGCAGTATTTACTCCGTAAACCAAATGGCGAAATTATTATCATTTTTAATATGAAGAGTTAATGAATAAATATGTTTAATATTAAGTTTTATAAGCTGACATAACCATAAGAAATTTAAGTTTAAAAACCATTATTCCTTTCTTGTTTTTCAATTTATATCAATAAATATAAAAGCAAATAGTTTCTTCGGTGTATCGTTTAAATACGTTTAATTCCAACAATACGATATCTGTTATTTATACTATAACATTCTAATTAATATTTTGTAGGACATTATTTTTTTAAAATTTGAAGTTAACCGTGCAGATTCAAACATGTCTTCCAAGGTAATGATCTTTTGTCGTCGATTTTTGCTTATTTTCACAAAATATATCTTGTTGATACTGTAAGAAGCCACAAAGTGAATATTATTCATGAAAAAATTTTTTGTAGACGAACGCAATTCATAAAAAAACCGGGTTTTAGATTACAAATGGCAAATAAATGTATTTTACTAGAATTGATGAATATTCAATTTAATTATGTTTAAACGAAATAAAATGAAAATATTATCATTTTACTTCGTTTAAACTTAATTATAATCAGTCTATATTAGTATATAAAACAGAAAAATATATTTCCTTCTTTGTTTTTTCACGCTAGTATTTGAAACTTTTATATTAGAAAGCCAATACTTTTCAAATACTTATTCTACTATAATTTATAGAGGTAGAACAGTTATAAACGATGGAATAAAAGTCAGGAAACACTTCCTAAACGGTGTATGGAAGGAAGAAACCGGCTTATTTCTCTGATGAGTACTCCTGCTGATGTACACTCGACCGCGATGACTGATGTCGTTAGGCGAACGAAGCGGAAACCTAGCTACGGTAAGGATCCCTCCTTAGACCTTCCAGAGCAGGAAAATTAAAATAATTCTACAGCGTAACCGCGGGGCACAGCTATGTGCACATATACACAAACATCCAATCTTTCTCAAGCACAATATTTTTTTTGTTTTAAAATAGAATTTATAATACTTTTTTTCCATTAGGTGGCGTTATAAGCAGGTGAAAAGCTTTTAAGTTATTTTTCAGCTTTTTGTCTGTTAATAATTAAAAAAATTTTAAAGAAAACATCTCTAAACTGATATCTTACCGGAGTATCGGGTCGTCTTTTAAAATTCAAATCTTAATTCTATATAATACTAGTACCAGTACAAGCACTGTGATACTAACAGCAAAGGATCCAGGCGAAAGAAAATTTAAAATAATGGACCGAGTAAAAATTGTGGAAAAAGCGTTAACTGCGGTAAAATTATAAACGATTTTACTTTTATTGTTTAGGTATCGATTACTGTTGAAACAGTTTTCGTTTTTCAGTTTCTGTAAAATTAGAACGAGATTTAAAGTATTTTTCCTTAATTGTACTTACAGCCCTTCGTTATTGTCCTAAATTCGTTCGTGAACTTTAATTGAGTGTATCAAAATATTTGTAATTATCAAAAAATAATATTTGTTCAATAAGTCCTTTATTGAAGAATGGTGAAACTTGTTTTTGGAAGCAAATTGCATTTTCCAATTTTGATATTAAAAAATTTGTATTCTGTTTAAATTATGGCTAGAATACTATTTGTATTAATGTCACGAAACATACGTTCTTAAAAACGAACAAAACACAGTTTTTTTGCCGAATATATATTATGAAAAATTATATTTTCTTTAGGTAACGGTCCTAAAAAATCTTCAGAATCTTGACATTAACTTCAATACATGTAAAGTTCTTGCATTTTGGTGAGCTTATGGTTTATCTAAAACAGCATGATATATTTAACCAAAGAAGCTAAGAATAAATACTTATAAAAGTTAATTAGATAATGCTCTTAGCATCTCCAGTCAAACCTTTTGTTACTAATATTTCTACAGTTTACATATTTTACACTTACTGATTTAAATATTTACACATTATTTTTCTGGTAATTTAAAGACATTCTACCTCACTTAAGTTCATTAATTATTATATGTATCATAGTCCGAGTAACATATTGCAATAAACAATTAGAAAGAAACTTTGCTCAGAATGCTTAGAATATACAGCAAACGTATCGCATTGAGTAAAATTGTAGATGCCACAAATTCATTTGAAAACAAAATTTTCCAGAAAAAAACTACAAAATGTTGATGATTATGATGAATTAGTAGGACTTAAAACATGAATGTGTTGATTTATGAATTTTTATTTAAGATGGAAATAGATTTTATGAAAATTATATTGGTGTAACAAGTGTTAAGTTGGTTCCATGTGATGATGAAAATACCATATCATACTTAAAGACCATTAACAAGGTTCAGTTCCGACTCAACCCTTACATAAATTCTTAGTCGAATCATAGCCAGCCGTTAAAACCAAGTTAAGTATTGATAAGTCAAACCATACAACTAGCCGTAAGGCTTATTTTTTATTGTCTTACAAGTGACATGAGAATATATTTCGAAACACATCTTCAAAAGTCTGATTTTAAAAATATTCCGATAAATAGATAGGGTATGGGTTTCCTTGTTATTAGTTTATATTCAGTTAAGAACAATTTTAGATGCGAAAAAATTCATGCCAGAAAATAAAATGATTTTTAATAGACACGACTACCACGTATGTGCTCTCACACGCGTGTGCCCATGCAATTAAAAATATATTCGATCCCCATTCCATTCTATTATTTACACTAATCAACCTGTATACTTTTATATAATTATTTTACAAAGTTAGAGCAATTTTTGTCAAAACTTCTAAGCTACTTTTTCTCTAATGCCTCTAACTTTGTTATCAGTAGCCCAGCCCTAACCCCACAACGAGGATATATATACATATATATATATATATATATATATATATATATATATATATATATATATATATATATATATATACATATATATGTATATATGATAAACAACTTCAAAATAGCCCACTTATGTAAATAATAATAAAATAAATTGTTTAATTAATATTTAACTTTCGCAAGTCTCGTAATTGCATTTTGTTTTTACACATTAAATCAGTCGAAAGCCCAGAAATTCCAAACAAATCAAAAGTTTTGCAACAGAAATCTTACAAGTCAAGACGGTGACCTTTCCGTTTTTTATGTAGTAAAGACAATTTTTAATGAAGAAAACAAAGCTAATTTCTGAAAGTGATCTTGAAATATATTATTTGCTTAATTTTATATTTTTTCACTGCTGCCCACAAGTACAAATTTCAATTGCAAAATTTTGAAAGCTTACATAACCAAAAGAAATTTAAGTTAAAAAACCATTATTTCTTTTTTGTTTTTCAATTTATATCAGTAAATATAAAAGCTGATAATTTATTTGGGGTATCACTTAAATACGTTTAATTTCGACAGCGTTTAATGCAAAATATTAAGTAGAATGTTATTTACACTAATTGAAATTTTGAATCACGCTGTTTTTTACAAATTTGAATTTTTTATAAACGATGGAATAGTAATGGCATTCACAGATTCAAACATGTCTTTCAAGGTAATAATCTTTTGTCGTCAACATTTGCTTATTTTTACTAAATATATCTTATTGATGCTGTAAGAAGCCACAAAGTGAACGTTTTTCATTAAAAATGTTTCATGAACGAACACAACAAAAAACTAGATTTTAGATTACAAAGTGAAAATAAATTTATTTTGCTAGAAATGAATATTACAAAGTGCAATTAAATTTATTTTCCTTAAAATTATATAAAGCTTTACATAATTTTGCTAGAATAGCCTAGTTTACAAAGGTTTATTCCCCAAAATTTAAATGCATTAATTTTAAGTCAGTGTGGCTATTTCAAAATTATGAAAGTACCTCGAATCCTTTAAACTTTGAACTTTGTGAGGAATGATGAAAAACATCAATACTGTGTAAATATAGCTCATTGTATAAAGGTCATTGTGCAGAACGTATTTAATTTCTAAATGTCTTCATTATTGAGATATGTTCTGTTCCTGTCTCATAACGCAACTTCGAAGAGTTAAAAGACATCTGAAGATTAAAAATACCAGGAAAGAGAGCTTAGTACGAAATACGTTACCGAATGCTAAGTTATTCTAATAGCTTTGTAGATAATTAAATAATTAGCTACTGAAATAACTCTACAACGGAACTTGTAAAGTGACGAAATTTAGAAATTTTCTGAAAAATCCTTGAACTTACTGTATACCAAAAAACACCATCCGATCATGTAAACCAGTGCTATTTTTTTAATGTAATGTATGGGAAATTATTTCTTTATTAACATATGTAATGATTGCACTAATGAATGACAACTAAACCGACTCTCTCAGTTTTTGAGAAATTTCTTTTTGCAAGCAAACCCTCATGAATATACAAAATCTTTTAATAATTTTTAGAACTTTATAAAACTGTTATTTTTACAAGTTTAGGCTTTCAATTTAATAAAAACAATAAAATTAAATAAATAAAACAGCGGCCAAAATATAAAAACTAGGTGAATGGACCAGGTAAAAAACAGCATAGCTAACTGCCCAAAATTTGATTAGAGACGTCTGTAGAATTCGGTGTTCCCTATAAATACCGGTGGCAGGTAGGTTAAATATTTCAAAAATACTACATGTCCATTATGAGTCCTTTTTAAAATTCTTAGAAATTCATAATTGTTATTTTTACAAATTTAGGATTATGATTTAATAAAAACATCAAAATTAACGTAAATAAACAGCGGTCAAAATATAAAAACTTGGTAAATGGACCAGGTAGAAAACAGCATAGCTAACTGCCCAAAATTTAATCAGAGATATCTACAGAATTCGTTCCCTATATAAGTTTTATTTATAATTACCAGTTACAGGAACGTGAAATATTTCAAAAATACATGTCCATTCGCTGGGTTTGTATACAAATATTCATCCTACAATAATCGCAATATATTTAACTGTTCGACAACTTTGCGTATGTTAGAGTCATTCTGTATGAACTAATTGAAATATTTACCTGCTCCAACCAAAACAACCGTATGACCTCATCCCGACCGCCGACAATCTATCGGCATCCACATCTGGAGCGCGCCGGCACATCGTATTCATTAGCGAGCCCTATCGCCGGTAGATTAACACGACCTCACGTACGAAACGCATTTTTCAACGACTCCAACCGTCTTCAGCCGCCGGCCCCTGGAACGACCCGTCTCCGCGTTCTAATTAAGCTGTAATGGCGCTGTGATTGCAGTTCGGTGTAGGCTTTCAGGCATTTCTAGGCAGCGTGTGAAAAAATGTAGACACGCAAGTGGAACCTGGTGGTGAAATTTCGTGACGGGAATGGTTTTAAAAAACTTGCGATTAGCATCCATGTTTTTTCTCAGTTTTCATGCTTTTTATGCAAACCTTAGTAATTTTCATCTATATTCATCTAATAGGGTATCCTATGGCACCACTTTTTAGCCATAATAAAGAACAGGTATGAAGTGAAAACATACTAATTTTGAAATTAATACATTTTTTTTCAATTCTTTCTCCCTTTACTTTTATGATTAATGAAATGATTTTTTCATTTATATCGGACATAACGAATGAAAGCTTTATTCATTCTAAAATTTGGTCCAAAGTTGTTGATGGAAATTAATTACATTATAATATTTGCATGTGCGTATGCATTCGCGTGTGGGTACATATCAATGTATGTACAATCATGATTGTGCATATGTGTGCATGGGCGTGTAAATACGTGTCAATGTAAGTGCGCTCGTGACTGTGCATATATGTACTCGTATATATGTACGTATGTATACCCAAGTGTGTGCGTGTCAATGTGTACAGAATCCTGATTGTGCTTACATGTAAATATATATATATATATATATATATATATATATATATATATATATATATATATATATATATATATATAATGTATGTGTGCATGCACGTATGCGTGTTTTTGTATGTACTTGCTTTTGTGCTTGTGCGTATATATGTGTATTCATGTGTGAATGTGCGTGTGCGGGCTTGTCACTATAGGTGTGCTTGTGATCGTGCATGTTTATAAGTATATATGCGTATTCAGTAGTCTAGCACAAAAACCAAAGAACCGATCTGAATCAAGTTTGATATTTGATAGCTTCTTGTAAATATGCTCAGCATTTTTTTAAAATCTCTTTTTATAACCTAAAAAAATATTGTATTTTCCGTTGATAGTTAATTTCATTTTGTCAAAACTAGATTTATTTTAAAGTTTTCTCTTTATAAATAATTAATAAACTCAATAATAGATATACTAATAGTGAGCGATTATAAATAATGCAAATTTAACATAATGCTAACCTAATAATTTACTAATGAGATATTATTGATTACAAAACTATTAATTAAATGATCCCTTTAACTTAATGGTTACTAAGAATAATTTCTATTTCCGACTGCCCATTCTAAATCTAAGTCAAATAATATTTATTTAATAAAATCTCTTCAATACAACAGTTTAATATTTTATGCAAGACCCTAAAACGCTATGAAAGTCGTTGCGTAAAAGAATAAAATAAAATAATATTTGTTCCCATTCCACGTACTTACCTGATACTATTCTCTTTAATACACTTGTTTTAGTAGCATGTGTTCTATCGAACAATCGCTTGTATTCATTAGTTCATGCAGCAGTGCAGGTTGGTGCATTACTGATGTGATACAATTACTCACGGCTATAATCGTGATAACTCGAGATATTTTCATAGTCGAATAATGAATCTTAGTGCTAAACACTAGTGTACTAACTAACTGTAGTGGACTAAAACACTAGTGTACTCGGTAACTAGTATACTATGTGAAATTGGTGAAGGTTTTTCTAAAAATTACTTAAATTGCGTTCATTCCTACCGCGATTGTGTAGAGTGGCCGGAAATAGACAGAGCTTTACTATTAATGTTTTATGCAAGGATTTATATTTCACTACAAAATATTTGCTGCAGGCTGCATCGTTTATTTTATCTTATAGTATTAATACAAGAAAACCAGAAGCTTTCAAAGCTCGCTAATAAAGTTTTCCATATTCACGTATTTTGAAAATCGAATTTGACAAGTGAAAACTCTTGATTTTCGAATTTAGATTTCTGTGTCACTTTAACAGAAGCATCTATATAAAAGATCCATAAGTATTACCCTAAACTGAGTACCGTATTTAAATTATTAAACGGAATTTTCTCAGTGAGGAAGGTACTAACTGAACCGACTAGGATGATAATAATTGTAAATAGTTTCACTAGTTTCCAACTCAGCTGAACAATTTGCCAGTTCGATGAACTAGGAAGCGTTTGAATGAAATTATTTTCCCGAACACTTGATACAATATTACCGGTAGCTTTGAATAAGATTTAATGTAGAAAATGTACATAGAATTTACACGTACGTTTTAGTTACTAAACATCTAAGTACCTATATTACCTGAAGCCAAATTTTCGATAAATTCAATGTAACAGATACTAAGCGTATATTTAGTTAAATCGGTTAAAATATTATTATATATCTCTAACCTCGCATCTTATTGGGAAAATAGTATAAATTGATTCACTTAATTCAAATAATATCTATGTAATCGTACAGTTCATTACCCTGAATTAATTTCGTCTCGTTTCCCAAGTATCCTCTAATTTATAGACATCGGATCTCGGAACTTGGATGTAGCTTATTTTGGTACTCGTCCATTAAGTTTTCCTATTGTTATTATTATATTGTTCCTACCTTATTAAAAATTGACCATTATAAACCTGAAAATGTTAAATGTATTGAATTGGTCTTAGAGACCATATTTAAAATATATTATGTCCAGTTTGGGATTGAACTTGAAGTTAAAACTGTTTCAGGTTTATTTTCTTTTAACAAACTACTTTAATGAAGAAAAGAAAATGGAATATACGTAGGTACAATTATATATACATATATAAATAGATAGCATGGTAGACATTTTCAACCAGCAATGATGAAAATTCTTAGACATGTTAACAGAAAAATCGCACCTGTGTTAATTGGTCTAGGCATTTTCAGTTTTAAGTAAAATAGAAATTAAAGAAAATGTTACGTTTCAATCCAATTATGCCCGTTACATTTTAAATTGCTTTTAAATAACACGTTATTTGAGTAATTCTTCAAACTACATATAATCCCCATTTTCAATACATCATTTATAAGCCAGAAAGATTTTAAGGATATTAGTTTTCAATGTATGTTGTGGTGAGGGCGTTTTCATTGGATACTGTGTTATAATTCTCCTTTCTTTTCGCTAGCTATAAACGAAAAAGTACAAAAATATTATAATGATGAAATAATAACGTAATTCTTAACTCACTTAATGACGTAAAGCAAAGCAGGCAAAGATATTAGAACATTTCTAATCATAAATTCGCCTTTAATTGTTTTTCCTATTTTAATGATTTACACCCATACTAAAGGTATTAGTGTGATTTATCAAATTATTTTAAATAGGAAAAAAATTGAGTTTGTTAAAAAATTAACATGTTAACATTTTTCTGGATACTTTATTATTCGTAACATAATCAAATATGTCGTAAATAGTAATGAACACACACCCACACATACAGATATATATATATATATATATATATATATATATATATATATGAGTGTGTATGTGTGTGTGTGTTTGCGTTTATATCTTTACGTATGTGTATATGTAAGTATTTGTATCCCTAGGAATTTAATTACCATAACCGAGTAATAGTCAGTACCCTAACACCTAATTATTGCGATACGTAAAAATACATTTTCTGCAAAAATTAAATTAATAGAATAAAATTTAAAAAAACACATATTTTTTAAACATTAACTATTATTCTAATTAGATAATGAATTAAAATATAGGGGTCTGATGATTTTATGTTATATTAATGTTGTACAGTAGATAACTCGAAATAATTTCAATGTTACTCAAATTTAATAAGATCTAGAACGGAAAATTCATATTAGAATTTAAGCAAATACAGTCGAGCAAAGAGTCGTTTCGTACACGTTTCTTGCTGTAAATCTAAACAACCTATCATATTTCTTTTACATCGCTTCAGCGCTATACACTCTCAGTTAAGAGCCACATTGCAGCAAATTATCTACCCAGTTGAGGCCCACAATTTGCACACAATCTGACTCACTCCGAGTGCGGCGCTCGACATGAAAGACTTATTTCATTCAAAGAAATTCCTTCAAATAATTCATTTCGACTGCTGGTACCCCGTATACAGGTCGGATACACAATGCAAGGTGATACTGGTGAAAACAAGCTTTTGTAAAAACTGTTTGTAAATAAAGGCTTCTATAAGTATTAACCAGCCCGTTTTTGTTGTTAAATTACAGTAAAATATTCGTGCTTAATATGTGTAATTAGAAAGAAAAATCAATACATGAAAATCGACCAAGTGCGAGTCTGGCTCACATATCGAGAGTTCCGTACATCGATCGACGTGAATTTTTTTTTTCATCACTAATATATACTTCTTAGGATAACAATGATTTAATAACGCTTAATATGATTAAGTAGATGGACAAATATATTCACAACAAATATATTCTTGGCCCATATACGTATCGTAATTATCACATAAACTATCACATCTGGAATGATGCTTTTTTCCGCAACGTCTACATAAGTTTCTGAAACACCTTTGTCATAATTACAAATTCAGTAGTTTCCAAATAAGAAGGGACATACTTTAGATATGTTTCATTATGTATCTGACTACTGCGTTATATAACTGACAGTAGTATATAAAACGGAGATAACACAGCTGGTGTTATCTCTGTGTTATGTACTACAGTCAGTTAAGCATCGGGCTACTTTCTTATATATATTACGTATTTATTTCTGTGTTATATACACATACAATTATGAACTAGCACTTTCACAGGATACCCAACATTATATATAAATTTCTAAAAAAATTCGAGTACTTAATTTACCTGATATAATTTCTGTATAAATATTTTTGAATTTTGGTAATTAATATATACCTGTATTAATATGCTTTTTCCTATGCCAAATCACAAGTTTCAACTTGAAACTGTTTCTGAAAAAAAACCGATTGTTAAAAAAAAGGAATAGACAGACATGTGAATGATTTCAGGAGGATTACGTTTTTCCTTAAAAATAAATTTACCTGTATGTTTAACAAAACAAAAAAAATAAAAAAGAGGAAAAACTGAAACCCAACTTAAAAAATACATATAAAATATACTAGGGAAAAAATAACTGAAATCACGAAATACATACGTAACCTGTAAAAATTCATAACGTTATATACTCTAAGATACTCTCTGGATCAAAAAGAATCTAAGGACACCTCATTTGTCGAAATCAATTTGGTAATATAGTCTATATGAGAGAACAAACTTACTCACATAAATACATATATAGCCTGTGAAGTTCATAACTCTTTCTCTATCGTAGAAGTGTAATGAATTTCTATACAAAAGATATTCAAATAAAAGAATATTAGAAAACTATGAACAAACTACGGAGAAGAAAGAGACCGTTTTTTTAAATGTATATACGCGCATCACGTCAATACTAAAAAATCGATTTTGAAGATTTTTTTATAATTTCACAGCTAAATACAAAACAATATAGAGTATTATATCAGTAAAACACTAAACTTTTAAAAAATAGTATCTTTTTCATTTAACAATAACAGCATTACTTAAAAATTACTCAATACATTTAAATTAAAATTGCATTATTATAATTTTTGAAATCTAAGAAGAAATGAAGTATGTCGATATGATTATTTTATTTATATGCTATCAATTAGGTGAGAAATGATGAAGATTATCGGCCTACTGATTACAGTAACAACGCTGACCATATTTCACTATAGCAATTAAGTACCCTGATAAGTCCATACCAGCATAGCTATTTACAAAAAGCTTATGGTAAATATTTATCGAGAAATTAATATATTCTCCTAAATCTTAAAAAAATATTTTGTTCTTTTCAAATTGCCAGTATGAAGCAGGTGTATTAAATTTATATTATAGGCTTAAAATATATATTGTAATAATGAAGTATATAGTAACGATGACATAAACGTCCAAATATCTCTTAAAATTCCTAGATATTGAATTCTTCCCAAGCAAATTGTTTATTTTTCATATTTTCAGAATATTATCTTCTTTTTCTGACTGTCCAACTACCCATCAGTGCCTTGTATAGCGTTTCTACACGTTGTCTTATCTACTACACGCCACAAAATCAAACTCAAATGCATTTATAAATCATCCAGTTTGTCTATTAGGGCAATAAACTTTAATTCGCTTTAGAAGAGTAACTTAATAAATCAACAATACGGCACTCTACCAACGACTAAACTAACAAAATTATTGGTCAGTTTTGTTACAAAAAAATACTGCAAATTCCAACGAAGTATGCAATCATAGTACTCAATTATAGCTGCTTAGCTGCTATATAAAAATACGTACAAACTGACTAAAATGCGCGAAGATGTAGTAAAAATAAAAAAAAATATGAATCTTTCTAAAAATTATCATCTGCCTGTAACATACAGCTAATGATGACAAAAACTGGATAAGAATCAAGTAAAATATAACATACCGGATGTTACCATTAAAGAAAAGTATGTCTCATCCAATAAGAACGGTTATAAAATACAAAGACGTAAAATTGGCCGCACCGTATTTCAAAGAAAAACGTAAAATTTATATGATCTGCCATATGTCTGCCGCACAATTTTCCTAAACGATTTTCTCAGAAACTTTTTGACAACAAAACTTTAAATTTGGTACGTGGCAATACATCATATTAACCTACATATTTTGCAGTAGCTCATGCTTAATATTTACATGGTAATTTTACACTGAGAAAATTATGTGTTCGAAATTCTTTTTGTTCTATGAATAGTGTGGATATCATTTGGAAAGCTAGTTATGAGAAACTTAAAAATATATTTTTTCACAATTTTATGTCACATGCTCGGAGGAATAAGCATTCAAATATGGAGAAAAGTATATTCCATAGGGAAGAAAAAACAAGGTTGGTAGAATTTTGCCAGGCTGCCAACGATATATTAAGCAATATTGAAAAACAATATTCGTAAGTATTTATATGGATATACTAAACACACATGAGGTTTATAAGCACGAAAATGTGTACGGAACCCTCGCAGTGCTAGAGCACTACGAAAATGTGTACCATATACATTTTCGCGCTTATTATATTGTATTTTCGCCATACACATATACTTGTAATTGGCAGATATTTTTTAACGTGCCAAATGCTTCTTAAAGTATTAAATTTAAAGTTTCACCGACACTTTTTCCAGATTCCTTTGAACAAAACCTTAACGTAAAATGTTGCGTATAATTTTGTTATAAACTAAAGTTAAAAATTATTCTCCTCATACTGTACATAAATAATGAATGAGCACAATCGAGAGAAAGAAACAAATATAAGTGTGAAAGAGTGAGGTGGGGGACAAAACGGTGGAGTCTCCACAGCATCCGGTGTAATCATCCACTTCCGCTGCCGGGGCCGGAAGTTGGAAGATGGAGTACGAGAGGGGAAAGCCGGGTGAGGTAAAAAAATAAGGGAAAAGAGAGTTGAAGTTCTCCTTTTTTTCGTTTTAAGAAAAAAAGTTCGCAAAAGAAGGAAGCAAAGTAATTTGATAAAGATATTACTGGAGGCAAACTCGAGCCAGTTTTGAACCGTTGACAACTTTAAATTTAATTTTGATTTGTAATTCTCGTAATAATAATGGGTTGCGGGTGTTTGACCGCAACCGGGTTAGAGGGCGTGTTACAGCAATATCTTTTCCATTTTAAAGCGATTTTTCTCATAACCTTGCACAAATATTAAACGATTTCCTAGCGTATTGAGTACTAGACATTTAAAGTTAAGGAGTTACATATTTCCAGTTTTAGAAAAATTACACTTTCTATAAGTATCACATGTGATGAATCTGTAGATATGTTTTAAGGAAATACTTTGTACTAATAATTTTTTTGGCTCAAAACTATTGCATTGTATATTGTCGAATTACTGCTCGAATGATAAAATAATATTAAAAACTAGAAAAATATTTTATACTAATACTTTCTTAAGTTTTTCTTTATTATAATCTCGGCTTAATTTTTAGGGTTTCGTAGCAAAAAAAGCGGTCAAGTGCGAATCTAAGGGTGCTGTACCTCGTTTAAAGCGATGTTACTTTATATACACAAGTTGTCCCTAATGTGTGTTTTCTAATACAGTAAATAATAATAACTAATCTTATTATGTAAGAGGGACATATATATTATAGTGAATATCCCAAAAACTTTTACAACTAGAGTAATGGTTATAATACTGTTACAACTAGAATCATGTTTACAATTTTTCTACAACCTTTGTGTTTGCTTCTAAAAACACTGATTTTATCATAACTTTATGTACCATAATTGAGATAGTGAAGGGATTAATATGTTTTTTTACGTTTTTCTGAATATATACTACCTAAAATAACGAAAAAACATATTTTAGTATAAAATTTTAGAAGTAAATATTTGAAATATAGATCCAAGTTAATATGGACCAAATTATTCTTTTTTTTTTATTAATTATATGTTCTCTGTAAACGGAGACGAAAAAATATTTTACATGTCTCAATGAGTGAGATATCATTGCAAGGATCTTTTAACATTAGAGGTTTCATTTACCAATTTGTATTTTTTAAGACAGACTTTTTAAGAGATGTTTTTCATATAGATATTTTTGTTTAACCTAATTACTCATATAGAAATTTTGACGGAAACACTGTTCACATTTTTCAAAAGAGAAAAAATATGGTTTACCGCATTATTTTAAGGATAGTGTTCCATCAAGACATAGTATTCTGTAGAATGCCAGCATGATGCAAGCAAATTTTGATTGAACACCAAATAAAAAGCCAAAAATGATATTGGATCGGTCATAAGCGCAAAAGAGAATATTCCAAATAGAAAAAATAAAAGGAAATGTGGCCGTCCGAAACAGATTATCAACATCGGCTGGATCTGAAAGTAAAAATCGTGGATATCCTCACCAAAGGGGGACCAAACCAAAGGTTTTACCAAAGGGAGATAGGATATACAGAAAGATTCTGTGAAAAAACTATTTCTTTTGTCTTAGTTGTGGCTCATTTTTGTGATTAGTATCTTAATTAAAAAATTAAAGATACTGCCAAAATAATGAGGGTGTAATAATATTAGAGCGGATGAAAAAATACCGAGGATTTTTTTTTAAATTTACAAATTAATTATCTTGAAATTAAACAACTAATATGGCTAATAATTTGTTGGATCGCGCATTAAATCGAATGTTCAGTGGTTTAAATCTACTAAAACTCTTAAAGCAGTTTAAAGAATTGATTTCAAATAAAATATCTAGAATTTTTTCAGGTCGTCAAGTAGAAAAATTAAAGTTTAAAATTACGTCACTTTAAAGCTAAGTGATACTTACAAAAAATTGGTAAATGAAACGTCTATCTAATTTTAAAAGATATTAGCTATTATATCTCACTCAATGAAACAGGCTAAATTTTTTTCACCTCCATTTACATGAAAGAGGACATAAAATCAATAAAAAAAATGATAAATTAATCTATATAAATTAGGATCTATATATAAAATATTTACTTCCAAAATTTTACACTTATGGACGTATAACTGTAGAGACTGGTAAGATATTACAAGTTGATAGACGAACGGACATCTTTGTATTATCAGGAAGGAGTTTAATGCAGGAACTCAAAATTTCGCAAAGCGATAAAGCCTATTGCATCGCAAACATTCATTATGTCCCTCTTTTCGCAAAGTGATAAAGCCTATTAAATTGCATACATTTCAAATTTTCGCAAAGTGATAAAGCCTATTAAATCGCATACATTTTATTATGTTCCTCTTATCAACAACCACACATAGCTATACCCAAAAACAGTTTTATAGAAATTTTATGTGGAAAATTATTTACTCAAGGCAATTTTTAAAATCCAATGTATGATAAGGATATTATTTGAAAGGGCTGGTTTATTACCAGCCGTTTTAAATGGGCCCAAATATTTTTTTCCTGATTTCAGATAGAATTTTACAACACAAAAAATAAGTCAACCTCCTTACTGCCGTAACTACTGTACCTAAAATTAGGAAAGAAACAGTATTTTTTATAAAAAAAAAACAATATTCAGATGCATACAAAAAGGTTGAAGAATATTAATAACCATGATTCTATTTGTAACAGTTTTTGAGATATTTACTATAATATGTATGACAAGGAATTGGAGTGAAAAATATAATTTATTGACAAAAATCTATCAAGAAAATTAATTTTTTGTCTTTGATTTGATAAACATAAAAGGAACAAATTTTTTTTTAATAACATAGTGGCATTTTTTAGTTTAAATTCTAAATAGAATTTTTGACTGCGAATAACAAAATTGATCCCAAATTCTTTGGATCTATGTTTGAGTTTTATGTCAACTTCGATTTAAAGTTACAAATACGCAGGCTGTTTTCAAAAGGCTAAATTATACTATACTATGTTAAAAATACGATCTCGTGTTTTTTTTAATCTTTGACGGAATTTGAGCCAATATATATTTGTAGTTAACGTGCTTTTTACATCAAAAGACTTTTCGAGAATCTGTTTAGTTTAAACGTACAAAATTTTGAGAATTTTAATGCTATATAAATGAAAAAGAATACGAAATTAGCCCTTATATGAGCACTTGGTAATCCCCCTGTCCGTCTGTTTGTCTGCCAAAACCCTTTTTTCTCAAAAGTGGCTTAAGATGTCAAGTTAAAGAATTGAATTTTATATCATATACTGAGGTCTTATCTCAACTTTAAAAGTTTAAAGTTGTTGGTTCACGCAACACAAATATCAACACAAAGAATCTTGTTTCTTTATTTTAACCATAGTTCTATTTATAATCTTGAAAGTTGTTATAACGGAAGGTCTCGTAGTAACTATAAGTAAAGGGAAAAAATTGAAAATAAATGATTTCCAAGTCTATGTTCAATTATGCATTTTTTTAAATAGCCACCTGTGAAAGATATAGTACGTATTATTTTTTTAATTATACCATAGCTTACTTATTGACCATCCATAACTTTAGGAAGTTTTTTTTTCTTAAAAAGGAAAGATACAGCAGGCAATATATTTAAGTTCTCAAAAATTAAGGTTAATAGAAATACTATATAGTTACTGTTAGTAATCAAGTTTATGCAAATTCAATTCAGCATGTTAAAAAAAACGACTATAAATTACCTTAATCACAAAAACGGATAAAATGTACGAAGCGCTCTATTCACAATGTACAAGAGATTCTGTATATCAAACTATAAAATGATGATGTCGAAAAATAACGAACACCACCACACCGAGCTAATCAATACTAGTAATTAAAAAAAATATGGAACACGACAGGGTTATATATTTTATCCTTTGTTCCTTTGATATATTCGCATATCACTATGAGGAAGGCTCTACATTGTGGAAAAACTGAAGCAGTGATCAATAGTGTTTCTATAAACAGCATCCAATGTGAAGGATATACCGTACTTATAGAGAAAAACAGAGATGTACTTATAGCAAAAAACAGGGGTGAAATGGTGCAGAAAGTACTTGAAGCGAATACACCCTAAGAATTAAATATGAACTTCAACAAAATAAAGTTTATGGCTCTTTTTCTAAAAAATTAAATGAATGTTATATTTGGCTAATGAAGAACGATCAAAAATAGAAGGTGTGTACGCATAAAAATCAAACATTTGAAAAGTAATCAAGTCCTAAATAATCAGATAGTTGGGACACGTTTTTTGACGGGAAGATCTGGACCCAGTTAAAAAACTGACGTTCGCGAAGATTGAAGGTACAAGGAGAAGAGAAAGACCACATACAAGGTGGTTTGGCAGTGTAGAGTAAATTTTGGGAGTTGAAGGTGGAAAAACCTTGCATTAAATCGTACTGCCTGGAGGAAGCAGATTGGGAAAGCTTTGGCCTGCATCAGTCTGTAGTCCTGACAAAGAAGAAGTACGCATAAAAATATTTAGGAACCCTATTCACGGTAACTACGATAATCGTACCTACAGCAACAGAATTAAAATTATGGATAGGAAAATACGTAGCACATTTAGTAAAATGAACCAGTTCTTTTGTAAAAAAAAAGCACTACATGATGACCTTCACATCAGCATATTTGGTTTAGATATTAATGATGCTTGAACATGGCATAGATATATTAAGAGCCAATCTACCTCATCGGATGTTAAAAAATATAAATGCCTTCAAAATGTGGCTTAATAGATTTTAACAGAGCTCCATGAAAGTAGTTTTGTGAAGGTTTACGAAAGACTCAGAATTTACTGGAAAAAATAACAATGCGACAAATGTGATGCCAGGGGAAAAATATCACTAAAAATACAGTGTACGAAGAAAAGGCTTGTCGTGACTTCGAAATTTGAAAGGATGGTTTAACTGCTTTTCATGTTTTTTTTTAGGACTAACTAAACCAAATAATGAGGATAATTTATATCTGATTAATATGTTTATGCTATATTTACAATAATGAACATTCCCTCGCGGGATTAATGTTGGTACCTTTAAATGATAGATGTTAAATCCAAAAAAAAGTCCATTAAAACGTCGGTAATTATAGACATATAAATTTCTACAGATAGCTAATAACTTCAGAAACGTTTCTGGAACACTATATAATAGTTAACCTCATTTATGGGACAATTAACTCAGTCATTCTACTTTATTATGACACATTTAAGTTTAATTTCAATACAAACGATAAGTCATCATAATTCACTAGAATGTCACATAAAAAGTAAATTATATACATTCATACAACGTACCTTAATTATAAACATATATTGAAAAATGAATCGGGTATGTATACAAGGAAATACGTAGAAACGAATCGAAAAATAAACGAAACAAACATCGGTTCGACAAAAGAATAAAAGAGTCGTGAAAGTTGTCAAAACTCTCTGAAAATTTGTCAAAACACTGCGACAAATGATTGGCCCCTACACCGTCCCAACACTTCCATTGACAGTAAAATACATTGTCGATTGGCAGCGCCGTCATATAAATTGTAACTGTCACCGAGATGCTTCACTGACGTATGGGTGTCTGTCGCTGAGGATGAATATGTAATCGGGAGGAGGCGGCATTTTGATTCGAGATATTTAATATTTTCAGTTATAACAAACTTTGCCTTTGAAACTTGAAGCAAATATGAATGATGATGAAAACTTAAAGCAATATTCATCTATACTTCACAAAATATAAAAATCCAAACTTTTATAAATCAAAATGAAGACAGAAGTTTTAAAAAATCGGCCAAGTCTTAACAAGGGCTCCATAGTTTATTGTCAACGACAGTTAACTGGAATAATTTTATTTGAATGTTGGTAAATTATTCAAATTTAGCATTAAAAAAATTTAGAAGAGGATCAAGATAAGTTAAACGAAGCATTCTTTTGTAAAGCCGCATTCTGAAGGAATCTATTTTTTTTAACATCAATAGTAAGATCAGTTGCTTCTATACCATACATGAGTAGAGTGAAAACATAACTCGCATAAGTACATATATATATATATATATATATATATATATATATATATATATATATATATATATATATATATATGTGTGGTATACCGGGTGTACAAATATAAACACTTAGAATTTTATGTTCTTATTATTCACTATTAGCTGAATAATACGGTTTGATTTTTTGAAAAATTCATAAACTATTTTTTACTGAAGTTCATATTTAACGTTTTATATCAAAGTGATAGTTATAAAAAAAGCAGTAAAGGGAAACTCAATTTAATTTCGAAATAGCTTCACCATTGTCCCGCTTATGGGGTGCGCAAAAAATATTTCACCTCGCAATTTGCGTGTAAGGATGGTACATGATTTTTTTTACATTTTATTACATATTAATCAAGGTCCTCATCTGAAGCATCTATTCATAAAATTTGGTGTATGTAGTTCTATAACTATAGAAACTATCATGCAGAGGTACGAATGGACAGATATATTTATGAACGGACGTACGTAAAGAAGAACGAATTAATGGACATATATATGTATCGACAAACGTACGTAAACAAACTGTAAGGATTCTATGTTTCACTGTGGATCCTTAAAAATGTAATACATATATAAATGTTATATATATATATATATATATATATATATATATATATATGCTTCAAATATTTCGCAATAAAAACAACAAGACTTCAGTGAGTTTTGTAATTACTTTTCTTGTCAATAACTATAACTGGTTTTCACATATTTTAAAATCATTATATTGTTTTGCTTTTTACTCTGAAAATTCTTTTTAGGAAAAACAATGTATAAAATTCAATGATGTGTAAAATCGCTTGAGTATTTAAAATACCATTATTTTTATTCAGCATCAGTATTGCATTACATACTTCCTTTCTTTACTCCTAGTCTTATTTTTCGTATTTAAATACATAAATTAGTAAAATATTTGAGATATGATGCCTAAATAGAAGAAACATTTGTTTCCTCTTATTTCATAAACAACCTAACGAGTTTTGATGAATAAAATGTTAACTCGTTTAGTGTCTCAAGAAATCATTGCGATTTTACGAATTTCAATAGGAATGTTGTTTAAAAAAAATTAATTATCAATAACAACATATGTTTTTTCTAATATACAAAAAAAACATTAGGTAAAGTTTGGTATAGCTCCCAGCTGGAATATCTCACAATTAACTGTGTAAAATAGTAAGATAATTGGAAAAATAATTACGCATGAAAAGAAACCAATAAATTAATAAGCAACATTACGTGACGAAACATATATAAATCCTACATACATATCTTGAAAAGTGTCTTGATTTTTGTTTTTACTATTAAAAGTACATTCAGTACATTCATACAATTTTTATAATAATTTGATTTTATCAGAATGTACAGAAATCTAAATTGCGTTACTTACTTTCACTGTGCCATAATAATATTGCATGTTCATACAACGATATCTTTATGGCAAAACTATGCGGGTAATTTAACTGCCTTAGTGTTCTTTTTTTTTAGATTTTATATAAATTTTATTAAAAAATCTTAGTATTTAAATTTGGTGTAAAATATGGTCACCTAAAAATACGAGAGGCCTCTGTATCAATGGTTGTTTTCGGTCTGTCTGTGTGGTTATTTTAGGTCTGTCTGTCTGTGATTCGTGACGAGAACCGTTATGAAAATTTACTTTATAATTGTAAAGATAGACTATAAACAGTTATCAGTCTTTACAAGTTTGATTTCACAAACTTTATATTTCACTTTAAAAATAAATGTATATTTAATGAATAGAGAAATATGAAGTGTCCATCTCAAATTCACAAATCCACGAGCTCACAGGCCGCGCGGACCGACAATTATGCCGACAGCGTCAGAATCGACTGACAGATCGGTCGCGCGTGGGGTCTCCCATATTTCTCGTCGATCTTTTCAAACAGCGAGCCCACGTATATTGAAATCTATTCGTACGTATTCAATTTCAAATTGGCGTTTGGAACGACTTTTGCCGCGAATTCAACGAAAATGTGACGAAAATATTGTGAATCCGTATAAAGGTTGTTATCTTAATTCATGACAATATTGTACATAGATCTTTTTGTGTATTTTGTTTGGCAATAGATATTTACACAATACTCTTATATTTCATTTTATATATATCCCTCTTATTACTCGTAGTGAGGACATATCATATATATGGACTACCACTGCTTTATAATATATTAAATTACCCTCACAATCTCTGTTATCTTATTTGCAAAATTTACAGCGCTTGCTGACTATTACCTGGATCTACGTTCTGAGAAACTTTTTAAGCTCATTATCCCCGAACATATAACTTCTTTCTAAAAGCTATACCTTCTTTCTGTCCATCACTGTTCATGTGACCAAGTTATGGAACAAACTCAATTCCGATACCAGACTTTCGCCGTCGATTCCAGTTTTCAAAAACCATGTGAAAAAATCATACCGCGCCTAACTTGGCTTTAAACGTTCCTTTTCCTTTCATTTCTCTCTCCTTTAATCCTTTTTCTTCTTATCCTACCCCTCAACCAGATTCAAACCTCACTCACCATTAGATTCTTTTCGCGTTTTTTTATTATTGTTGTTTTTTATTGTTTTTCAATATTTTACCTTTCATAGTGTGTTATCGCGTATGGCTATCTGCTTATCTTATTTGTTCATATAAGCACTGTAACTCTGGTTAACTGTAAGATATAGCTCCTGTATCAATAAGTTTGACAGTTCAATGCTCATGAAAATTATAAATAAACAAATAATTTGAAACAGGTTGTTTACCTTTTTGAATATGCAAAACATCACTTATATCATATGCTACATAGTAAAACTACGTTGATTCTGTTGAAATAATTACAAAGATTAATGTAATTTTTCACTATTAAAATGTATTACTTAACATGTCTCTTAAATGTGTAATTATATCACGAATTTCCCAAAGTATTCCCTTGAGTTGAGCGAATTTCCCTTGAGTTTTTACCAGAAAGTTTTTACTATTTCAGTTTACCTAATATTTATTATTTAAATACATGCCATTAGTAATATCAAGAATTCTTGTTCAAATACAAAACATAAAATTATTGCATCCAAATTACAGGTTTCTAGGTAAAGGCGTTATAATATAGGTCTAGTAATAAAATGAGTCTAAAATACAAGACTTGTTGGCCTACCATATGGTTATTTTCAGTTAAAGTATATTTTTTTCTCGACTATAATAGATCTTTTCAGCGATACTCCACATCCCATGCAGAAAAAAATCAAGGTCCCTTTAAACGTTTGAGAATCCCTTTTTATCTGAATGCCAAAAACACACAATATTATTGTGTCGTATGAAAAATTCCAAAACCTTAAAGCCATGTTTATTGTAATTTTGTATTGCCATTTATTGTCAACCTTATTCTAATATAAAATCACTCCTGGAATCTACAACTCATCTCCAACGTTCAAGCAAAAAGGATATTCGCTTTTGGAAATGAGGTGGTTTTCCAACGAAAAGTTTGAATCTCATTTTTCAGATCTTACTCACTGTCGAATATTTCATCCTTCGAATGATTAGATAATGACTTAAACAGATAATAATCGGTATACGAAGTCTGAAGAGTATGGTGGGTGAGCGACTGCAGTCCAGCATCACCCTATGATGCTGCATATCTTCGATGATATATATGGTCGAAGGTTGTCATGGAGAGTTTTAATTTTGAGTTGTTTGCTATGAGGTTTTATAGCAATGATATCTAACTGCATACTATAGTTGGCGCTTTTCCTTGTAAATCCAGGTAGTGGAATGTCTCAATAGATAACCCCTTCATAATTTTACCAACAGGTTATCAATATTTTCATTCCGAAGTGGTCAGATTTAAGCGTTGAAACTCTGATTTTGCTGGTTCTAAGCTACTCAGACTTAAGATAATGGTTGACAAAAAATACCAACTTCTCGTCATTCTAACTAGACATTTGGTTCATACTTCATTAACGTGTGATGTTCAATGAGTCATACAGATATCAAAACGCAGTTGCTCCTGTGTTTCACATAACTCGTACGGGATCCACGACCCAAATTCCCAAGTCTTAATCATTTCATGAAAGTATAATAAGACCATACTTTTTGAATAGTGAGTCGATCTGCTGAACCCTGTACCACCTGCTGCGAATCGTCTTTAATAAGAGCCCGCACAGTTTCGATGTCCAATGGTCACGATCGTCCAAAACGTGGTACATCTTTAAATTATAGGTTTGCCTTACAAAAGAAATCAAACCATCTAGAATCCGTAACGTGAAAGACAGTACCCTTTCCCATCATTTGGTTAATTTTCATCGGGCAGAATTCCTAAACGGTACTCGTGAAGAAAAAGCACTCGTAGTAATTCACGGGAAATATCTACTTATTCGGACATGTTTACCATATCAGCAATCATAATTTACTGATTGAACCAGCGAGCTTATGCTGCTTATATACCCAAGCTATGGAATATTTCAGAATATTTGAGTAACATTTAGAATAATCATGAAAAAGTGTCTCAGAACTTTCTGACCGACCCAATAAAAATCCGATCGAGAACGATAGTATTATATTCGTACTCTTTAGGTATGGAACCCTAAAATGCCTGAAAATTTAATAATTACGAGTAAAGGACAAAAATATAAAAGTAATGCATCGATTCGAGAAAGAATTGTTTTGTAAAATGATTCCTCACGTAAACTACATAAGTCAAAATTGAGGAATAATCTAAAGATATTAAATGAGTTTAAAGTATTTCTACTTAGCTTCACGACAAGGTGCTTGGCTTAAATTCTCTTTTCTTTTAGTTTTCACAGACTATCTAACAGTGCATTGTTTAACTGATTTAATGATTTAACACTCTAGTGATAAGGAAAATAGTTAATTCTAACCTACGACTTATATATCCGGTCACTAAACAAGATATGGAAAAGAATACTTGCAATCGTCCAAAAAAAAATATTCACATGTTATCTAATAATGGTATATGGAGAAAAGACTATAATTTTAAGTAGTCTTAGCTCTATAAATAAACATATAATTTGAAACAGGTTGTTTACCTTTTGGAATACGAAGAGAATACTGACAATATATGTTACATAGTAAAACTAGGGTGATTCTGTTGAAGTAATTACAAATATTAATGTCATTTTTCACTAGTAATAAAATGAGTCTAAAATACCAAACTGTAGTTTTCAGTTAAAATATATATTTTTAGAATGGGTACAGATAAAGTACCTAGAAAGTTTCAACGAAATTTCTTTTTGTAATAAACCAAGGGAAACCTAACAAAGATGATACCATTTTCTGGAAAGAATTTTGCAATTATTAATAACAAGAATAGAAAAACAATAACTAAAAGGAAAACATACTCAGAAAACTTCCGAAGAAGAACAAGAGGCTCAACTTTCATCCATTTCAATGCACATAGTTTGTAACAAAATTGGGAAAAGAAACAGAGTTACATATTATATCGTCTTTCCTACGACCCGTCTATCGATTAGTTTTTTTTAAGATTACTTGACATAAAAATTAATATTCTTTTTTAATTACACTTCACAATGAACCGAATGCAGATTCAAGCTTACAAAATTCGTAATATTGGACGTTCAAATAAATAAGCAACCTACATGTTGTTTGTATGGAGTATTGAATGTAAGCAAATAAAATGAGAAAACCCAAAATTTTAATAATTTTGGTTTCCTTTTCATAATATGAATTCGATTAAAAATACTTTCCAAAAAAATTGTATCTATCTGTTCCTCATGGTTTCTAAAATAAAGTATGTTTTAGAAATAAATTAATAAATGGCGATTTAATAAGTCATAAAAGGAAATTTTGTTTCAGAATACTTATCGAAGAAATTCATTCCGGTTTAGTAGAGTTCAACGTTTATCTTTTAAATATAAATATAATACTATTTTGAATATAACAGTTCTCGGCAGATATATAATAATAAATCGACGCAGCAAGTACGTGCTAAGTTTAGTCATTTTTATGTACTATAAACTGTTGTTTTTGGCTTTACTGTTCATCAAATAATCTATTGAAATTGGTCACACAGAAATATCGTCAGTGGAAATAAAAAAAGCAAACAAATAAGTATTACTGAATTCACAAGTAATTCTTGAACAATTTTCAGCAACCGCTTACTGTATCTTTCACTGTAAAAGAAACAGCAAAGGAAAATTATGTTACATTTCCACTATCACGTTAGTACACTCACGAATGTTGCCTGCCTAAAGACTTGTTCTCTCAAAAATCGATACTTACTTTCTATCCTTTTCTTTCTACAGTTTTTTCATGCAAACTTTTGCCAAAAAATCGACATTCATTACTTGCAAATAGCCTTGCCACCTCGGAGTATGTTCTTTAATATTTTCCACCCTACTTTCTTCCGAGGCAAATTCACGTTATTAACTTACATTACGGGCATATAACGTTACACATAACAAACATTGAAATATAATGGACCGACCAACCATACAGAACATTACCTCTGCTGGTTCTAACCTTCGCATTAAGTACATAATGTTATTGTAATAATATTTTGTATACGGAGTGCCATTTTCATATCTTCCCCCTTCCTTACCCGTCATGTATACCTTACGGTAATATAGCGCCATTTGTTACAACACCAGTGATGAAATCTGATTCTTGCATTAGGTCATTATATACTCTTTCACTGGATTAGGCTGCGTTAGGACTACGGAGGTTTTTTCTTCTGAACGTTAATATTTTTCAAGTATGAATCCATTAAATTATTATTCCATTGGTTTCACTCTTCAAAACACTCGTCGGTATAATTTCAGCCTGGTGCCAAGGCTTCCCCGATCTGCTCCCTCCAGGCAATACGACTTGATGCAAGCTTTCTCCACCTGTTGACTCCCAAAATGTTTACGTCCTTCTCTACACTGTCCAACTACCCTGTAGGTGGTCTTTTTTTCTCCTTGTACCTTCAATTACCGCCAACGTCAGTTTTTTAACTTGGTCCAGATCTTCCCGCCGTAAAACGTGTCCCAACCATTTGATTCTGTAGGACTTTATTAATTTCAAAATGTTTGCTTGCGCACATTTTTTTCAAAGATGAGTAGCATATTCTCTTCTGCTTTATAATATATTCTGCATCATAGAAACATCACTTTATAGTAAAAAAATCTTATTCAACAATTCGCTATAAATAAGTATGTACTCCAATATATCTATTGTTGTTTATTTCTATATTTTTTATATCTTCCATTGAAAACGCAAGCTTCTAAATATTTTTTTCATATTTTGTACTGTTTTATTATATATTAATTTTTTTATCCCATTTTTCGCAATTTTTTTTATATTTTTAACAAACAATATTAAGAGCTCTATTTAAATGTATCTAGCATTTTTTATGTAATTCACGGACAAAAAAGCAGGCTTCTTATTTTTCTAAAAAACGCTTTATGCATAACTTTTTAAACCCCTGCTATCTGATTGTTTCATATGATACAATTATATATAACTCTCTAAGGCGTAATAATCACTTTAATAGAGAGAATAATATGCTAACAAGAAAAAGAGTGTCAACTCAGTGAGTTGACTCTATTTCTTTTTAAGGTTTATATTGAAAGAATATACTTTGAATAATAAACCAATACACTCATCACCAAACCAATTTAGTAATGCTTGTGTGTATATAATGTTCAATTATGTATTTCTTTAATTACTTCTAGTGTTTATTTTCTCAACTTTTTTGTCCTATGCTGTGTAAAGTAAGAAACATAATATCTTGTGAAAATAACTTCTAATAAAACAAATGCTTATTTAGCTCAAACAGGACACTTGGTAAGACACAGATCGGTTCATAATCTGAAATTATAAAACATTACTACTTTTGACCCTTCCACAAAGCATCATTCCATAACACACAAACTGAAAAATGTGACAATGGGATTTCAATACTTCGTTATGAAGCTATAAAATTACTCAGAATAATTACCTCTTAAATTTAAGAATTTGTGTCTGCGCGCAGCCTTATACCGTCTACGTCGTCTCAGTTCACGTTAAGCATCTACGTTCCACGTCTACGGTGAAATATGTTCGCGTGTAATTTATGTTTTACAATTTAGTCTAATATCAAAGTTGCGTTGTATCTTGCTACGCTTTTTTTATTTATTTTTCGCCTGCCTGTAGCCCGCAAAGATGCGAGGGTCGGCCAACTCGAGGGACGATGGACCGGTTCTGCGTTTGATGTTTGTGAAAAACTATAATTTCTTTTGTATCGTTTGTTGCGAGAGAAACTTTATTGATTCCACATTCCAATGTACCACTAATAAAAAAATGGAACCCTTGAATAATTTAATACATTCCAATTCATTTTTCGGTCTCTTACAACCTTGTCTTTTAGGAAAAACCGTTCAGAGGAGAAATTTTAAATTTAACATAGTAATAAAGCACATTAAACCACAGATATGTCAATAAATAACAATTAAAAATGTCTACATAAGAATTATTTAGTAAGCAGATGGTATCCTCCATTTTTTTTAATTAATTAATTTTGTTTTATGAAACTTTACGGTAAACTAGGAAAACTAAATATAGAGCAGGCCACTTATTGCTACAAGAACAATATTTTAAAGCCAATCACATTGATTCCACTGAAGAAAAACAACTTGCTTAGACTGTAAATTATTAGTAAACTCCATTTTACCGGACGTACAAAACAAAATAAGGGTATTTACATGGTGACAAATTTGAAAAATTCTTAATTTAAATAAAATAAATAAAACAAAAGGAATACAGCGACACTTTAAGGATAGGAAGGAGATAGTGGGACAATAATAGAACGAATTTATAGATTATGGTAGCTAATATAATTCAATACGTCTTTTAAACTCAGTCGGTGCGAATATCGGACTCATTTCATATGTCATCTTTAAAGCAAGACGAAGATGGCGGCGTAATATACATATATATATATATATATATATATATATATATATATATATATATATATATATATATATATATATATATATATATATATTAGGTTGGCAAATTATAAATACGCCACTTTTTCGACCGATTTCTGCACTATTATTGAAGCTCCTACTCCTGTAGGGTATATAAAGAGTGGGCATTCAAATTTCGAGTAATCGACGAGTAAATAATAAATTGAAAATGGAAGTACTTCGAAGTGAACTAGAAAGGACTCTTCCTTCATGGATATTGTTTAGGACGAAAAACTAGCGGAGCGTCACACAATATGTACAAAACGATGGATGAAGATGTGCCTTTTTACTACACAGACAAGCACTGATTCCAAAGATTCAGGGACCACCCAATAAACCCCATCCAAAGCGACAATCTAGAATTGATTTAGAGAAATTTAAGAGCTTTATTGAAACAGTCCCAGCTTACGTTTGCATTGTTTGGTAAAGCTATTTTCATGCTCTCATACTGCAGTAGAAAAACAACTCCATGCTTTGAGAAAGAAAAGGAAATATTCCGTTTGATTACCACTTGAGTTAACACTCTTTCAACTATAGAGGGGACCTGGGTGAGCTTGGAGCTACTGAAATTCCATCGTACTGACGAAAGGCGAAAGTATCTGGTTACTGGAAATGAAAAACGGATGACTTATGTTAATTTTTAGAATACATGCCAGTGGTTAGGAGTTGGGAAAAAGGTGTACCTAGAACAAGATATAATATTGGACGAAAGATACTTTTGAGTGCATGGTGGAGTATAAATGGAGTTATTCATTCGGAACTCTTTCAAGCTAATGCGCAATTACAGCTAAGATTCATTGTGAACAGTTGAACAAAGTTACCGCTAAAGCTTCTTCAAATCAAAGCAAATTTTGGTTTTCATGAAAATGCTCGACCACACTTTGCAAAAGTAACGGGTAGGAAACTACTTTCACGTAGATGAAGTATGCTAATTCATCCACCTTACTCTCCAAGTCTTTTGCCATCTAATTACCACCTGTTTCGCCCTCTGTCTAGTAATCATGTGATAAAAAATTTGAAGACGACACGAAATTTATAATCATGTCAAAATCATACTTCATCGGTTTTTCAGTCAAAGACCCAAACATTTCTACAAGGACGGACCTTTTACACGTTGGCGACAAGTATTAGATAGAGACGGTGCTTATATAATTAACGATTGATTTTATTGACTACATACAAAAACTTGAAAAATTTATGTACAGAGATGTTTGATTTATGAATATATATATATATATATATATATATATATATATATTAAAGTTTGATATTACTACGACAGAAATTGTTATGTACGTATTAAATGCATATCTTTACTGAACAAATTCTAATGCTTAATAGACGATAGATCGAATAGACGTTGTCACAAAAATAGATTTCCATATGAAAATTTCTTATTACGAAATAAAAAAGTTGATTCCAAAATGGCTCAAAAAAATTACTGTTTTTTTTATAATGAGTAATGCATCTCAAACTAGATAAAGATATATTATTTTTAACAATTTTATAAAAATCATAGAAATATGTATACATCATATTTGATTTAGTTATTTACAGGTACAAACACCATAATATTAGACTAAAAAAACATATTTTTTCCCTTATATAGATGTTTGATTAATTGTTATTAAAAATCATAAAAACACAGGAAAACTTATAACAAATAATTGTCAAAAATATTTTGAAAATTCTCTCCCTTTCCCACACCTTCTCCCTCTCTCTTTCTCTTTATTTCTCTCTCCTCGATTCACTCAGTAACATCTATTTATTCAGCGAAAGGAACATTTGTTTGAAATCGTCTCGAATAATCAATCAAGAAAAAAAATATTTCAAATTATTTGATAAATTTCTTACTGGAAACAAAAATTCAAACGGACAAATTTTGCAGTATAACTTGATGATTGTACGACAAACAGGCATTACTTCAATATGCTTACAAGAAACACTATAGTTACTCGCATTTTTTTCGATTGTCAAATAGAAAGATATCGTACCCTGTTTTATAGAAAAGACTCACCCTTAAAGTCGACAAAATACCCTGAAGCTCCATAAACATCATCCCTTTGCACTATGAGAATTTAGCACCAAATTGTATCAGGATACTGTTTTACGGTATTTATCTACTTGATTACCTTATCAATGGTGCACGAAAGTATGGTTTATCTAAAACAAGTTCGAATTCATTTCTTGAAGTACTTCATGGTACGTACCGTAGTACAATTAAATTTGATGTTTGTTATATTGTATCATAAAAATAATATTGTCTTTATTAGAATATAAAAATATATAATTGTCACATTTCTGTATTTATATATAAATAAATGGACACAGCACAAAACATCACAACGTACTACAACATCAGTACAGTAATTTAAAGCTAGACTAACGTATATTTGATTTACATAATTTCGCTGTCAACATAGTAATTATGAGATATGTTTATTATATGTTACGATGAAAAGAGCGTCATTATCTTTATTAAAACATAAATATATACAACAGAAAAATTAAAATTTTCAGTAAATGCATATAAATAAATTAATTAACAGAGTTAGTGCGAAACGTCACAACGTCCTAAAACGTCAGTAGAGTAATATACAAGGCTGATTTATATTTAACGTACTTAATTTACCTGTCAACAAAGTAATTATGAAAGGTGTTTATTATATGTTACCATAAAAAGAGCGTCATTATCTTTATTGAAACATAAATATATACAACTGAAACAATAACATTTTCAGTAAATGCATATAAATAAATAAATGAATTATCAGAGTTAGTGCGAAACGTCACAACGTCCTAAAACGTCAGTAGAGTTATACAACAAGGCTGATTTATATTTAACGTACTTAATTTACCTGTCAACAAAGTAATTATGAAAGGAAATGCCTTTCTCGAGTAAAACGATAATGACGAAAATGTATATCAAAAACATACCAAACGTCATTAAACGCGGATATGCGGATCTACTCGCGCCACGTAGAGTGTGAAATGTATAGCCCTTACTCTTTATCCCATCTCTTTGCCTTGAGAATGGAAAAATATTTTCATTTCGCGTATGCAATAATGAAAAATGCTTGGATAGACAATACCTGGTTACCTATCTAATAAAACGGCTTATTAAGAAATGCTTTCACAAAGTACATATTGCAAACTTCCTTATTTGAGCTTTCGCTGCCAGGAAAGAATGCTTGCAAAGCTTTGGTATCGATGTTTTTATTTTGCGAAAAGGTTAATATTGTGCTTTTAGAGCACGAAGCTTTTTCCCTGTTTGCCGTTTGTGTTTACCCTTCACTGATTACCCTTTGTTCTGTGGGAATTTACATGTATCGCGCTGTGGTCGCGACCGGTTTAATTATTATTTGAATTTAGGTTAACAGGAATGTCGACAATCAAGGTGAGTTAAGATATTGAAGTATAGAGAAAAACTTTATACAATTCTCCGAAAATTTTGCCAATATTTTTATCTCATGAGATAACTATTTGGCAAATGTTTCGTGAAATCTATTTCCAATTATATGAAGTCCTCAATTCCCTTTTTTCTAAGCAATCTCATAAACTCCTAAACTAATTTTTTGACGTTTCGGTGTACCTATTCCAGTAGTTGCGGTACACAAAGTACTATACGATAAATTGAAAGTTGTGAAATATTTTTTTTATAAATTTGAAAGACTATTGTCAAAAACTACCATGGAATATAAAAATTAATTCAGAAAATAGGAAAAAAATTTATAACAAATCAATTTTTAATAAATATACAAGTATTTGTAAAACGTGGAGCTAATTTATAATTGTTCATAAAGCTAATTTTTAAATTAAAAGCCACGACTAAGAACTTGACACTAACAGATTTCTGGTGGTTCAGAATTACGAGTAACTAATTCAAAGTTAACAAATGATATAAAGAGATAAAAGAGGACATAATATTAGTTGCTGCTAACTCTTCTCAATATCATCAACACGTCTTGTACTTGGGATTGCCAGAGTCTGAAATTTCCGAGATTGTCCTGGAATTTGTGACGTTGTCCAGTCTCCAGGAATGTAATAAATTTATTCCGGAAATGTAAGAAACGGTAATTCTTAAAAAAATGGTTTATTAGCATTTTTCACGAACCTACATATGCCATAGCTGTAATGCATTTTTACTAACTTAATCAAAGGGAAGATCGCAATCAGATGATTACGGATCAAATCAAGGCGTAATTTCAAATTCGAATAAATAATCTCGATGACAATAAATTTATTAAAATAGCTATATCAAAATATAAACATAATAATACATTTAATTACTTAACGAAAGTTAAGTAATTAAAAATTTGTGATGCTAAATAGTAACATTAGCTTTTAATCGTTTTAATATACATGACTAATGTTATAACTGTTTTTGTGTTAAATTATCGTTACCTAATTATTCAATCACTTTTTTAAAAATATTATTTTTGTGATAGAAACCCAAAAATTTTGTCAAAATATTGCACAAACAAATAAATAGGAAATACATCAAAAAATAAAATGTTGAATTCCTGCTATTCAGAACTATGTACGTGAAACCAACGTTACGCTAAGAAGCCTCCTGTTAAAGTTAACAGATACAGTGCAACAAGTTGAAGCCCAAAAACCTCTAATGTATATAAAACATTTTAGGTTTCAGCTCCGACGCGCCACTGGAGTTTACTCCTTAATTACAATTGTCTTGAAATGTATAAAATAGGTAACACTGTATATAAATATAAATATCAATATCATCTATCAATATATATATATATATATATATATATATATATATATCTTACGGTTAAGGCAACGTTGACAAAACTGATCTCTATAAAAAAATTAACGCGATAATATCCTGAGTAGACCTGCGTCCATCCTGAATGTCCTTTCAAAATATTGGTGAAAGAATTTTTGAAATCGGATGAGAAGTTTCGAAGATTACCTTCTACATCCAAACTTACAAAATTGAAATTTTTTATAATATTTGAATTTTTTTTACGGGATAATATACAACCTATGTCCATTCTGAAGGTCTTTCCTAAATGTTAGTGAAAGAGTTTTTTAAATTGGATGAGTAGATTCGGAGATTACCTCCTACATCCAAATTTACGAAATTTAACTTTTTATAATATGTGAAATATATTTTAAACAGGATAATATACAACCTATGACCAAAAAGAAAGTTGATTCTTAAGGAGTAAACTCCAACAATTATTTTTGTATTCATATGAGCCCTTTATTTTTATTGAATTTATTGGAAATATGTTACTAAACTTTTTTTAATATCAGAACTATATGTTCTAATATTTAAAATATTGGGTATACCTTTTATTGTTAAGATAAGTTTTTCCAACACGAAACCCCTATTATTTTGCTATTTCTCCAGATAAGTTCGTTTATCGCCTACTCAAAATTTCTAAAATTTTAGATTTTTAAGCATAAACTCTTGTATATATGTTTTGGAAGTAGATATGGAAACAAAGGTTACAATTAAGATGCAGCAAAACATTAAAATGGGTGCGCACATTTTCTTTTCTTCACGCGATGCCGAGTGAAGGGTCTTTGGGTAAATCTTCCAAAATTGAGGATATATTTGTCATTATTCATTTATAATATATATTTACAAAATATTATATGAAATGTTGAGTGAAGTACAAACTATTTTAAACCATAATATTTTGTGGTATTTTTCCTTCCAATTTTTCAACTGAAATTTGAAAATTTTTCGAAAATAATCGGTATTAATGTTTAATTAAAAATTTTACTCAAAAATTATTTCGATTGACAATTTCAAAAGTTATAAGTGACTATATTTTCCTACTTTTTTCTATTTCCGAAACTATATGTATGTAATACACATTTTCAATTCATTCATCAACTAATATTCACAAATATATTTCTATCATTTGTTGTTTAATGATTTGGATAGATCTTTTCACCTATCTACATCGTATATTAATATTATGTAAAGGGACATATCTGCAAAGGACGAGCTAATCACGAAAACCATTAAAGCTACTTTACTTCTTCCATAATTTGAAGAGTCAAACGTTTTTATCACGTATTGTACATATTTTGTCCGGCTTCAATTATTTTTTATATAATAATTAATGTCATAAATGTAAAAATATCTAATTCATTTATTAACAACTTCACATACACAACAAGTCGCTATGATTATATTTTACGAATATTCCGACAAACACGGCCAGTTCTTTTCTACTTGGCCGAACTTAAAGTGTATTTCCACAAAAACTAAAATTTCAACAACAACTCATCGTAAATTTTAAAGACTAAACTTAATGAATGTTTACAAAACTTTTCAAATTCACTTTATGAATATTTAAGATTTAGACACATTTAAGAGAACTTTTCAGTAAAATGTTGTAACCCATTTTTAATCTATGTTTCACGACTTAACATTATTTAAAATAATCAATAAAAAATCTCATCCGTAAGTAGTTAAATCTATTTTTATGGCCGTAGTAATGATAAAAAATAAAAATTAGTTTAAATTCACCAAAAATATACATAGCAAAAATATGCATACACGAAAAGTATGCTTACAGTAAGTTATTTCGTTAAAATACTGTTGGTGAAAATGTGCGAAGATAATATTACGCATAAGTGACTTTGAACGCGAGGGAAACTTATGACTCTTTGATCTTGCCTTTTACTTAAGTACTGGCTGTTTGATGCAGAGGTTTAAATATATTTTGGGAAACTTTTTGTCAATGTGTAAGCATACAACCTGGAGTAATGACTGTATTTTGAGTTCAAATATATATATATATATATATATATATATATATATATATATATATATCACAGTTTTGAACAAGCAGCACAATATCTGGTATCTATCGCAGTACATTATAACGGAGAAAATAAATTCAGTCCTATTAACTAAACAATGTATTAGCTAGTCGATCTAATTACTAAAAATATACCTCTGCATTCATCAAAGATCTCACTGGAAACAACTCTCAATATAATAACGCCCTTGATTTTCTACCAGCAACTCAGCAATTCCTTTCTAGAATTCAGTTTCAGTTTAATGATGAAGACTGTTACTAGAAGATCACATAAAGGATCACTATAGCCGAAAAATTATAGCAATGATTACACATTTAACGCAGAAAACAACTCTCAATATATAACGCCTTTGATATTCCACCAGCAACTCAGCAATTCCTTTCTAGAATTTAAATTTGGGTTTAGTAATGAAGACTGTTACTAGAATTTCACTTAAATGAAAACTATAGCTATGACTACATTTTATAATTTTCAAGAAATTAATTATATTTCATATCTATAAAACCAATACTGAGCAATATATTAATGTAGTGAAAAATAATGGTTTTAAATAGGTTAATAAGAATATAATTTACCCTGCAATGTTGTATGCGCCCAAGTAGTTAAAAAAACCGCACGAGTACTATTCGTACCTTCATCATGTATTTTCATCAAGCCTTTTTAGAGCAATAATGGCAGTAGAAATCGATGAATATGGATAAAAGAGCAGTGAAACTGTGGAATAGAGCCTAAAACTGAGCATAAAATTTTCACGCGTATTATTTTAAAAAATATATATCAAAATGTGCTATAAATTTCTAAATGTTTACAGCAATTATGGTAGAAGTAGATGAATGTGGATAAAAGAACGTGGAATTTAAAGTATAGAGTAATTTGTTTATCCTCTCTTTTTTGTGATTGCTCAAGTAATCAATTCCAAACCTGTTGTAGCAGTTCAGTTGTTATTTTTTTGCTTCTGTTCACTAACAAAGCGGAAAGAGTATCCAGCGACGTCCATCTGATGTGGACAAATAGGTAGAAATCTACTAGGAAGACATTAATAATCCTTACAAATATACAGAATGAACACTTATATGTACATAAGGAGTTCATTTTTTGTTAGCAGATTTATCTTGTAAACCGTAATATTTAGACCACGGAATTCTATACTGTAAATATCCTGTACAAATTCACTAATAACGTTTTCTTTTGTTTATCACCCTATTTTATTGTATCACTTCAAAATACAGTATAAATAAGTAAACCTAGCAAATTTTTATTATTAGAGATTTTTTGTATTTAACAAAGACGTATATATTAAATTCATTTATAAAATCAGAGCTTTACGAAAAGTTTTTTTTTACTTCTCTACCGCGATCATTTATTTGAAATATAGCGTTAAAAGGTAAATCTAGCAAATTTTTAAAATTACAGTTATTTTTTGTTATTTTTTTTATTTTAATTTTTTTTGTAATATTTTATTATCACAGAATTTTTGTACTAAGAACGTGTTTAGTAGGTATTGTTTACAAAGTCGATTCTGTGTATTGAGCTGAATATATTGAATATGTGTTTCTGTAAAAATATGCAAAACACACAATCAAAGTTTTCCGACTAGTATATCACTACATATATAGTTTAGAAGCTAGACAATTCTATCAGATGGACTGATTGTAGCGTCGTTAAAACTATAAGATTCCGTTAGGATAGTATTGTTGACAAAAGCGATTATTCATATCGAGCTGAATAAAGTTGATGTATGTTACTACAAAAATACATAGGATAAGCAAACAAAGTTTTCCAGTTTGTATATCGCTACACAAATAGTTTAGGAACTAGAAGACTCTAACAGATGGACCGATATGCAAGGTCGTTAAAACTATAGGATTCCTTTAGGTTAGTATTGTTGACAAAGGCTATTCTGCATATTAAGCTGAATACAGTTGATGTGTGTTACTGTAAAAATACATAGAACAAAGAAACCAAGTCTTCCGGTTTGTATATCACTACAGATATAGTTTAGAAGCTAGAAGACTCTAACGGACGGACTGTTATGCAGTGTAAACAAAATGTCTGTCAACGGATGGACTGATATGCAATGTAAACAAGACGTACGGCAAAAGTAAAGGGTTCCGTCAGGATCTTTTTGCCATCAAACCAAAATCGTTGATCACAAAATTAGGCAAAATATCTGCTGTGATTTATAGAGTAAATAGTATATATGAAAATATAATAAGATTATCTTTTTAATTATTTTGTGAAAATGTTGCAAATATTAGATTGACTAATACGTAAGCGGACATTAATATGATATTTTTTATTATAATTCTAATTTGAAATTAATTAATCGTCGAGATATAATAACTTTTGTACTACATGTCTCCAACGCACTGTTGGTAAGTGGACAGGAAATCTAGGTGGCTTGAAATGAATTAAATGAAATTTCTTCATAATCAAAGTTTTTTGTCGCGTAAGGCGTTGCTGAGCGATCTAAACAAACACTTATAAGCTGGTGAAAGATCTATGGAATATGACGGGTGGAAGATCTATGTCTAACAAGAAACAAAAAGAAATTATGAAAAAGAAAATATTTATGTACATATATATATATATATATATATATATATATATATATATATATATATATATATATATAAATAAATATATGAATAAATAAAACCGGAGATATGTAGAATCAGTGGTATAAACTTGTTCTAACTTTCAGATACCCTTGCTTTTGTACAAATATATGACCGAGAATAACTTCCATTTAATTTTATTACATACACCGGAACATTTGCATTGTACAACCGCATATAATAACAACAATTGAATTTATTTCCCTCACTAAAATACTGGTATATCGTATAACTCTCGGAAATATAATAAAACCCACACCGCTCCCCTACAAGAAACTCACTAACATAAGCAGTGGGAAAACCCACACAAACCCGGCTTCCGCTATTGTGTTTGAAACATATAAATGCTGTTGGATGTTCCTAAGAATTAATTGTGAATAATGAATTTCTACAAAATTAACGCCAAATATATTCAATATTTAAAAGCCAAAACTTTTGCGGGTCTGTTTGGCCATATAAGGACCGCGCTACAGCTACAGCTGGTCCGGATGAAGTTCATACGGTACCCGTGCACAGTATTTTAGACTTTTTCTTAAGCGGTGTAAATGATTGTCTGTAGTTCCGTGGGAGCACCCAAGCTCAATTGCTAGTTGTTAATTAACCATCTTCTTCAGTTAACAATATTAACCTCTCTCTATCCAATTCTACTGGTCGACCAGAGCATGGTTGATCACTCAAGGAACAATCGTCGCCGCAAAACTGCTGGAACCATTGTTTTGCAGCAACTTCTGATATCGTTGCAGCAGCTACGCATTGGCATATGTTACGCGTAGCTTCGGCAGCAGAATAACCAGATTGGTACTCCTAGAGTAGATAGTGTTTCACATGCGTCTTATATCCAAAACCAATATCCTATCTATCCATATTTTTATCTTACTAGGAATAGAAATTCTAATTGACGTTTTAGTTTCGCATATCAATAACATATTATCAGATAGAAATTACTTTCTTCGCATGGAATCTACCATTGAGAGGGCAAATCACTCACCTACCCAATAACTTTTTAACAGTTTTCTTTGACAAGTTAGATTATCAACAGTAAGCGACTTTGTCATTTTCGAGCGATAAACTCCTATCAACTAATGATTTATGTCAAATTGTCTAATTTTTTCTTCTAAAAAGTTATTGAAAGTCATGAAAGTTATTAAAAGTAAGCATGTCATCCTCTCTCTAGAGCAATTTAGAAATTTTGTGATCATTATCATACTGATATGATAATTCCGATAAGGAAAGTAACAGTGCCCGACACATATATAAACACCGGCTAAATTATATGCATGAGGTCAATGAGTATAATTTTAAACTAGGTTTCGGATCAATAAGGGTTCTGTTGGATTATAATATAACAATTATTAATATAATTTTTCTTCTTTGTCGTTATACTCAATCCAGAGCGTCACGTCGACATTAGTGGCCTGTTTTACAATGCGACACCACTCTCCGCGAATCTCACTCTCCTTGTACATTTGTGCAATAGTCCGTTGAAGGTCTTCTTTATTTGATCTGTCCACCTCATTGGTAATCTACCGCGTGGTCTGATGCCTCCACGTGACTTTGCTCTGCACTACTAGCCCCTCTATGGATTTGCATCCGCGCCGTGTTATATGTCCAAAGAAAGTGAGAATACGAGCTTGTACTGTATTTGATAGTCTTTGTTTGACGCCTAGCTCTCGAAGAATGGGTTCATTGGTTCGGAATCTCATCCACGATATACCGAGCATTCTTCTATAATTTATTACATATAAAATAACAGGCGTTACTGTGTACATAATAAAAATATAATTACATATAATATTTTGCTACAATTTATAATTGCAAATACCTAATTTATAATTTCCTTCAATTATTTAAGTTTGATTAATACTGGTTTTGTCCGATTTAACACCAGACATAAAGAAAAGCAGAGATTGATAGATTGATTGCGTTCCGTAACTACGCAAAACTTTAATTGCTTTTCATTAACTAATATTATCCTTGATTTTGAACTAATACTTACAAACCCAAATTTAAATTACGTCTAATCACGTATAACTAAAATGTTTCTGTTTAGGTATTATTTATTTCTTTGCTTCGTATATATTTTTAATTTCGAATTTGCCATATGTATTAACGGAACGCATCGCTTGTATGAGAGGGCTCGGATAGAAAACTATCTACGACTATCCATAGACAATTAAAACATCAAAAAACTTGCGGGAAGTAAACTAAGGATAGATACAAAGTTACCAACTAGTATATTTCGATAGCTGTCTGCGGATAGATCAAATTTAGGTTTTAGCCGTTAATATCGTCCACACGTGTAAACAGTGCAGTGTCTTAGTTACTACTGAGTTAGTGAAAGCGTGCCGTTCCCTTTATACATATCTTCGATCATGGAAGTTTCTAGAATGTTGCCATAATTTCTAGATAATTGTCAAAAAAACGTTCATTACTCTTTAGTCAATCCATTGTATAAACTACATACATAGCTTTATTCGATTTATTTAAAACTCCCGCCATCATATTGTAAAGAAAATAATATCTTGCTCACTTTTTTTGTAAAGACTTAATTTTTTTTTAATTTTGAAAAAAAAAACTTATAAAATCATATTTTAAATAAACGATATTAGAAATTCTGAAAATTCATAAGCTTTCGAACCAACTCACACCGTTGAAACCAAATTTCAGTACTCTGAGCAGTGTTTACAATTTAAAATAATTCAACTTAACCATTTAAATACTCGCATTCCCTAATCACGAAATGTATGAACGCTATTAATCCTTATTTCTTTCTCTCTTTGACTATATCACTCTGTCTTGCTCTTCCTCTTTCCTCTGTTCGTTTATCCTCCTTCTAAACTGCATAAAATATGACACGAATATGTATCGTAATACAATTGCAATTCGTTATATTTTATGATCAATTTAGTTTTATTGTCACTTTTGGAACACATTTTTATATAAATATAGCATACATATTAATATAAGTTTATTTTGAAAGAAATCAATACATTTTCAAACAAATCAAAAAATACCTGTAATCGTTATTCCCAATTAGTTTGATTGACTCTTTGTGTATTTGTAAGCAGTTTAATTCACCTATAGACGAAGTTATTGTGAAGGAAATTGTTTTTGTATAATAAAACGATAACCTGATCAAAATTTACATAAAAAACGTACCAAACACTAGAACACTTAAAAACGTACCAACTACTACGCCACATAAAGTGTGAAATGTTAAATGCTTTCTCTTTGCCTTGATAATAATCGAAACACTCGTATGTTTTCATTTTGTTTATGAAATAATGAAAAATGTTTGAATGAACAATTCCTGTTACCTATGTAGCAAAACGGTATATTAAGGAAAGCTTTCACAAGATACATATTGCAAACTTTCTTATTTGAGTTTTCGCTTCCAGGAAAGAATGGCTCCGAAGCTTCGGTATTGTGCTTTTAGAGCTCGAAGCTTTTTCCCTGGTTGCGATTTATGTTTACCCTTCACTGATTACCCTTTGTTCTGTAGGAGTTTACATGTGTCGCTCTATTGTCGCGAACGGTTTAATTATTTTCTTAGTTTACGTTAACGGTAATATCAACAAGTAAGTTAATTTAAGATATGTGTATATAGAGAAACTTTATAAAGCATTACCACGATTTTTATCTCATGAGAGTAATTGAGAATATTTCAAAATAGATTTTAATAACAACAGTGTAATCTATGTATACATATATGAAGTTTACAAATCCCTTTCTTTAAAATATTTCATAAATTACTAAACCAAACTTTTTGACATTTGAATATAATGAATTGTGATTCAAAACAATTCGAAGTTGTGAAGCTATTCTTTTATGAATGTGGAAGACCATTATCACAAACTAACTTAGCATATTATAACAAATCAATTATAGAACAATATAATAAGTTCTAAATAATTAATATGCCAATGTTGATGTATTTGTAAATGTGGGACTAATTCATTATGTTTGATAAAATTTATTTTTATATTAATAGCCAGGTATAAAAAGTTGATGCTAATGAATTTCTGTTCATTCAAAACTATGGGTAGCTAATGCTAATTTAACAAATGATATAAAGAGATAAATGTGTTGCATTGTCATCTTTAATTTGATTAAAAATATAAAGAGTGTCAAAACTACAAGAAAGCGCCGACTTATTAAATGGCACCTTTATTCAAAGTTACGTATTTTTCAGTTTCGAAAATTAGGCTTTTTTAGAAAATGAAAAAAAAGCTATAATTTAGGAAGTCGTTCCCACATTTTATTAGCTACGGTAAGTTTATATACAAAACAAATTGAATGAAAGACTATATAAGAGTTCTCAAAGTTACATACGTAATTTTGTTTTTAAAAAATATTGAATTTCTTTTTGGTAATGAAGAAATTTAAGCACTGGTGAACAAATGAAACTTTTTGTTTCATCGTTTTTTATTGACATCGTAACGTGAAGGAATTTTTCGAGCGGCTGATAAATATTAAAATTTTGTCAAAATCCGTCTAATCGTTTTTAAGTAGTAGAAACCGAAAATTTCAGACGAATACGACGAGTATGTGTATTATACATACGAATAGATAGTAAAACATATAAAAAATTTACTCAGAACATTTGGATTCCTTCAGTTCAAAACTACGTACTTCGTGCTACTAACGCTGCGCCAAGAAGCTGAGTCTTAAATTTAGTAGATGGTGTGCAACAAGTTGAAATCGTCGGAAAACCTCAAATTTATGACTATTAGTTTTCGATTCGTACGAATCCTCTATTTTCATACAATGCATCAGAAATACATCAAGTAGAAATAATGTACGTATTTTTTTATTATTAAGATCTGTTTCAAATAAAGGGTTGCACCTTTATAATTTATAGAGAGTTTCTAAAGTTTTAGATTTATACGAATGAATTATGACTGGAAAATTTTGCAAAAGTTTTCGGCGCCAGTTCTTTTTTACAAGGCCGGACTCGAAGGATGTTCGTACCATGACTCCAAATGACAAAAATGCGTTTTATCCCAAACAGTAAAGATAAAATTGGATAAATCTGTATAAAATTTTCAAATTTTCTTTCAGCTCTTCTACAGCACGAATATGACAGAAGTTTTAAAAGAAGGGAAAAAGACTATGAAAAATTGAAATCTCAGTATTTAGATAAATTTTGATTTTAAGTATTTGGAAAGTGTAATCAATGTATATGCCTTCATCTCGAAATTTTCTAAATTCATATGTGTTTTTCAATTAGTTGTAATACATTTTTAATCGACGATTCAGAAATTTTACATCATTAACTATAAACATATCTCAACTGTAACAAGCTAAACCAGTCTTTGTCGCCGTAATTATTAAAAAAAAATTAAAATTAGTTAAAATTTTCCAAAAATATACATTGCAAAAATGTGCATGCAGGAAAAGCAAGGAATTTCATTAAGGTACTGTTGGTGAAAACGTGCGAAGATAATAATACGTAAAAGTAATTTAAACGAAAGGAAAACTTCGACTCTTTGATCCTTACCCTTCACTTAAATACCAGTTGTTTCATGCAAATGCTTAAACGTATTTTGGGAAACTTTTGTCAAAGTGTAAGCATACTCCCTGGAATAACGACTATATTTCAAGCTCTGGCAAATTTATATTAACATATATATATATATATATATATATATATATATATATATATATATATATATACATATATATATATATATATATACATATATATATATATATATACATATATGTGTGTGTTTGTGTGTGTGTGTGTATATAACTCACGTTGACATTTATTTATATATAAAAACTTAGAGTTTCACAGTTAAATTATTGAAATGGATAAATAGGTCTGAATCCCGCTTTAACTTAAAAAAATATTTTTAAATTTGAATAATACAAAGCAATCAAACTTTTAACAACCTTCTTTATTTTTAATAATATATTTTGATCTTCTAAACTAAGACCATATGCCTAAACAAAGTGCAAAATTAGAATAGGTGGAGATAGGAGATCAGCGCCATCAACATATATTTGCTACCTTCTCTAACGCTGGGAACAATAAAAATAATGCAACCTTTCTCGTAAATGCCTCAATTGTTTGTTTTTAAAAAAAAATGGGTTCCAAATTCCCTAATATTTTCTATAAAAAATATCCCAATTCTCAATCTGCAGAAATTCGGAATAAACTGAATTTTAATACCATGAATTCATCCTCTATAAATATTTGCAAACGTCTTCTAAGAAGTCCTGGCTCCAGTAATTCCTAACCCTTACCGATCCTTAATTACATCTTGTTTCCTTTTCTTAAATTTGTCAAAAACCTTTTTTCTTCTTTAAAATTATATTTATATTTACTTTAATAAATATTTAAATAAAATAATTTATTCCAACATAAATATTTCGGTCGAACCAACTTGAACGACAAATAAAAGAAATGTTTTTAAAAGAAATTAAATTTCAAAAAAAATTTAAAATACTACCAATAAAAAAATATTGCGGAAAAGGTCGAGCTGAGGAAAAGTCAAAATCCAATATAGCGCTCGATTCCATATGTTATTAAAGTTTTACGTGCTAAACGTAACGTAGTACGCGTTAAACGTAAATCCCGTAATAATTTACTAATCCAACCTCCCTATTACCAACTCAGCTGAAACAATAATACACGGCGCGTGTCGCGGCTTAAACAAATACATGACGCGAACCGTCGAGCTCAGCCAAATCGCTGAAGCCAACTCGTTTAGGAGTGGCCAAACCAAGTATCTCTTCGCAGCAGATATAATTCTCGTAAAGTAATTTATTTCACGTAAAATATCTGGAAGTCTGCTGAAATCCCTGCGAATATCTAAGAAATAGGTACGCAACGTAGGTAACATAGATGTAACACTTAAAGCCCTGTATGCGCACACCGCTTATGAGCATGTCAATTGATGTTGGTGAATATTTACTGAGCTACGTCAGCTTAGTAAATAAAATTGGTGAGGATAAATTGGATGAGGAGATGTTAATTTCATTGAATTAGCAGATCTCAATCATTTAATCTTAATAATTTTGTTGTCTATAAATATCTCCCGTTATCTACTTACCGTTATTAATTGGCAACATATATAATTGCAACATTTAGTTACGTCTTGAAATATGTTAACAGCTTAAAATATAAAAACTTAACTTTTACAATTTTAATTTAACTTTTACATGTAATTTTATATTGAAATCTGTGTTTATTAAAAAAATAAGGAAAGTCCGCGTCATTTTATTCGCGAACTTCAATCACGAGAACTATTTATTTGATTAAGATGGAACTTCAACGGTACAATCGTGTCAAACATGTAGATTCCATGTTTCTTAAAAACATTTGGAAATTTGCTTAATTTTTTTAAACTAATTATATTCTATTGGAAATTTAAATGAGTTGTATTTTAATGACCTTTAAGTACGTCTTTTGAAATTGATCACATTATACATTCAGTAAATAAAATGAAATTTTTTTAATCTAATTTCCTGGCGATAAAATCACTTTTATATAAAAAAAATACCTTAACTTTTAATTTGTTAATTACAAAATATTAATACATTTTATATATTAAATTTTCTATATATAAATTTAAGAATTCTAAAGATATTATTTCCCTTTTATATTTTTTTATTTACAGTTGAACATCAAATGGTGGTAAAGAGAGCATATAACATAATGTATGCGCCTCCTACTGAAAAGAAATTAAAATAAAATTTAAAAAAATATACGAAATAAATTCAATTCAAAAATTTTATCGACGATCAGAGTTTTTAAAATGAGAGATCCATATTTTTTGAACGAATAATGCAAGTTAAAAATTTAGCTAAGATTTATTAACTAAGATTTATATTTCGTAACACTAAATATGTTTATTAAAATTAGCAATACGAGGCATTTTGCGAAAAGTCTTTTAAGTGGTAACTTTTTAAAATATAAGCACCGCATTTTGTTTCTTCCCAATTTTTACATTTTTACAAAATTGCACGTAAAATTTTAATAATACTGAAATCAATAATTTATTTTTCAGAAAAACTGAAAAAAATTACTTCGCTAGTGGATTTTTTGTCCATGCTGGAATCTTAAAATAATTTCGATTCTTTATTAAGGAAAACTTTTTTTATACTAGAATCTTTAGAAGAATGTTGTGATACAACGAAACCTAGGTCGTGGTAAAGAACTTAAAGAAAGTAGAAATAATACTACATCACGTAGTTTTATTAAATTGTGTATATCTATTACCTCAGAAGGTTCTCTTTTTTCATGCGGTTTTCAGATTGCGGTTTTCGAGAGACTCGATAAAGCAAGCTCCAATATGCCTATGGCTAACCTGAACTTTCTATTTGAACTAAACGCTGTTTAAGTAAATCAAAGAACTACTGTACCGTTTAATGCTTTATTCTACTGTCACATCCATCTTACTTTTTTCCTACAAGCAATGTTAATCTTTGTTTTTGTGCTTATCTGTTAAATTTTCCCAACTTTCATCATGTCCAACCACAATATAGACCTCAAATTATTTAAAAAGAAAAAAAATATATTATGAAATGTTATATTGCATGGATTTATTTGTTACCAAAAGACGACTAAATATGTTACAGGCTTACAACAAAAAATAACACAACATTATGATGCCTGATGTTACCGGGGTTACAAGGTAATATTGGATTATGATGTTAATTTATCTGAATTCAAGGTGGTTATGAACCGTAAATGTACGAATATTATTCATCAATTTATTATGTAATATGACTAAAATATATCTTCTCTGCTGTGAAAGACTGTAATCCATGTGTAACTTATTATTGAAGTGAAAATTACTTTATACACGTTGAGCAGTTTTTGGTAGGAGAAAATATTACGGGTTCGCGTCATGAACATGCTCATGTTAACTATGTAGCTATGAGTATGATCTTTGCGCTTGGCCATACACGTATACACATAAAAACACTGACACATTATATATACCCATCTGTATAATGTACGCGTTCCGACGCTTTTTGGGTGGGTAAAATCTTGTGAGTCGCGTCACCGACATGTTGTAATAGCAGTATGTCTGTAACTATAAGGGTGACGTGTTGTTCAACATTAGTGATATGCATATTTCCACAAGTAAAGTTAAATTCATTACAAGTAAAGTTAATTTCAACTCATGGAAAGGTCATTGAGTGTATACTGTGCATTGTTCAGATCGTGTTTTGGTTCGACTATTATTTTAATTGTTTAATTGTAGGATCATTGTGCAGTACAATAGTGAATAAAATATGGTAATATTTGTATATAGACAAATGAGTAACAAAAACAAAGCATTTATTTTCTGTTTCCTATATTCGTATCGGTATTTGCTTTTCAAAATCCTTTTATGTTTGACCTCTGCAATATATTGTGCAGTGAGTATTCCAAATGGCTTAGGAGTTAGCTCAGCGGGGTAAAATAGATATCTAGTCCTTCGACATATATTTGTTGCGGATTTTAAAATTATAAATTTTATAAAACCACAGTAATTTCATATATTTAAGGTTTCACTTCTGTCGACAGTCCCCATTACTACCTACTTTTTCTTTTTTTATAAATTTTACTGTGTTAAATTAAATTATTTTCTGAGTGTTTCTTCTTAGTAAATATTTTAATAAAAAGAAAAATTCCCTGAGTAAAATTCTTTATTATATAAGATGGGTGATTATACAAAACGTAAAATACGTTTAGTATACCAGTTAATAATATATATCATGATCACAAATCTTGCAAGTTTACGTTGATATTTATGTTATTTTTGATATTTGAGTTCTTTATGGATTTTTTTTCAAATAGCCTTTTATTATTAAAATTAATTCATTTTTATCTCGATGCCTCGAATACTTTTTGAAGTAAAACCGTTTTTATTTTCTAGGAATAATTCCCCATCGATCACTTCTCGCTACTGTTTTCATTTTTTCCTGGAAAAATTCCTATAGCCGAGGAAAGAGGTAGAAATCACTGGAGGTAATAAAAAGAATATTTCAGTAGTTGAAAATAATGGAGATAGAAAATAACTTCCCGATAGAAAATATATTGTAGTTGTAGGTATAAATCCAATTCAAAAGAATCAAGTTGGCAACAGATAGAGAGGACAAAACGAAGCCCTCAGGTAATCAGCCATAAAACAAAAATAGTAAATACCGAAATAAAATGTGATAGAAAATCATAAACTACAGGAAAAATCCAGCATCTTTATATATATTAAAAATCCAGTATATACTTTGACGATTGTGATTTTATACACAATTAGAAATGAGATTCGGACAAAGAAAACTTCAAAAGTTAGCGTGACATCCAAAATTAACTTAATTAGATATTTAATTAATCGACAATAACAATAGTTGACTTGGTAATTAAGTTAATAATTAAGTCAATTTATTCATTTTATTTATTTCAAAGATTGTATAACAGGTAGCATTGGCAAAGTACATTTGAATACGTATAGAATATAATTACACAATTTAACTTTGTGCGCTTTCTTGTTTAACGTGTGTAGGTAAAACCACTTTACAAATTTGTTTTTTAAATTTACGTTTTAGCAATAAAAACAAACAAAAAAAGATTATACTATCAAAAAAATTATTTTTGAGCAAATTCATGCGTATATATAACTACTCGTACATATATATGCTTATACACATTTAGATTCATTTATGTTCGTATATACCTATACATTTCTTTATTCCTTCAAGAACATATACTTATGAACGTATTTACCAAATGCCGTAGCTTGAAAATTTACATTTACTAGTCGTAAACTCACTAATATACGTGTAACGATATCGCTTGTTGGTGTGCAATAATTTTAAAGTGCATACGCCTTAACTTGATCGCTTACATTACATTGTAACTAAAATGAAAATATGCGTTTCATATTTTTTGACAACCAGTTTTATTTATTTTGTGTTATTACAATTGCATACTATGAGAAACATTGGTATTATTTCAGTTTTAATTTGATTTTATCCATTAACTAGTCCAGCTATACTGTAGAAGCCCAGAATGGATATTTACAGTGATTTTACGTTCTACATGCGGCTTTATGGAGATAGCAATAAATGTCTTCTAATAAATGTATATACGCCTTTTAACATGCGCTTTTAATTAATAACATGGCTTAAAATTACGACCAGTAAAATGTAAAAAAATATTTAATAAATACACAAAACAATTCCAATTCCCTAACACTTTCTAAAGCTGCTGATTGCTTACTTTCACCGTCTCTCTTCCTAATACATGTACTCTGAAATTAAACCATCTAGAATCTAATTAATATTAAATTATTTTTAACAATAAATTGAGAGTCTAGTAATTTTAGAGCCATTTTGTTGTAAACAATATGTCCGGGAATACAAATATATCCTTTTAATGAATCGTGAAAAACTACCACAATACATCGATATTATAGGGGCGACAAATATTTTCATGCGTTATAGTAAATTTAATGTTTATCGATAATTAAAGAATTAAGGCAACTAGTAAAGATCAATCTTTGATAATTGCCCTCATTAAGATGTTGTCATGCAATGAAACCTAGGTCGTGGTAAAGATTTTGAATAGAGTAGAAATAATACTAAGTAATATAGTTTCATTTGATTGTGATTAAATAATTGTTGCTTTTAATCACGGATACCGACTTTCAGTCATCTCTCGACTATCTGTAAACTAATATGTCATCACACATGAAATTTAAAAATCAAAGTTATACAGCCTAATATTAAATCTACCAAAATAAATAAATTACGAATACTTACAATCGATTCAAATTTCAAAACAAGTTAATGAAACAAAGTAGATTTATAACGAATACACAACATCGCAAAATATAATGTGTGGAAGACGTATTCTGGTTGCTTACTCGAACACCTACACTTCCCGCACCACTGCATATTTCATTTCTAGTCGTGCCCATTTATTTTTTGTTTTTGTACTAATCCACTTTAAACTAATATTTTTAAATATCAAATTCTTACATCCTCTAATAGTGTGAACGGATTCTAATAAAATAAAAGCTAAATATTACATCAATTCCACCCCCATGCTATATCCACCTGAATCGAGTCTGCAGTTTTTACACGATGCCTGTTCAAACAAACACACAAACAGATAAACAAACCAAAATTCTAAAAATACAAAAAAAATAAAATAATTTATTATTGTGCGTGTTCTATTACTTTTATTATAAGCCTGCAAATTATTTTCTCCTAACTAATTTTATAATTGCAAAGTGCGTGCCATTTACCACGTCACAACCTAGATCGTTGTGAGTTTTTGCACAACGGTAGTTGGTAGGCCGAAGAATGATATAGGCTAATTTTATCCTGGAAAGTTCATCCTAACACTATAATAATATAGATGCAAAAGTTTGTTTACTTGTCCATATTTCATAAACATAACAAAAGCTCTACGTAATTTTTTGCACAGTACAAATTGGCAGGCCGCTAAATAACAAAGGTTACTTTCGCCATGGCAAATCTCATATAAACTAGTATTATGAATGCAAGGGTATCCTTCTTTCACATCGTAACGGAAAAAAACGAATCGATAGGATGTTTTTCACAGATATAGTTATTGGCCCGGAAATAACATTGGCTACTTTTTATCCCGGGAAATCTCATTTCTTTTGAACCATTTTAATTATGTCATGTAAGGATAACAAACAATTTTAATATTTATTTTTCTGTCATGTTTATTTTCTTACTTGTACGTAAACACTAAAAATCGATTCATATTCTAGGCCTTTCTTAGTGTTATTCCAACTTATGCCTTTTCTAACTAAAAACAAGAGTTCCAAAAATGTGACTTAATTGAAGGTTTAATGGAACATTTCAAAGCTTTCATTATATTGTTAGCACTACTTGACTGCACGAGGACACAGCGCGATATTAACTTACTGTAAAAAAATTCATGTACGCTGACCATGCTTTGCAAATTAACTAATCATATTTCGGGCCCCACTTGTTGACTTAAAAAAAGGAGAAATTATAGCCACGTGTATTAACACAAAACAATTTTTCTTTGTCCTTGACGTTAATATTTTCGAACAAATATTTTTATAAAAAATCCTAAAAATGTATTTTCCTTGCAAATACTTTATATTTAATAAAAATACAAAAGGGTTTAATCTTCTAGATTTTTTATTTTCTAAAATATAATTAGACTTCGTAATTCGTTTAGGTATAACTATTTTATTTATGAATTAAATTTCTCGACAACATTAATGATTAGTATTATTCGACTAGAGAAAAAGTCAATTTAGTCAAATAATTTTTAAATTGCCTTCTAGTTTCTACAAAAGCTGAAACAGGGTAGCTAAGCCGAATATTTTAAATATTTTTAAAATTCACATTTTACGTCTTTCAACTTATTTCAACAATTTTGAAGGAGATAATATTTGTAACTTTTTCAGTGATTAAAAATCAATGTTGTTTTAAAAAAAAACGATCAAAGCTTACAGTAAACTGAGTTACATGTAATTATGCCTGTTGTTAACATGGTAAAACCTATTGTACAGTTACCAAATTAACTGACGAGATGCATGCACAAACATGATTAGTTAATTTATTACGTAGTATGACTAACTAATCATGTTCGTACGTGAAAGGCATCTCTGTCGGCTAAAATAGCTAATATATGTTTCAAATATCCAACAGCACATATTTTCTTTAGTCGGTTTAAAAGATTAAAGAAAAATTGCTTCCATAAGTTATAGTTATTTTTATAAATGTATCTGAAATAAAGTGAAACATTTTTTGAGTAAATATTTTAAGCAAAATGTAAAATCTCTAATTAAAATTCCATCTTGCATCATATAGACAGATGACCAAAACTTAAAATATAACTAGTACATAAGATATATTATTATTTCTAAATTTAGCACATTTACGTTAGGATAGCACAAATATGGCGAAACTCAATGGAATGCAGTGCGGACTTTTTTATAAGATTTTCTTATCAATAAATTGTAAAAATACCAAAAACAGTAATTTTGCAATATCTTGGCAGAGAATTATGCATACATTACTATTATTTGAAAAACAGATACAATTTTGTAAAATAATACGTCACATAGAACATTTACCTAAATGTAAAACGTATTTTCTTCACATTTATGTTTTTGTGGTATTTATTGTTGTACATATACTCTTAATACGTATTGATTCTTTCAAAATCTCAGATTACTTTTGAAGAAAAATCCTTTTCATAATCATTCTAAAACGATTCAACGCCCGCCATCTCCTCGCTATCGCAATTTTTCCCCGAGAGTTTTCCTTTAGCCAAAAGAAGAGATAGAAATCGCTGGAAAGCCTAGATATGGAGGAAAAGATGTGTTCAAACAGCTGAAACTAATCGAGGCAAAAAAAGCATCTCGACAACAAGTACATTGTAATATAGACACAATTTAGACAAGAGAATAAGGTTTGTAACAAATCGAAGGAACAGAACAGTCTCCAAGTAATCAGCCATGAAATAAGAATAAGATGTACCGAAATAAGATATTACGGTGGGGAATAATCTATAAGGAAAATATGTTATCTTTTTCATATATAGGAAATGAGAAACCCACAATGGGTTCGTACTTAATGTAGAATTGGACAAAGAAAATTTCAAATGTCAGCTTGTCAATTTAAAACTTACGTAATCAGTCAGTTAATCAAATAATTTCGTCAATAGTTAATATGTACTTCAGTAGTACAGCACATAATCTCTGCACAATAATGCGTACGCGGGGAGGTCCTTATTTATTTATTGTCAGCCTCGAATTTTGAGGATACAATTAATTAAAATTGAGATAAGTTTACAAGCAATTTTTGAAACTACAAATCTTCCTCTAAAAATGATATAATTTTAAAGATATACTTCTTTAGGCGCGTTATGAAAAAATAATGAAAGTGACATTTTACGATGCGCGCGCACGCTGCAACAAAAATCGACAGGATGAAGTTACTGAATAAAACATGGTATATATATATACATATAAGTAATCTATACATATAAGTAAATTCTACAAGATGTGATTCTGGACCGATTTTAGTTACTTTTTTCCTATCGATTTCCAACATTATATCGTATTTTTATAAACAATTTTGTACAAGCTCTCTTCTCTCGTAAACGGCAAAACTTTTTAGACCTTTACACTGCTTATTATCGTTTTTTTTATTTTTGTATTTTTCTTATAACTGTATTTTTTAACAATCATAACAAAAACCTATTCATTTCGACAATTATTTGTCAAATAGTTTGTATTTTTATAAACAATTTTGTACAAAAGCTCCCTTCTTTCTTCCAAAGCGACTGTTCTCGGCCTTTGTTTTATGCAAATATTTTTCCCTGTACAGTCTGCTACCTGCTCATTTTAATTTTGTTTTTATTTTAAACTTTTTATTACAGTTGTATTTCTAACAAACAATAAAATAAACAGATGTGAATTTTTGGTTTTATCAAGGATTTATAAAGACTTCTACAATACAATCACCGAATCAGCTCTTGAGTGGTTGTGTTGTTTTGTTGATTTAAGCTGTTTTTATGTGTGTGTATCCGTGCGTAATTAAACTATTTTAAAATATTGTGTTTCTATACTTAAAATAAAATGAAACAATAAAAAAACAAATTTCATTATAAATTATACTAAATATACTAATGTACAAATGCAGTAGACACCGATATACATAAACAAATACTTATGAATATAAAAAATACTTTATGGTAATACATACCTATGTATTAGTATATTTCCGTTTATACCTGTTTACAAACTGAAATTCCTGAAAGTATCTCAGATGAGTTCGTCATATTTATATCAGTTCTGAGATTAGAGAGTCGCCCCAGACTTACCATTGTTAGTATTCAGCTCGTAAAGTTACTTTTAAAAACAGCAACTGGCCTGTGACGTATCCCAGATATATCTTGAAGCAGTTTATTGTACAGATTTGGCTTGCAGACTGCACAGTATTTCGTTCGAATTAAGTTCTAGTTAGAGGTTGCAGCAAATAGTGAATGAAGCGAGCTACCGCACCCCAGAGTTCTTAACTGATATTATATGATTATTCTTTTTCTTTCTAATATAGTTTCGAAAATATGATTTTAATATACTATATAACTAAACCAAGACATGTTTTTGTCTTGTATTTAGTAGCTTAACCAAATATATGATACATAATAATATACCAATGTCAACTCGATTAAGAACGGCCAAGGCAAGAACAACTTGACAGCAGATGAAATTCTCGTAAAATAATTTGGTTGACACAAAATATTTGGAAGTGAGCCAACATTGCCCGTCTATTAATACTTGTACGTATACGTCCATACATAGACGCATATAAACATGTATAGTATTGTGTATGTGCATGTCTGAAAATACATTAAATATTGTTGCTGACTTAGTGTATGAAAGAGATAAGTAAACAAAACGTCTTAAAATTCTTGTTTGATGTAGCAAAAAAATATTTTCACATTTCGCATTGAAATTGAAATCACTTCCATTGTTTTTGTCCTACAAGAATATTGATTCTTTTATTAGATATTTGTTGTACCTTATAAACCCGTAACACTGAGAGAGCATATACCACAATATATCTAACATATAAAAACAATTTAAATACAAGGAGGGCATAAAGTTATTAGAAATTAATATTATTTAATCAAATTAATTTAAATCAACATTCCAACTCAAGGGATGAAACCATAACGAAAAAAAACTTTATTGCAAGAAGCTGCAAAATTAAGATCCTTAGCTCAAACTATTTTATTTGTTACTAGAACATTTTTATTACTCACGTTTGTTAAATTATTTTTAAAGTTGATTTAGTAAATGCATTTAACAGTTTTTTTGGCAAACTGTTATTTTTGTAACCAGTAGTAGCAGTACCTCAAGAGGAGGGAGCACAAAAGGGTAAAAAAAATTGTTATTTCTTATAAAACATTTTTTTTTAATTTGTTAACATGTCTTTACGATCCCTTTCGTCGAAACAATGGTTTCAGTACGTTAAACTAAATATCTTATACATTGAAATGAGTATTATAAAACGCGTTGATTAAACTATTTTAATTAGTAAATAAAACTTTAACTCTACAACAGTAAATATTTTCTTAATTTCAATTTACATAGAAACCAGTTTTAAATATGTACCCTGAAATTAACACAATTAGTTCAAGCAATTTTGAAAAAGGTCACAAACGGACCGACGGAAAAGCTTTGTTTGTCGATTTACACTTTTAATGAAATCAAAACGTGGAACGAAGTATCGTCTTTTTAACGTGCAATATTCCTTTTTAACCCAAAGCGGTGAGAAACCCTTACAAGTACCTAAAATGTCTCCTCTTTCATAAGCAAAGACCTAAGAAAACTCATTATTGGTCAGCTGTTTCATGTACAACAAATATTTACTTTCATTTTGATAAAAATCATGTTCTAACACGGCTCGGGTAATCATTCTATATGAATTAAATGCTATAAATGATGTTAATTAAAAATATCAAACAGGAGTGATGTCTATTTTTCTGTCACCTCCATAAAATCATTTGCAATCATGTTGATGAAAATCATGCTCTAACCCGACTCGGGTAATCATTCTATATGAATTAAATGCTAAAAATGATGTTAATTAAAAATATCAAACAAGGGTGATGTCTATTTTTCTGTCACCTCCATAAAATCATTTGCAATCATGTTGATGAAAATCATGCTCTAACCCGACTCGGGTAATCATTCTATAAGAATTAAATGCTATAAATTATGGTAACTAAAAATATCAAAGAGGGGTGTTGTTTATTTTTCTATCACCTCTATGTTCTTTTTCTTCTTCAACGTAAACAATGATAATTCATTTTTATTCTACACGTTTCTTAGTTTTGTCCTAACTCATGCCGTTGGCAATTGAAAACAATAGTTCCAAAAACGTCAGTTGATTCACAGTTTAATGTAACATTGAATAATAAACGACGGTGCCAAGGTTATGGCTTATGTTGATTTTTATATTAATATAATTGATATTCTCTCGTATTTTACGTTTCACTACAAAGTGTTTAACACTGCTCGGTAATGCTGGATGATCATGTACGTTGTATTTTTCTCAACGAGCAAAGTGCAATTAAGAGTGAATTTATTTCTGGAGATCATAGCGTTTGTTATAAATTTTCAAAGAAATATTTTATTCCTACTGTGATACAAACAATATTTCAATATAGGAAAAGTTATAGGCACGTCTATAAATATATAAAACAATATTTCTGCATCATTTGTGTCAATATATTTGTACGCCGACCTTGAAATAAAGAAACCTAAAAATAAAATTGCTCCGCAAAATATTGATATTTGGTAAAAAAACATTAATGCATGCATCTTTATTAAATCACGATCAAAATGTGTTTGATATTTCAGATTGTATATTTTCTGGAACATAATTAGATTCCGGAATTTGATTATTAAATTTATTATAATTGTTTTTATTTAACAACTGAATTTCTATGAACATGAATGCGCTAAAGAAAAAACCGAACATTTTTTTAATTTCCATTTCGGCTGCTATACAAACTGAAAGACAAGTGATCGTTTATGTGAAATATCTTTAAAAATCTTCTATTTCCTCGTTCGGTGGGTTTCAACATATAAAGGGAAAACTTGGGACTTATTCTTCTGAATAAAAACTTATCGCCGCTTATAAAAAAAATTACCATCTTATCTCTATCAATGCATAATGGGGAAAAGTTGTTTATTGCATTTTCCACACATATTTGCATACCACACATTTTTCCACACATTATTGCATTGACCACAGTTCCGATCAAACAAATTTGTTAGAAAGTTCATAATTTTAAAAGATTTTAGGTTATATATCTAAACATGCCGTGTACGTCATGTAATCAGAGTAATGATAACAGAAAAACTATATTAAACGCGAAAAGCCTTTATCTATGGAAAAAACCCATTCGATTTAAGAGAAAATCTATTTTAAAACATTCATACTTGGCGGTGGTATATTATAAGGATGACGATGCGGATATATTATTACGCTACAATTTTTATAAGCAAACAAGTAATAAAAATGTAAAGCAACTCTGTGAACACTACTAAACGATACCCGCTTTATTATAGTAAATATAAACGCCGATATATGTCGGTTGGGGAACGAAATAAACAGGTTTAACTACCGCGGGGGGGGGGCGGGGTGAAGCTCAATAAATCAGTTTTTCACTCGATCCATTCACTTCCTACGCAGAAAACGTATCCCAGCAAATTCTTTTGCTTGGAATTAATTTCTAACCCATGCCTTAATGCAATATCTATCAAATATCTCTTTTCTACGCAAGTGAAACCGCGAGATACGGCTAGTGGTTTTTTCATAAAATGACCGATTAAGAATTAAAAGAAAAAATGTAAGAAATGTCTTTAACCCCTTATGGTCTTGTATCTATGCCGGTTCATCCGATTATATCATCTGATAGATTTTCTACATTCTTATAAATATAATCATAGAAGTAATAATTTGATAGATATAAATATAATATTTAATGAGTTGATTCGTGGCAAGGGTTATTTTAAAAATATAGTACCAGTTCAAAATATGTGCCTAGGTTATCCTTTTGATCTCAGGGCGCATAGCCCAAATTTCTAAACAAACTTCACAACTCGAATAGATGGAAACCCAAAACCAATGCAGTTGGGATACACTCCTGCCTATATTTTAACAACGTTAGTGATTTAATCTATCTCAGAAGAAAATTAAATTGTAAGTTTAGTCATAACCTTAAGATATGTTCCAAAGTTTATTAAGTCCCTTTTTCTCCTATTTTCAAAGAAAATTGATTCAGGGTGCAAGCTGTAGAACTTTGGAATCAATTGAATCTTAGTACCAAGGTCTCATCCCCTATAAATATTTCAAAAGGTCTTCTAAAAATTCTCAGTTTCTGTAATCCATAACTCTTTCTTTTCCTTAATTGTACTTCGTCCCTTTCAAATAATAGTGTTAATAACTGGAGTATTTTCAGCTTTCCTACCTTAAATTACTTTTTTCCTGAATTTTATTTATGCTCACTATTACATGAACAAATCAATATTTTGATATGAACTACATAAAGCACTAATAAAAGTTAAGCTATGTACATGCTAAAAAATAAACAATATTGCGAAAAGAAAATTGTTAGCGAAAAAACATTCGAGTGGAAAGAAAACTCAAAATTCAATACAACGCTCGACACTGTATGTTATTAAAGTTTTATTCGCTATTTGTCTTAAACGTAAATCTCATAATGATTTCGTAATCCAACCTCCCTATTACCGACTCAGCTAAAACAATAATACACGGCGCGTGTCGCGGCTTAAACAAATACACGACGCGAACCGTCGAGCTCAGCCTACTCGCTGAAGCCAACTCGTTTAGGAGTGGCCAAGCCAAGTACCTCTTTGCAGCAGATATAATTCTCGTAAAATAATTTATTTGACGTAAAATATCTGGAAGTCTGCCAAAAGCCCTATGCATATTTGGGAAGTAGGTACGCTTGTAAACGTAGATGTAACACTTAAACCTTGTGTGCGTACACTGCTGATGAGTATGTTAACTGATATTGCTGAATATTTACTGAGCTACGTCAGCTTAGTAAATAAAATTGGTGAGAATAAATTGAATGAGGAGATGGCTCAATCACTTAATCCTGTTAATTTTATAGTCCACGTGTATCTACAGTTATTAATTGGCAACCTGTTTAACTACAGAATTGATTTACGACTGGAAATACGTTATCTGACTAAAATATGAAAAGTGTAGCTGGCATTAAGCTCATATTTTGCAGAAGTAATTTTATACTGAAGGCTGTATTAGAGAAAGAGGAAAGTCCATGTTGTCTTATTTGCGAAATTTGATCACGAGAAATATTCACTTGATTAAGTTGGAACTTCAACAGTGCAGTAGCAAACATGCAGATTCTATGTTGTTTATACACATTTGAAAAATTTACATATTTCTTTTAAATTATGTAAAATATTCAAAGTATTTCAATTATAATTTTGAACTTTTTATTCTAGAAAATTTTAATTTATGATATTTTAACGATCTTTAAGTACGTCTTAGGAAGTTGTCATGTAATACTTTCTGAAAAACAAATGAAAATTTCCGAATCGAATTTTTTGAAGATAAAATCATTTTTATTCAACAAAAATTTTAATAAAATCCACCATTGTATTTTGTGAATTGCAAACTAATAACACATTTTATATATTAACTTAATCAATGTATAAATTTAAGAATTTTAAAGATATGGTTTCCTTTTTAATCTTTTCTTATTTACAATTGAAAATAAAATGGCAGTAAGGAGAACACTATAATTAAGGCATGAGCCTCCTTGAAAAAAGAAATTAAAATAAAATTTTAATAAAATATGCCAAATCAATTTCAATTAAATAATTTTCATCGACGGTCAGAGTATTAAAAAGGACCGAACCATATAAGTCTTTTAGTTGTTACATTTTTTTACAAATTTATAAGCTCTAAATTTTGTTTCTTCCAAATTATAACATTTTCCCAACATCCAGGATCAATTCACGTATAAATTTTAAAAATACTGAAATCACTGATTTATTTTTCAGAAAAATTGAAAAAATTATCTGGCTAATGAATTTTTGTAAAATGAATAAAGTTCTTTGTGTTATATTAACGAAAAGGATATATAACAAAATTATCTACAAAAATTCTCATGAATACGTAAAAATAATATTATTTCACAATTGCAAATCCTAACGCAAATTTATATATGTTACGTCAAAAGCTTCTCTTTTTTAATGCGATTTTCACGAGACACGATTTTTACGATGTCGACAAAAGCAAAGCTCCAATATGCCTATCGCTAACCTGAACTTTCTATTTAAACTAAATGCTATTTAAGTAAATCAAATTGCTTTACTGTGCCGTTTAATGCTTTATTCTGCCGTCACGACCCTCTTATTTCCTTTGCTTTTTTTTCCTGCAAACAATATTAATCTTTCTTTTTCTACGCATCTCTTAAATTTTCCTAACTTTTGTCATATCTAGCCACAAATAATAGAACTAAAGTTATTTAAAATTTAAGAAAATCTATTATGAAATATCATGTTACATAGATTTATACTTGTTATCATGAGAAGACTAAATATGTTACAGGCTTAAAGAAAAAATGAGGAAAACAATACGGTGCCTGATATTACCAGGGTTACGAGCTAATATTGGATTATGATGTTAATTTAACTGAATTGAAGGTAGTTATGAACCGTAAATATATGTAATATGACTAAAATATATTTTCTCTTATTACTAAGAAAGACCGTAGTCCACGTGTAACTTAATATTAAAGTGGAAATTTCCTTAGGCGCGTTGGGCGATTTTTAGTAGGGGAAAATCTTGTGGGTTCGCATCACCGATATGTTTATTTTGACAGTATGGCACGTGTATACATATATACACCATATATAACACATTGTATGTACCCGACTGTATAATGTGTGCATTTGACGCGTTTTGGTGGGTAAAATTATGAAATCGCGTCACCGGCATGCTGTAATAACAGTATATCTGAAGCTATGAGGGAGACATGTTGTTTAACATTAGTAATTTCTATAAAATATTGTAAAGTCGCTGTCATTTCATAATTTCAAGTTTTCACTTCTGTCAACAGTACCCAGGACTACCCATAATTTTTTTTTATTTTTATAAATTGTACTTTGTTAAATTAAATTATTTTCTGAGTCTTTATTCACAGTAAATATTTTAACAAGAAAAAAATTGTTGGAGTAAATTTCTTTATTACATAAGATGGATAATTATCCAAAACGGAAAATAAATTTAGTATGCCGGCTAATATTATATGTGATGTTCACAAATCTCGCACGATTATGTTCCTGTTTTTGACATTTGTGTTTTTATGGAATCTTTCACAATAACTTTTTGATATAAAAAATTAATACATTTTTATTCGTAAACCTCGGATACTTGTTTAAGCAATACCGTTTCTTCTTAGAAATTTTTTACATCGCTCATTTCTTGCTATTGTTTTAATTTATTTCCCGAAAAATTCCTATAACCGAGGAAAGAGGTAGAAATCACTGGAGCTTATATAAAGGGAATAAAAAAATATTCAAGTAGTTGAAAGTAATTGAAATAGAAAATAACTTCCCGATAAAAAGAATATTGTAGTTGTAATAAATCCTAATTCACCAAAGTAATCAATTGGCAATAGATAGAAAGGACAAAATGAAGCCTTCAGGTAATCAACCATTTACAAAAAGATCATATAACGAAATAATATACTGTAGAAGATCATAAACTATAGGAAAAATACAGCATCAATGTTTTGTAAGTACGTTGACAATTATATACAATTAGAAACGAAATTCTGATAAAGATAACTTCAAAAGTCAGCGTGGCATTCGAAACTGTACATAATTAAATATTTCGTTAATCCACAATAACAATAGTTCACTTAGCAACTCAGTTAATCTTCAATTCATTCATTTCATTTCTTTTAAAAATCGCGTGTAACATTTGCAAAGTACTTGTGAATGTGTTTAGTATGTAATTACCCAACTTGACTTTGTGCGGCTTCTTTGTTTATTCATGTAAAACCACTTCACATATTTTTTTGTACTTAAATTTTAGAACTAAAAACTAAAATGAAATAAAAAAAACACTTATTATTATCAAAAAAAAATATTTACAAACAAATGCATGCTATACATAACTACTTGTACATACCTGTGTTGTGTTTCTTTATTCCCTTCCTGTACCTGTTTTCGAAGCAAAAATCTTGAACTTAATTAAGGTGGGGTCGTTTTCTTTGTAACAGTTCCAAGATAAAAAAATCCGTCACCAGAGTTCTCTGGTTAAGTAGTTCGTAACCAATGTTAGTATCGCTTATCACATGTGTCTTTAATAAGTTCATAGTACAATTTTGGTGCGTAGAAATCTGTCGCAGTCCGTTTTGGGTTCTAATTACAAAGTACAATAATTTGCAATTAACGCGAATTTTTGTACTACTTATTTTATAAATGTTATGATATAATTATTGTTCCTCGTCATTCTAACCATATTTCGTAAGTATAGTTTTATTAAAAAATATCTTAATGATTTAGCTAAACTAAAATACTTTTTTATCCTGTATTTAGTAGCTTAACTGAAGACACAATACATAACAAAATGCCGATGTCGACTCGCTTAGAAGAATTCGAGCTAATTAAATCTTCAATGCACTTGAAAAATTTCAGTAAAATACTTTTTTTTAAACATTGATGTTGAATATTCACTAAAATATATAAGCCTATAACATAAAATTAATGGAGGAAAAAGAGTTGAATTTTTTTTCCGAAATGTAGCGATCAACAATTTTCAGGTAAAAATGAAGTCACTTCCAATCCCTCCGGCGTAGCAAGGATATATACTCTTTTGTTAGATGTTTATTATGCCTTATAACCCAATAAAACCGATACAGCATATATCACAATAAAATTAAAATATATGAAAAAATTAAACGCAAAAAGCTGTAGCTTATTTACACTGGATGACTACTACTTAATCTTACCATAATTATAAAATATAGTAGACCTTTTGTCCTCAAACACGAAATAATTGGGCGGTTTATACAGCCACTTATATTAAGCAATTTCTAAACTGAATTAAGTTAACATATTTAAGGACGTATTTATAAAATTCCGCAGCTTGAAAATTTATATTTACTAGTCGTAAACTCACTATTGGTAACCGGTAGCCGGTTCCGGTAAATTCTTTAATGGTAACCGGTTTCTGAATAACTTTTATGGATTAGATATTTATTTCATAACTTTTTTGTGTGAAGAATTTCAAACAAAAGAATTATGAAATATACACATATAATGATTCGATACCGGCCATAATACACATATAATGATATCGTTTGTTGGTGTGCAATAATTTTAAAGTGTACGCGTCTTAACTTGATCGCTTGCATTAAAATTGTAATTAAAATGCAAATGTATGTTTTATATTTTTTGACAACCAGTTTATTTATTTTATGTTATTAAAATTCCATATAGTGTAAAATATTGGTATTATTTCAGTTTTAATTGGGTTTTATCCATTGACCATGCCAGCAAACCAGAATGGCTGTTTACAGTGATTTTACCTTCTACGTGCGGCTTTATCGAGGCAGAAATAAATATCTACTAATAAATGTCTGCTATGCCTTTTAACGAACACTTTGCTTATTCTCATTCGTTTCTACACGTTAATTAATAACATGACTTAAAAATACGACCACTAAAATATGAAAAAGTATTTAACAAATATACAAAAGTGACTCCCCTAACACTTTCTAAAGCTGCTGATGTGCTTACTTTCTCCGTCTCTTTTCCTAATGCATATACCCTGAAAGTAAAAAACTTAGGATATAATTAATATTGAACTAAATGCCAACGATAAATAAGAAAATTGAAAGTCTAATAATTTTAGAGCGACTTCGTCGTAAACAATACAATCAGGAATACAAATATCGCCTTTGAATGAATCGTCAAAAACTATCACAGTAAATAGACATTGTAATGGCGACAAACATTTTAATGCATTGTATTAAATTTAATGTTTATCAATAAAAAATTACTTATCAATAAAAACTTATCACTAAAAAAATTGTTTGTTTTCATTCGTAGGTACTGCCTTGCAGTCACTTCTCGACTATCTTTAAAATAATACGTCATCACATATCGAATTTAAAAATCAAAATTATGCAGCCTAATACTGAATCTCTCGAAATAAATAAATTACAAATATTTATATTGGATTCAAATTTCAAAACAGGTTAATGAAACAAAATAGGTTGATACCCAACACACAACATCGAAAAATGTCATGTTTGGATGACGCATTCGGGTTGCTTACTGAAACACCTACAACACTCCATAGTTCATTTCCAGACATGCCTACTAATTTTTTGGTTTTGTACTAATGCACTTTAAATAAATTTTTTGAAATATCAAATTCTCACATCTTCTAATAGTGTGAACGGATTCCGATAAAATAAAAGCTAAATATTATATCAATTCCACCCCCATATTATATGCAGCAGAATTGAGTCTGGAGTTTTTACATAAGCCTGTTGAAACAAACACACAAACAGATAAACAAATCAAAATTCTAAAAATAACATTGTGCATGTTCTATTACTTTTATTATAAGCCTACAAATCATTTTCTCCTAACTAATTTTATAATTGCAAAGTGCGTGCCATTTACCATGTCACAACCTAGATCGATGTGAGTTTTTGCACAAAGGTAGTTGGTGGGAGTATGATATAGGTTAATTTTATCCTAGAAAGTTCATCCTAACATTATAATAATATAAATGCAAAAGTTTGTTTACTTGTCCATTTTTCATAAACATAACAAAAGACACACAAATTGGCGGACCGCTAAATAACATAGGTTACTTTCACCCTAGCAAATCTCATACAAACTAGTATTATGAATACGTATTATGAATCACGATGTGAAAGAAGGATACCCTATCCTTCTTTCACATCGTGATGGAAAAATTAATCGATAAGACGTTTTTAACAGATATAGTTATTGGCACCGAAATAACAGTGGCTGGGGCATCGGGAAATCTGATTTCTTTTGAACTCTGTTAATTATGTCATTTAAGGGTAACAAACACGTTTAATATTTATTTTTCTGTCATGTTTATCTTCTTACTGTTCTTATACGTAAACACTAAAAATCTATTCTTATTATATGCCTTTCTTAGCGTTATCCCAACTTATGCCTTTTCTAACTAAAAACAAGAATCCCAAAAATGTAACTTAATTGACGGTTTAATGGAACATTTCACAGGTTATTTTATTATGTTGTCAGACTATTTATTAGTATTGATCATCTTCAGAACCCTGATAGTTCACTACACGAGAAAACAGCACAATATCAACCTACTGTAAAGAAATTAATGTCGGCTGGCCATGTTTTGGGAATTAAATAATTATATTTGGGCCATGCTAATAATTTCACCCAAATTATTACAGAATTCAAAGGAGAATGGGGAGACATGGAAGATTAATTTTATCTAGATCGATCAAATAAAGCCAAGGCAGAAAAAATAGAACACGATAGAACTAATGCAGTACATAGAATTCGTCCAAGAGAACTGCTACCAAAAGCGTTCAAAAAAAACCGATTATCATGTTGACGAAGCCCCCTGCAAGCTGGTATTTACTTAATAAAAACTTAAGTTTACTCTAGAATAAAAATGCCAGAATTACAATTAACAAGTAATGTCGCTATATTTAATTATTTGTCATTAATATACCTATTCCGTCTTCATAAAACTAACGCGTTTGCTTTGATATTTACACGCTGTTTAAAGATGTGCTGGGGTCATTTCCATCGTATCTTCCTCCCGAACAAAAAATAGAATTCAATGTGTATTTATTCCTGGAGACTATAGCATCTTTTAGCGATTTGATGAAATATTTCTTTCAGAAAAGAATATGACCTTTTGACTGTGATCCAAAGAAGACTTAAAAAAAGAGAAATTATAGGCACGTATATTGACACAAGACAATTTTTCTGTGTCCTTGCAAATATTTTTTAAAAAATCCAAAAAATATATTATCTCTGCAAATACATTATATTTAATAAAAATACAAAAGGGTTTAATCTTTCACATTGTTTATTTTCTAAAATATAATTAGACTTCGTAATTGGTTTAGGTGTAACTATTTTATTTATAAATTAAATTTCTCGACGACATTAATGATGAGTATTATTCGACTAAAGAAAAAGTAAGTTTAGTCAAATAATTTTTAAATTGCCGAATATTTGAAATACCTTTAAAATTCACATTTTACCTCTTTCAACTTATTTCAACAATTTTTGAAGGAGATGATGAATATTTGTAACTTTTTTGGGGATGAAAATCAAAGTGGTTTGTAAAAAAATGATCATCATATCTCTACTAAAATAAAAAGCAGGAAAGTTTATTTATTTATTACATTTTTTGTATTAATAAGTATAAACGCACGACCTATTAACACAATTGTGATAGAAAGCCCATACTTTATAAAGACCTTAGGCATATAAGGACATAGCTACGACTCAAAGATGCAGAGTGATGATAAAACAGAAAACTTTGTATGTTTGTTTGCCATTAGTCTTTGGAATAATATATCGACTGTAATAAAAAATTATTTAAAATTTTTTAGTCTAAGTGTTTCTCAGAATTTCCCTCTCGTAACATACTTTTCTTATTTAGCAATGAGAAAAGTACATTCTGAAATATTATAGTAGGTAGATTGAAAATTTTATATATTAAGAAGTATAAATATACTGGAAGCTTACAGTAAAATGACTTATACGTAATTTGACTCTCGTTAACATGGTAGAATCCAACGTACAATTAAGTTATCAATTTAACTGACGAGATGGTTATTAACCATACATGTGTAAACATGATTAGTTAATCTATTACGTAGTATGACTACGTCATAAATTAACTAATCATGTTCGTACGTGAAATGCGTCTCCATCGGCAACAATAGCTAATATGTATTTCAAATATCCAACAGCACATATTTTCTTTAGGCGGTTTTAAAGATTATAGAAAAATTGGTTACATAAGTTATAGTTATTTTTACAAATGTTTCTGAAATAAAGTGGAACATTTTTGAGTAATTACTTTAAGGAAACTATAAAATCCCTAATTAAAATTCCATCTCGCACCAATAGACAGATGACCAAATCTTAAAATATAACTAGTACATAAGATATATTAATATTTATAAATCTACCACGTTTCCGTTAGGATTTGCTCTCTTGCATATTACATCTCTTGCATAATGTACTAAAATTGTTCATCGACATAGCACAAATATGGAGAAACTCAATGGAATGCAGTGCGGACTTTTTTATAAGATTTTCGTATCAATAAATTGTAAAAAATACCAAAAACAGTAATTTTGCAATATTTTATCAGAAGATTATGCATACATAATTATTATTTGAAAAAATGATATAATTTTATAAAATAATACGTCATATAGAACATTTGCCTAAAGATAAAACGTATTTTCTTCACATTTATATTTATTGTTGTACATGCACTCTTAATAAGTATTGATTCTTTCAAAATCTCAGATTGCTTTTGAAGAAAAATCCTTTTCATAATCATTCTAAAACGATTCAACGACCGCCATCGCCTCGCTATCCCAATTTTTCCCCGAGAGTTTTCCTTTAGCCAAAAGAAGAGGAGAAATGGCTGGGGCCTAGATATGGAGGAAAAGATATGTGTACAAACAGCTCAAAGTAATCGAGACAAAAAAAGTATCTCGACAGCAAGTACATTGTAATGTAGACACAATTTAGACAAGAAAATAAGGTTTGTAACAAATCGCAAGAACAAAAAAGTGTCCAAGTAGCCAGCCATGAAATAGGAATAAGATGTGTCAACCTAAGATATTACAACAGATAATAACCTATAAGAAAACTATGATATGTTTTCCATGTAAAGGAAATTAGGAACCCGCAAATACATGATGTAAAATTTTTGAAACAAGAAATCTTTTTATTGCAGATTATTGAAACAAGAAATATTTCTCCAAAAACCATATAATTTTGAAGATACACTTCTTTAGGCTTGTGCGCCCATAATACAACAAAAATCGACAGGATGAAGTTACTTCCAAACATGGCTTATACCATATTTCTGTGTTTATGATGTTATATTCATAACAGTTATAGAGGTATTTGTAAACAAATAATACGTGTGTTATATTCATACAAACTTATGCTTTATTTTTTTTTAAACAAAACAATAACAAAACATATTTCATTATAAATTATACTTTTTCAGAAATACGCTAATGTACAAATACAGTACAGAGCGATATATACAAACAAATAGTTATGAATATAAAGATTAATTTACGTTAATATATACCTGTATATTAGTCTATTCTCGTTTATACCTGTTTACATACTGAAACTCCTTAACGTATCTCAGATGATTTCGTTATATTTATATCAGTTCTGAAAATAGAGATTCACCCCAGACTTACCATTATTAGTCTCTAACTGGTAAACATATTTTTAGAAATATCAACTGAACTGTGACGTATCCTTGGTATATATTTAGGCAGTTTATTATACAGCATCAGTTTATTGTACACATACAGGATTGCAGAATGCTTATTATATCGTCAGCATTAAGTTCTAGTTACAGGTGGCAGTAACTAGTGAATCAAGCGAGCTATCGCACCATATATTTCTTAACTGGTATTACATAATTATTCTTTTTCGTTCTAATATAGTTTTGTAATAATTATTTTAATATACAATTTTTAATGAAATTCATCATTCCAAGACATGTTTTGTCTTGTATTTACTAGGTTAACCAAATATACGATACATAATAACATGCCAATGTCGACTCGATTAAGAACGGCCAAAGCAAGTACAACTTGAGAGCAGATGAAATTCTCGTAAAATAATTTGGTTGACACAAAATATTTGGAAGTGAGCCAACGCTGTATACATGAACACTCCCTTACATAGACTTATATACACACACACATATATATATATATATATATATATATATATATATATATTCAGCTTAGTGTATGAAAGATATCAGTAGATAAAATGTCTTAATATTCTTGTTTGATGTGGCAATAAAATATTTTTACATTTTGCATTGAAATTGAAACCACTTCTATTGTTTTTATGGTACAAAAGTATTGACTCTTTCATTAGATATTTGTTGTGCCTTATAAACCTGTAACACAGACAGAGCATATACTACGATAAATCTAACACGTGGAAACAATTGAAATATAAGGAGGGCCTAAAGTTATTAGAAGTTAATATTATTTAACCAACTTAATTAATTTAAATCAACGTCCCAATTTGAAGCATGAAACCACAGCTAATTCCACTTTATTACAAGAAGTTGCAGAAACTCAAACACACTTAGATATTACTGGAACATTTTTATTACTCACGTTTTTCAAACTATATTTAAAGTTGATTTAGCCAATGTATTTAACGGTTTTTTAACAAACTGCCATTTTTGTAACCAGTAGTGCCAGTATCTCAAGCGGAGTAAGCGCAAAAGTGTAAAAAATTCGATATTTTTTTAAAACATTTTTTTTAATTTATGTATATCGTGTCTTTACGATCACTTCCGCCCAAGAACTGATTTCCGTACATTAAACTAAATACCTTATAAATTGAATTAATTAAAATTTTAATTCTTCAACAGTAAATAGTTTGTTTATTTCCATATACATAGAAACCAACATTAAATACGTATCCTGAAATTAGCATATTTAGTTCATACAATTTTGAAATAGGTTGCGAACGAACCGACGGAAAAGCTTTGCTTGTCGATAAATTTGAAATATTGCTTGAAATATCTTAATATATCCCAACATTCACTTGAGCGGTTTAGTTCATATCTCCATGGACGCAGACAATGTGTTATGTTGTCAGAAACGTATTCTGAGTGGACTGACCTTACAGCTGGTGTACCTCAAGGTGGAGTTCTATCTCCTCTCCTCTTCTCAGTATTTATTGATGATGTTAAAAATAGTTCTACCAATTATCATCTTTATGTTGATGACTTACACATCTATGCGCATTCGAACCTCCATTCCTTATAAAAAATCATCGAAATCCTTAATCGAGATCTCGCTTCAATTGGTCAGTGGGCTCATGGAATGGGTCTTTTGGTTAACCCAAGTAAGTCACAAACTTATTAAGCATTGGTAGTCAAAGACTGACTTCTAAAGTAAACTTACCTAGTTTACTGAAATTAGTGCTAAATAGTACAACAATACCATACACGTCAACTGTTAAAAACCTGGGCCTACTGATCGATCCAAATCTTAATTGGCGGCCTCAAGTACATGATGTTAGTCGTCGTGTTTTCAACAGGATACACTCTTTGAAACGTCTTCAAATTTGTTTACCGACTAAAACGAAAATCTACCTCTGTCAAACACTTTTATTACCATTAATTGATTATGGAGATGTGTGCTATCCTGGTCTTAATGAAGAATATTTGTGCAAGTTGGAACGTCTTCAAAATTGATGCATCCGGTATATTTTCAGCCTCAGAAAATTTGATCATATTTCTGAATACAGGTCACTTCTCAATTGGCTGAAGATCCGTGATCGACACATCGTACGCTTCTTTTTATTATATTAAAAAATCTTCATAGCCCAAATTATCTTAGTGGGAAATTTAAAGATTTGTCTGCTCACGGCCTTAGGCTACGATCTGAAAGTTCACTCACCTACTTATTCCTAAACATACCTCTTCTACTTACGACAAATTTTTCACAGTCCAAGCAGCAAAAATTTGGAATCACGTGGATCCTGACATCAGGAAAATCACGTCTCTAAATAATTTCAAAGATCGAGTGAAAAAGTCTCGCCTCTCTTCAAACCTTTTCCATTGTGTCCTTGTCCTTTCCTGTCTTTCCCATCCCAGATCATGTCAATAGTCTTTTTTTAATTTTTTTTTTCGTCTAATGTGCTTTAAAGAATTTTTATTGTAAAAGCTCTTACAGTTTGCCAACTAAATTTCAATACAAATTGTTATGGTTGACTGGAAGAGACGGCTCATGTAACAATAAGTCCGCCATATGTACTGTATATAAAAGTTAATGAATAAATAAATAAACACTTTTAATGGAATCAAAAAGAGAAACGAAGTATTGTCTTTTAAACGTGCCATATTCTTTTTTTATTCCAAAGCTGTGAAAAACCCTTTCATGTATCCAAAATATCACCTCTTCCGTAAGCAAAAACCTATGCATATGCATTTTCATACAGCTCGTGTTATGTATGTAAAATCGTTTACGATTATGTTGATGAATCACGCTCTAACTAGAGTTGGATAATCATCTGATATGAATTAAATGCTATAAATTATGTTAATTAAAAATATCAAACAGGGTTGATGTCTATTTTTCTGTCACCTCTATAAAATCATTTGCAATCATGTTGATGAAAATCATGCTCTAACCAGAGTTGAATAATCATCTGATATGAATTAAATGCTATAAATCGCGTTAATTAAAAATATCAAACAGGGTTGATGTCTATTTTTCTGTCACCTCTATAAAATCATTTGCAATCATGTTGATGAAAATCATGCTCTAACCAGAGTTGAATAATCATCTAATATGAATTAAATGCTATAAATTGCGTTAATTAAAAATATCAAAGAGGGTTGATGTCTATTTTTCTGTCACCTCTATAAAATCATTTGCAATCATGTTGATGAAAATCATGCTCTAACCAGAGTTAAATAATAATCTGATATGAATTAAATGCTATAAATTATGTTAATTAAAAATATCAAACAGGGTTGATGTCTATTTTTCTGTCACATTCTATAAGAATTAAATGCTATAAATTATGTTAACTAAAAATATCAAAGAGGGGTGTTGTTTATTTTTCTGTCACCTCTATGTTCTTTTTCTTCTTCAACGTAAACAATGATAATTAATTTTTATTCTACACGTTTCTTAGTTTTGTCCTAATTCTTTCCGTTTCCAATTACAAACAATAGTTTTAAAAACATTACTCGATTGATTGTTTAAAGTAACACTGAATAATAAACGACGATGCCAAGGTTTTGGTTTATGTTGATATGTATAGTGTTGTATTATACGTCTCGCTACAAAGTGCGTAACACTGATCATGTATGTCGTATTTTTCTCGAGAACCAAAGTGCAATTCAAGATGAATTTATTTCTGGAGATCATGGCGTGTATTATCGATTTTCAAACAAATATTTATTTATTATTGTTACATAAACAATACTGCAACATAGGAAATATTATAGGCAGGTGTATAAATATTTAAAATAATCTTCCTGCGTCCTTGGTGTTAATTTATTTGCACACCGACCTCAAAATATTTTAATAAATAAACGAAAAATAAAATTTCTTCGCAAAATCTATTTTTAGTCATACTCTATCATAATACATAACTGGAAAAAGTTGTTTATTGCTTTTTCGCTCTAATTTCTGTAACCACGGTTCCGGTCAAAAAAATTTGTTAGAAAGTTCATAATTTTAAAAGATTTTAGCTTATATATATATATATATATATATATATATATATATATATATATAATCATGCCCTATACGTCATGTAATCAGAGTAATGATAACAAGAAAACTGTAATTATTTGTGTTTGTCTCTGAAAAAAATGCATTAAATTTAAAAAAAATATGTTTTAAAACATCCATACCTTAAGGAAGACAATATATTATTGCGCTACAATTTTTATTAGCGAACAAGTAATAAAAATGTAAAGCAACTCTGTGAACACTGCTAAACGGTGCCTGCTTGGTTATGACAAGTATTAGCGCCAATATATCCCCGACTGATGACGGTTGGGGAACGAAATAAACACGTTTAATGATCGAGCGGGAGGGGCGTGAAGTTCAGGAAATCAGCTTTTCACTCAGTCCATTCACTTCCTACGCGCATTCTTTTGCATGGAATTAATTTCTAACCCATGCCTTAATGCAAAATTTATCAAATATCTGGTTTTCTGCGTAAGTGAAACCGCGAGATAAGACTAGTGATTTTTTCAAAAAATGGCCGAATAAACGTTTTTAACCCTTAAGGTCTTATGGTCTCAAATTTCCAAACAAACTTCACAATTCGAATAGATGGAAAGCCAAAACCAGTGCAGTTGGGATACACTCCTTCCTATATTATGACCACGTTAGTGATTCAATCTATCTCAGAAGAAAATTAAATTGTATGTTTAGTCATTACCTTAAGATATGTTCATAGGTTTACTAAGTCCCTTTTTCTCACACAACTATTATCTAAGAAAATTGATTCATCGTTCAAGCAGTAGAACTTTGGAATCAATGGAATCTTAGTACCAAGGTCTCATCCCCTATAAATATTTCAAAAGGTCTTCTAAAAATTCTCACTTTCTGTAATCCATAACTCTCTCTTTTCCTTAATTGTACTTTGTCCTTTTCATTTTAATAATTGTGTTAATAACTGGAGTATTTTCTACTTTCCTACCTTAAATTACTTTTTTCCTGAATTTTATTTATGCTCACTATTGCATGAACAAATCAATATTTTGGTATGAACGACTTAAAGCACTAATAAAAGTCAAGCTATGTACATGTTAAAAAATAAACAATATTGCGAAAGGAAAATTGTTACCGAAGAATCATTCGAGTAGAAAAAAAACTCAAAATTCAATACAACGCTCGACACTGTATGTTATTAAAGTTTTATTCGCTATTTATCTTAAACTTAAATCCCATAATGATTTCGTAATCCAACCTCCCTATTACCGACTCAGCCGAAACAATAATACACGGCGCGTGTCGCGGCTTAAACAAATACACGACGCGAACCGTCGAGCTCAGCCTACTCGCTGAAACCAACTCGTTTAGGAGTGGCCAAGCCAAGTACCTCTTCGTAGCAGATATAATTCTCGTAAAATAATTTATTTGACGTATAATATCTGGAAGTCTGCCAAAAGACATGTGCATATCTGGGAAGTAGGTACGCTTGTAAACGTAGATGTAACACTTAAACCTTGTGTGCGTACACTGCTGATGAGTATGTTAACTGATATTACTGAATATTTACTGAGCTACGTCAGCTTAGTAAATAAAATTGGTGAGAATAAATTGAATGAGGAGATGGCTCAAACGCTTAATCTTGTCCAATTTAATGTTTATCAATAAAAAATTGCTTATCAATAAAAATTTATCATAAAAAGTTCAATTTAAATTTAGTATAAAAATAAATAAATTACAAATATTTATTATGGATTTAAATTTCAAAACAGGTTAATGAAAGAAAATAGGTTGATACCCAACACACAACATCGAAAAATGTCATGTGTGGATGACGCATTCGGATTGCTTACTCAAACACCTACAACACTCCATAGTTCATTCCCAGACACGCCTATTTATTTTTTGTTTTTGTACTAATAGTGTGAACTAAAGTGTTTTGTACTAATAGTTTGTCTTCTAATAGTGTGAACGGATTCCAGTAAAATAAAAGCTAAATATTACGTCAATTCAATCCTCATTTTATATCCATCTAAATTAAGTTTCCAGTTTTTACATGATGCCTGTTCAAACAAACACACAAACAGATTAACAGACCAAAATTCCAAAAATAACATTGTTCGTGTTCTATTACTTTTTTATATGCCTACAGATTACTTTCTCCTAACTAATTGTATAAATGCAAAGTGCGTTTATTTATCCTATTTACCACGTCACAATCTAGCAACAGATCGTTGGGAGTTTTTGCACGAAGATAGTTGGTGGGCCGGAAGTAACAAAATCACATCGATCCCTTCTGATATTGGAAGGGATCCCTTATGATATTGATATTGGAAGGGGAAGGGATATCATAAGGGATCTACGTGATTTTTTTGAAACTCCACACACGATATAAAGGAGATTACAATCCTTCGTAATTTCAATAATACGAAAGGGTATCTGTTCGTGTTTTTTTCACGTTACGATGAAGTAAAGGATCGATATAATCCTTTACACAAAGGTAGTAGGTGATCCGGCAAATTATATAATCTACGGAAACTTCATTTGTTCAGAAAATTGTTATTTTAAACTGTAAAATTTCACAACCAGTTCGTGTACTTTTTCAGCAACGAAGCAACGGAGCAACGGATAGCTGTAATTTTTGGAACACATAGGAAATACCTAATTCAACCGAGCAGAGCATGAGCGGAGGGTCATTCCTTTTCCTGCTTATTTAAAAGGAAACATTTTTGTATTTTTTATCTTTTGTATTATAAATTCACGAAAATAAAGGCTTGGTATTTAATTTCCTTTTCATCATTCTAGATAGTGTTGCATTCTTTAATTTGTTTTCAAAGATGATCAACCATGCCAATTGCGCATCGCGCACATACTATTTGTGGATACATCTAAAATAAGGGGATGAAATTACTACTATCATTCATTTCTTTACCACGACCTAGGTTTCGTTGTATTACAACATCTTCAGGTGGGATATTAGCAAAGATCTTTGCTGTTATAATACAACGAAACCTAGGTCATGGTAAAGAAATTAAAGATAGTAGAAATAATACTACATCACGTATTTTCATTTAATTGTGAATAATGAATTTCTACAAAATTAACGCCAAATATATTCAATATGGAAAAAATTAGTTAATAATTTCTTAACATTAATAATTATGTCCATTAAAGTAATTAAACAATCATATATATCTACGATAATATATGTATGTATATAATATATATATATATATATATATATATATATATATATATATATATGTATGTGTGTGTAAATATATATGTATATCATATTTTTCACCTTGACTTGAAAACGATTAATCCAATTATACGAACACCAACAGTGTGACGGTGATCATGAATATTCGTAGTGAAGAGCATCCGGAACATCCGTCCACGAGCGCTTCTCAGTGCAGAATGACTAGTGAATGAGAAATCTCACTTCCCCGCGGTCTGCAAAATGTATGAAAAATTTAAACCCTATTTTATTTTTAATATGTACAATTATCCTTTCACTAATGCGTCAATAAAAATTTTAATTTTATTAAATAAAAGGTAATATGATCACTTTACTCTTTTTTTTAAAAGTAAAACGTCTAAACTTACCCCTTTTTAACAATTTTGGTGAAGAATGGGTTGGAAAAATTTTCATTAAAATAATGTATGGACCAATACAACATAATCTATAAAAAATATAAGTGAAGCTTTGATATATTTTTAATATCAAAATCATGATTCTTGGTATTCTTAGAGCTAAAATAAATTTAGAAGTAAAGAAGGTTTTTCATTAAAAATATTAATATGCCCATAACAGCTTCTTATGAATTTTATTTTTTTTAACATGTGATCATTATCTCAAGGGTATAAATTGGAAAAACAAGTTTTTAATAATTTTAACATATTTTCACTTTAAATTTCATAACCTTACAACAAAAATCATAGGTAATGAAGCATGCACCATAAAACGCATTAATTAAAAGATTTAAATTCGTAAAGAAAACCTCACGTTCAAAAAAAGTAAAGCATTAGTTATTTCCATGTACGTAGAAACCAATTTTAAGTATGTATCTCGAATTTTGCAAATCAGTTTAATAATTTCGAATTAAATCATGAGTAGATTAAGGGAAAAGTTTTGCTTATCAATTTACATTTTTAATTAAGTCAAAAAGAACGGAACAAAGCATAGACCACATTTTGTTTAAATTGTAAAAAACCATTTCATATATCTGCAATATCTCTTATTTGATAAAAAATTATATATATATATATATATATATATATATATATATATATATATATATATATATAAATAAAATGATTCACTATTATGTTGACGAAAATAACGCCCTAATCGTAATGGTCTTAAACATGCTGTTTGAATTAAACGATCACAGCTGATTACTTAAAAAACTAATTTTGTCTGGATGAATCAAATGAAGCCATGGCAGGAGAAATAGAATTGCTACCAAAAATGTTCGAAAAAAAATCGATTAACATATGGACGAAACCTTCCGCAAGTCACTATTTTTTTATAAAAATTTAAGTTTGCTCTACAATAAAATGTCAGAATTACAAGTAACAAGTAATTTCGCCACATTTTATTATTTAATATTAATGACCGTATTTCATATTCATAAAACTAACCCGTTGGGGATGATATTTACAAGCTGTTTAACGCCACCCTGTGGTCATATCCATTGTATCTTTCCCCAGAACTAAAGTAGAAATCAATGTGTATTTATTCGTAGAGATTATAGCATCTTTTATCGATGTGTAACGAAATATTTCTTTCAGAGAATAATATTACCTTCTGACTGTGATCCAAATAAGTCTTAAAAAAGAAGATATTATAGGCACGTGTATTAACACAAAACAATTTTTCTGTGTCCTTGGTATTAATGTTTTTGTACAAATATTTTTACGAAAAAATATAGTTTCTCTTTAAATACGAAAGGGTTTTATCTTTCAGATTGTTTATTTTCTAAAATAAAACTAGACTTCGTAATTTGTGTAAGTATAACTATTTTGTTTATAAATTAAATTTCTCGACAACATTAATAATGAATATTATTCGACTAAAGAAAAAGTCACTTTAGTTAAATAATTTTTAAATTGCCTTCTAGTTGCTATAAAAGTGAAACAAGTTCGCTAATTCGAGTATATGAAATACCTTTAAAATTCACTTATTTCAACAATTTTTAAGGAGATAATGAATATTTGTAACTTTTTCAGTGTTTTCGGTAAAAATTAACTTTGTTTATAAAAACATGATCATCAAATCTCTATTAAAATAAAAAGCAGGAACGTCCGTTTATTTATTACATTTTTTGAATTAATATTTATAAACGCACGACTGTATAACACAATTGGTTTAGAAAACCCTTACTTTATAAAGACTTTAGGCATATAGGAAGATAGCTACGACTCAAAGGTACAGAGTAAGATAAAACAAAAAAGTTTATATGTTTACTTTGTTTGTTTGCCATTAGTCTTTGGAATAACATATCGACTATAAAAAAAATATTTTAAATGTTTTACGTGTCTCCTAGAGTTTTCCTTTCGTATCATACTTTCCTTATGATTGAGAAAAGTACATTCCAAAATATTATAGTAGGTAGATTGATATCTTTTGATGGTTAGAAGCATAAATATACTGATAGCTTACAGTAAAATGAGCTATATGTAATTGTCTGTTGTTAACATCGTAGAACCCATTGTAGAATTAAGTTATCAATTTAACTGACGAGATGGTCATTAACCATACATGTGTAAATATGACTAGTTAATTTATTACGTAGTATGACTACGTCATAAATTAACTAATCATGTTCGTACGGAAATTGCGTCTCCGTTGGCAACAATAGTTAATATATATTTCAAATATCCAACAGCACATATTTTCTTTAATCGGTATAAAACATTAAAGAAAAATTGCTTACGTAAGTTATAGTTATTTTTATAAATGTTTCTGAAATAAAGTGAAACATTATTGAGTAAATAATTTAAGGAAAAAATAAATCTTCTATAATTTATAAAAAAATCTGTTTTATATTGTGTCGTTTTATTTTAAATTTAAAAACAAAATGTTTTAAAATAATTTAAATTACGCACGGATACACACACGTAAAAACGCCTTAAACCAACAAAGCAACACAAACACTTAAGGACTAATTGGGTGATTGTTTGTGCCAAAAAACCAAAAGTGCATACCTGTATATTTTATTGTTTGTTAAAAATACAGTTGTAATAAAAGGTTTAAAATAAAAACAAAGCTAAAATGAGTAGGTAGCAGAGTGTATGGGGCAAAAAGGTTTGGGCATATAGGGAGATTGTTGATAAAACGAAGGCCAAGGACAGTGGCCGTGAATGAGGAAGGGAGATTTTGCACAAAATTGTTTAAAAATATACAAACTTTTTGACAAATCACTGTCAAAATCAGTAGGTTTCTGTTATGATTATTACAATATACAGTTTTAGGAAAACATTAAAAATTATAACGCAGCTAAAATGAACAAGGAGTAGACCATAATGGCAAAAATATTTGCATAAAACGAAAGTCAAATACGACCGACGCGTACGAGAGAAGAGAGATTTTGTACGAAATTGTTTTTAAAAATACAAACTATTTGACAAGCATTTCTTGAAGTTAGTAGGCTTCTGTTTCAACTGGCAAAAATACAGTCGTTACAAAGTTTAAATTAAAAACAAAGCCTAAATTAGTAGGGAGCAGGCTATAGGGGTAAAACGATTTACATAAAACGAAGGCCGAGAGCAGTCGCCGCGCACGAGAGAAGAGTTTTTGCACAAAATTGTTTAAAAAAATACCAACTTTTTGACAAATCATTGCCGAAATCAGTATGTTTTTGTTTTGATTGTTAAAAAATACAGTTGTAAGGAAAAGTTAAAAATAAAAACAAAGCTAAAATAAGCAGTTTTTAGCGGTAAAAAGGTTTGCAAAAAACAAAGGCCTAAGATGGTCGTCGCGTACAAGAGAAGAGAGCTTTTGTACAAAACTGTTTATAACAATACAAACCGTTTAACAAATCATTGTCGAGTTCTCTTGTGATTGTCAACAAATCGATAGGAAAAAGAGTAACTAAAATCGGTCAAGAATTACAACTTGTAGAATGTATTTATATATATATATATATATATATATATACCAGCGAATGGAAATGCATGTCACTTTTTAAGGTCAAAAAAATAAACCATAGATTTGTATGAATATAAAACACGTGTTGTATGTTTTCAAATACCTTTATAAGTATCATGAATATAGCATCAATCGTTACACATTCATATAGCATCAACCATGTTTGGTGAGTAATTTCATCAGGTTGATTTTTGTTGCATCGTGCGCTCGCATTGTAAAATTTCACTGTCACCATTTTTTCACAACGCGCCTAAAGAAGTATAACTCCAAAATTTTATGGTTTCATGAAAAAGAGGAAGGTTTCCTGTTTAAAAAACCTGTATGAAAATTTAGTTATTTGTAAACTTATCTGAATTATAGCCAGTAAATAATCAAGCACTTCCCCCCGTGAGTATTATTGTACGGAGGTTATGTGTTGTTGGACGTCTGAAATACATATTAACTATTAACGTAATTATTTAATTAACTAACTGATTAGGTAAGTTTTAAATGCCAAGCTGACATTTGAAATTTTCTTTCACCAATTTTACGTCAAATTCTCGTACGAAATAAGAAGGTTAGTACAGTTAGTTAGTTAGTATTTAAGGTTAGTACATATTACTTTTATTTCAAGCCTGATTACTTGGAGACTTTTTTGTTCTTGCGATTTATTACAAACCTTATTTTCTTGTCTAAATTGTGTCTACATTACAATGTAATTACTATCGAGATGCTATTTTTTGTTTCAATTACTTTCAGCGTTTGAGCACATATCTTTTCTCCAGCGATTTCTACCTCTTCTAAGTAACTGATTTAGTCAAATCATCACATTAATAGTTAATATGTACTTCAGATGTCCACCAGCACATAATCTGCGCACAACAACGCCCACGCGGAGTGGTGCTAATTTATTTACTGGCTCGTCGGCCTCGAGCTTTCAGGATAGAAGTAATTATAATTCAGATAAGTTTACAAGTAATCAACCCTTCATACAGATTTTTGAAACAAGAAGTCTTCCTCTAAAAACCATATAATTCTGAAGATATACTTCTTTAGGCGTGTTATGAAAAAATTATGACAATGAAATTTTACGATGCGCGCGCACTATGCAATAAAAATCAACAGGATGAAGTTGCTCACCAAACATAGATGATACTATATTCATGTGTAATGACTGATGCTATATTCATAACAGTAACAGGTATTTGTAAACATACAACACGTATTTTTTTCACACAAATCTATGCTTTATTTTTTTTTGCCTTTAAAAAACAAAATGATCAAGAGTTTGTATTTTTGTAAATAATTTTGTACAAAAGCTCTCTTCTCTAGTACGCGACAACCATTGTCGGCCTTCGTTTTTTACAAAAGTTTTTACCCCTACACACTGCTCATTTTAGCTTTGTTTTTATTTTTCACTTTTCCTTACAACTTATTATTTTACAATCGTAATAAAAACCTACTGATTTCGGCAATGATATGTCAAATAGTTTTTATTTTTTTAACAACTTGTTATGCAAAAGCTGCCTTCTCTCGTGCGCGGCGACTTGGCCTTCGTTTTATGTAAATCGTTTTGCCCCTATGGTCTGCTTCCTACTCCTTTTAACTTTGTTTTTAATTTGATCTTTTCTTACGACTGTATTTTTAACAAACAATAAAATATACAGTTGTTTACTTTTGGTTTTACCAAGGACTTATAAAGGCTTTTACAATACAATCATCTAATTAGCCCTCGAGTAATTGTCATAGTTTTGCTGTTTTAAGGCGTTTTTATGTGTATGTATCTGTGCGTAAATTAAACTATTATAAAACATTATGTTTTTATAACAATGTTTTTATAAAAAAACAGATTTTATTATAAATTATACTAATTCAGGAATACGCTAATGTACAAATACGATATACACAAACAAATACTTATGAATATAAAGATTAATTTATATTAACATATACCTATATATTAGATTATTTCCGTTTATATCTGTTTACATACTGACATTCCTTAACGTATCTCAGATGAATTCGTCAGACTTGTATTAGTTCTGAGATTAGGGATTCGCCCCAGTCTTACCATTGTTAGTATCTAACTGGTAAACATATTTTTAGAAACATCAACTGGACTGTGACGTATCTCCGATTTACCTTTAAGCAGTTTATTCGGCTCGCAGAATGCTTAGTATTTCGTCCACAGTTTTAATTAAAGGTGGCACTAATTAGTGAATCAAGCGAGCTATCGTACTGTAAATTTTTTTAACTGATATTATATAATTATTCTTTTTCGTTGTAATATAGTTTCATAAGTATGATTTTAATATACTGTTTAACTAAACCAATACATATTTTTGTCTTGTATTTAGTAACTTAACCAAATATACGATACATAATAACATGCCAATGTCGACTCGATTAAGAATGGTCAAGGCAAGTACAACGAAAGCAGATGCAATTCTCGTAAAATAATTTGTTTGACACAAAATATTTGGAAGTGAGCCAACGCTGCCCGTGTGTTAATACTTGTACGCATACGTTCATACATAGACGCATATAAACATGTATAGTATTGTATATGTGCATATCTGAAAATACATTAAATATTGTTGTTGAATATTCAGATTAGTGTATGAAAGGGATGAATACACAAAACCTCTTAAAATTCTCGTTTGATGTAGCAAAAAAATATTAATATACGCTTTGAAATTGAAACCACTTCTATTGTTTTTATGGTACAAGAATATTGACTCTTTCATTAGATATTTGTTGTACCTTATAAACCTGTAACACAGACAGAGTACATACCACAATAAATCTAACACGTTTAAATTATTTTTTTTTAGAAATCACTTTCATCGAGACAATGGTTTCCATCCAAAATATATATCTTGGGTATCGAAGTGAACATCATAAAATGCACTGTTTAAACTATTTGATTTCGTAAATAAAACTTTAATTTTGCAACAGTAAATGAAACCAATTTTAAATATGGATCCTGAATTTAACACAATTAGTTAAACAATTTTAAAATAGGTCGCGAACAGACCGACGGATAAGATTTGCTTGTCGATTTAGACTTTCAATGAAGCCTTGTGACTTTATTAAAATCGTAATTAGTAAAACAAAGTATCGTCTGTTCAACTTGTCATATTCTTTTTACCCCTAAGCTGTAGTAGTCATAAGTAAAAACTAAGAAAAATATGCATTTTCGGACAGCTCGTACTATATACATAAAATCACTTATTATCATATAGATAAATCACGCTCTAACACAAGTTTTAATCATTCTATTTGAATTAAAATTATTAATTATGTTGATAAAAATACCAAACGGGGGTAATGTCTATTTTGCTGTCAATCTACTCTCCTTCTGCGTAGGCAGCGATAATTTAATTTTTATTCTAAACGTTTCTTAATTTTACCCTAACTCGCGCCGTTTCCAATTAAAAACATTTGTTCCAAAAACTTCCATTGATTGACCGTTTAATGTAACATTTAATAATAAACGACGGTATCAAAGTTATGGTTTATGTTGATATTTATAGTCTCGTATTTTACGTCTCGCTAAAAAGTATTTAACATTGCTCAGTAATTATGTACATTGTATATTTCTCAACGACCAAAGTGCGGAATATATTTGGCGTCAATTTTGTAGAAAGAAAATTAAGAATTGAATTTTTTAGAATATTTAGAAGTATTTCAATTATTACGCGCACGAATTAAAAAGATAAATATTTATGATTTTCTCTTCTGACTAAAAAGTCATCGTTGCTCACAATAACATATATAACATGATGAGATATATAACCTATAATATTCTTAAAATTATGGGCTATTTTTTATGATAATTTATCATCTTATGTCTATCAATATGAAAAGGTTGGGGAAAACTGAATTCGTATTGAAATGTTCTTGTTAAAAAAACCCTGGGCTGTCATGCCAAATATGATTATGATGATGATACATACATATAAATACATATAGTTGTTTAAAATTTTTAAATGTACTCAAGGTTCACGGAGCATCAAAGTACTATATACGATACTCCGGTCAAAGCTCGCACAAAATTACTCTACATAAAATTATTTGTGCAAAATACAAACTGAAAATTAGCTTAACTTTCTGTATTCTAGGCTGCTAAAAGAACTTAAGTGGTACATCAATTCTATAGAGATAATGGTTACCAATTATCACCCATTATTGTTTATCTCACCAATTATTTGATTGTTTATTACTTTTTGCTCCAATTTCTATACCACGTCCGATAAAAAATAGCCCATAATTTCAAAATATTATAGGTTATTTATCTCACCACGTTATATACGTCTTGGGGTCAGAGTAATGATAAGAGGAAAACTTTGTTTATTTGCGCTTATATCTGGAAAAACATGTTCAATTTAAGAAACAAATTCTGTCTTAAATAAAACACTCACACATTAGGGAAGGCTGTATACTATTGCGTTACAATTTGTATTGACGCTGCTAAACGGTGCCGGTTTCATCATCCCAATTATTAACTCCGACTTTGATGACTTATGTCGTTTGGCAAACGGAGTAAACGTGTTTAATGATTAAGGGGGGAGGGGGGGTCAGAGAATCAGTTTCAAACGCGACCCACTCACGCTGTCAGTTCCCTACGCAGCGGACGTGCCCTAGCAAATTCTTTTATATGGGATTAATTTCTAATCCAATACTTATGTAGGACAGTACTTATCAATTATCCATTTTTTTACGCACATGAAACCGCAAGATACGACTGGGTATTTTTTGATCAATTCAGAATTGAAGGAAAAAATGTGACGAAAAGGCAATTTTTATCCCCTTACGGTCTCACTTCTGTACCTGCTCATCCGATAGGCAATCGGATGAGCAGTTACAGAAGCGATACTTCGATAGAAAAATTTAGTACATCATGTGTTGATTTGTGGTATTCGGATCTTACCGAGGGTCATTATAAAAAATTAGTATGTGTTAAAAATATGTATATATGTGAATATGCGCCCATATTTATAAACAAATTTCGAAACTCGAACAAATGGAGAGCCGAAACCGATGTGGTCGGCATATTCTCCTGCGTATATTTTGACAACCTTTATACTTATATCTATCCCAGAAGAAAATTCAATTATCAGTTATATGACTATATGCCCATATTTATAAACAAATTTCGAAACTCGAACAGAGAGCCGAATCCGAACAGAGAGCCGAATCCGTGTTGGGCATATCCTCCTGCGTATATTTTGACAACTTCAGTTGAAAATTCAGTTATTGGTTATATGAATATACGCCCATATTTATAAACAAATTTCAAAACTTGAATAGATAGAGAGCCGAAGCCAATGTGGTCGGCAAATCGTCCTGCGTATATTTTGACCCTTACAATTCAATCTATCTTAGAAGAAAATTCAGTTATTAGATTTGTCATAATCTTAAGATATGTTCAAAGGTTCAATCGAGTTGGTCTCTTTTTCCACTTAGTGACAATTGCTTAAGAAAAGTGTTTCAGCAAGCAAGCTGTAGAAATTGGAAGTCAATTGAATCTTATCACCAAGAACTCGTTCCCCAGAAATGTTTCTAAAAGTCTTTTATAAATTCCTCCTTTCTGTAATCTTTAACTCTTTCCGATTCTTAGTTAACTTTGCTACACCTTCTTAAAACTAATGCTGTTAGTATAAGTAGAAAATTTTCCAGTTTTTGTTTTTAAAATTATTTCTCAGTTCATTCTTCTAAATTATATTGACATTTACATATTTTAAAATATTTTATTTTATTCCCACATAAATAAACTACTATTTTGATAGGACTTACACAAAGCATCAATGAAATTCAAGTCAAGTGCATGTTAAACAAATAAACAATATTACGAATGAGAAAGTATTACGAAAGAAGAAGGAATCAAGAAGAAGGAAAAGTTAAAATCCCACAAAGCGCTCGACAGTGAACGTTATTAAAATTTTATGTTTCATTTATCTAAAATATAAATCGTGTAATTTTTTATATAATCAAACCTATTATCAACTAAGTTGAAATAATAATACGCGGAACGTTTCGTGACTTGAACAAATGCACGACGCGACATTGTCGAGTTCGCCCACTCGCTGAAGCCGACGCGTTTAGGAGTAGTCAAGCTAAGAACCTCTTCGCAGCAGATACAATTCTCTTGATACAGACTTCTAGACATAAAATGTCTAGAAGTCTGTCAAAAGCATTATGTCTATCTATAAAGCAGATACCCTTGTAAACATAGATGTAATATTTAAAGCCTCGTATACGTAAACCGCTTATGAGCATGTCAACTGATGTTACTGAATATTTACTGAGCTATGTCAGATTAGTAGATAAAATTAGTAAGGATGAATTTACTGAGGAGATGGTTTAATAACTTAATCTTGTTAATTTTATTGTCAACAAGGGCCTACTGGTACTTGAGGGTGATAATTGGTAACCATTCTCTCTACAGAATTGATGTACCACTTAAGTTTTTTTAACAGCCTAGAATACAGAAAGTTCAATTTGTATTTTGCACAAATAATTTTGTGTAGAGTAATTTTGTGCGAGCTTTGACCGTAGAATCGGATGGTGATGCTCCGTGAACCTTGAGTACATTTAACAATTTTAAACAACTATATATATTTATATGTATGTATCATCATCATCATCATCATATTTGGCACGACAGCCCAGAGTTTTTAAACAAGAACATTTCAATACGAATTCAGCTTTCCCCAACTTTTTCGGTATCAGTGAAAATATTATATAATTACTGAATAATAAATTACTAAAAACTTTCTATGTATTTTTACAATTTCATTTTAATTTTTCCTAACCTTCCTAATGAAATAAAAATTTAAGTGTATTGGAAATGTTCCTAAGAAATCAAATTATTTTAAATTTGATTTCGGGGAAGCTAGATATCATCACCAATGTCGCAAAAATCTTTTCTATTTTCTGAAGTAGGTGGCTGCATGTCAACTGATCGACCATCGTCTTGAAGTTGCCATGGAAGAGATATTTTCATATAATAATAATAATTCAAAATAAAATTGGTGCATACATATAGAAAACGGATTCGTATGACAATTAAAAAATTATCTTTGTCTATTGTTTCTTTCATTGGTAAAATATATGAACCCAATTTAAAAATAAAGGAAACGAATCATTTTGGTAGTTATCTTTAGGATTTTCAATTTCTACAACCGTCTATTCTAAAATTAGTCAAGATAATCGTAAAAAAGAGAAAATTAAAATCAATGTCCTTTCCTAAAAAAAAGGTTCAGGGTGAAATTTGGTTACTTTTCAAAATGTCATTAGAACGTTAAAATAAAGTCCTCCCAAAAAACTCAGATTTTCTTAACTTTTTTTTTCAGATTTCACATTTCAAAAAATTCGAGAACCATATTTTTCTCAATAAATAAATACTCAGGTTTCTGTTGGTCTCCTAACCAAGGTATTTTTTTATCACAATATATTTTTTTAAATCAGCAACACTGTACTTTTTAGCAATTATAATATAAAAAAACTATTACAAGTGCTAAATTTTAACTTGCCTCCATTAATATTACATTTTCCCAATATTCAATACAAAATTTCACAAACTATAATAAGAAAAAACGGGAACATTAGAATTTTGAATCAGTAAGGGAGATTTTCCTTTCTAGAGAAGTAAAAATGAAATTTTATACTTTACGTTAACGAAACTATATATGCATAGTTTCTTAGTAAATGATCTATGTAATATTCTCATATATGCGTAGAATAAATATCAATCCAAAACTAAAACCGCTAGCTTCTTTCGGGCTATTCACACAAAGTTTTACATTATGTCGACAAATGCAAGGTTCTAAGATGCCTGTGACTAACCTGAACTTTCTACTTGAACTAAACACAGTTAAATAAATCAAATAGCTTAAGGTTTATTACTTTATTCTGCTGTCACGTCTGTCTTCTTTTCTCCAATTTTTCCTGTAAGTAATGTTAATCTTTTTCCATACGTGGCTGTTAGGTTTTTCTTTACTTGCGTCACAACTAACAAACAAAATAGAGCTCGAATTATAATAGAATATGAAAAGTATTTTACAAAATACTATGCTAGATAGATTGATATTTCTTAGTAGGAACAGTCTAAATATATCAGCAGCTAACCGAAAAATTGGCAAAATATTATTATAGCAAGGTCAGGTCACGCAATACAGGATTATATTGACAATTTATCTATCGAGGTAGTTACGAACTAAAAAAATGTCAATTTATTATGTAATATGTCCACAATATATTTCTTTTTTTTGCTATAAATAATTGTACACAAATGACTTTAATGAATTTATACAGTTTTTTATTTTCGTACATTTTACTGCATTCAAGTGAATTATTATTTAAGTGTTTATCCACAGTAAATATTTTAACCAAAAGAAAAATGATCGTACTAAACAACATTATATTACATAATTACTAACATTATATTACATAATATCGATAAGTATCCAAAAACGAAGACACATTTAATGAACTGGCTATAGTTATATCATAATAGCTACTTTTAAAAGTAATATCATTAAAACTATAATTCCATATTAACATATTTCGCTCCTTTAGGTTGTCATTTTTACTCTCAATTATGATATCCCCCTAAAAATTGCTAAATCTCTTCATCACCATAATGCAAATATAGAAAACTGAATTGAAATACGATATTTATTTTTACTACAAAAAAAACGACAAATTACAAAAAAAATATCAGAAACCTAAATCTTAAAATATTTTCACAAAAAATATAGACACATAAACATTTATAACAATAGCGCAGTTTTATTAATTATTTTATCAAATAGAAAAGTCATCTAAAACAAATTTGCCCCATATTTTCACATTTTTGCTTTTCATGCAAGTTATTGTGCAACATAGTATTTTAATTCTACAGTTAATGCCATTTATATTTCTAGACTTTGAATAACTTTTCAATAAAAATCATTTTATCCTAAAAATATTAATCAATAACAATCACCTCATTACTATTTGTATTTTTTCTGCCGAAGTCTTTCTTTAACTGATCAAAGAAAGAGAAGTCACCAAAGCGTAGAAAAAAATATGAGTGTTCAAATAGCTGAAAGCAATATGGACAGAAAATAAATAATCTCGACTATACTGTAGTGTAAGCATAAATCCATGTTAGACAAGAGAATCAAATTTGTAACTAATTATAAGAACAAAACAAAGCCCCCAAGTAAACAAAAACAGCAAGTAACGAACTTAAATGTTGCAACTAAGCCATAATCTGCAGAAAAAATCCGGAATCTTGTTCCCACATACCTACGCATAGAGAAATGCCATTATGCACCCACTTATTAGAGATTCGGACAAAGAAAACTTCAAAAGTCAGCGTGGTATTTAAAACTTGCAAGACCAGTTATTTAAACAATTCACTTCAATAATAGTTCACTTAACATGTATTTCTAACATCCAACGGCACGTAAAATCCGCATAATGTTCGTAATACGTTGGTTTGAGCTTTATTATTGACTAGAACGACAGTTTCCAGTTTAGACAATAGAAATAATCAACTTTTCAAAATGGTTTTGGGTGAAGAGGAAATTTTCCTCTAAGAACAATATCATTTTAAGTATTGAATATATTTGGCGCTAATTTTGTAGAAATTAATTTTTCACAATTAAATGAAACTATGTAGTATTACTTCTACTGTCTTTAATTTCTATACCACGACCTAGGTTTCATTGTATTACAACATCTTCAGGTGAGCTATTATTAAATAAAATTAAAGAGATCTTAGCTAATAGCCCACCTGAAGATGTTGTAATACAACGAAACCTAGGTCGTGGTAAAGAAATTGAAAAAAGTATAAATAATACTACATCACATAGTATCATTTTACGTAGTAAATATTATGATCGAAATTTGTCTTCGAAAAATAACGTCCGTCTCCGTAAGTTGGTCTAAACGTATTTACATATGAGGTCACACTACAGATTTAGTGATTCTTGTTCTATCGGTTTATCAACCATCAGAATGGAAAATTATTGATTTTTACAACGAATTCTGAAATTTTTTAGGTTTTAAAAAGAATTTTCTACAAAAACTCCGTTTTCCTCTGCCTACTGTTCTCGGTTTCTATTTTATGTCTATTTTCTTGCATCTTCCCGCTGCTCCATTTAATTTGAAATTTGGTTTTATTTTTAACTTTTTCTAACAACCTTATTCTTAACAAAAATTTAAAACATAAATACTAACTTATGGTTTTATCAAAAATTTATAAATATTTTCAAAATAAAATTACCCGACTACGTGTCCGTGCATTAATTAAAATACTTCAAATGTTTTACTTTTTTGTTTGCGATTTAGAAATATGAAAAAAAATGAAAGAAAATACAACAGATTATATTATACTAAGTTACTTTTGGTCATGACGGAATTTTTAGGCACGTTAAGACAAAAAAAAAAATTTTTACATTCTCGCTTTTTATTAAAGCGGAAATGTTAGGAAAAATTTAAGAAAAATATGTTTTTTTTATTTAGTTACTGTTTCTTAATCGCTCCTTGAAACTCCATTACTCATCAAAATTTAACCGAGTATATAAACTAACTCATGAATACGCTAATGAACAAATGTAATAAGTAGATATCAATATATACACACATATACTTATGTAGATAAAGATTAATTTAAATTCATTCATACCTACATATTTCTTTATACTCGTCTGCACTTGTTTACAAACTGAAATCCCTAACTGTATACAGCTGGATTCGTTATATTTGCATTTTCGTTATATTTGGATTCGTTATACTTGGCCTAACCTTTTTAACGCTCGTATGCACCACATAGTGTCTCGTAGTATTAAGTTCTAAGTACTGTGGTAGTAATTTTAAAAAACCTGTCAAGCACTAGTAGAACTCACATTAAGAAGCTTCCTTACAGATTTAGGCATTTATAAACATCTATGTGCCATACATAATATTTGTATCATAGAAATATTATGAAATTTTAATTTTTTAGAACGAATATATATTGCCTACTTAATATTTTTTTATGTGAAATGACCACAAATTAACTATTTCCGGATGTTGGCTTTACTTGTGCTGCTAGACCTTGTTTCTTATAAAATCATCGTAACCCATAGCATTTGATTTATTTGCGTATATTTAATATATTTGGTGTTAATTTTGTAGAAATTCATTATTCACAATTAAAAGTGATTTAAATTCTTTACCACGGCCTAGGTTTCGTTGTATTACAACATCTTTGTTAATTGCCCACCTGAAGATATTGTAATACAACGAAACCTAGGCCGTAGTAAAGAACTTAAAGAAAGTAGAAATAATACTACATCATGTGAGTTATTTGCAAATGTTAATTGTGAGTTATTTGCGAATGTCAAAATATAGGGCATAAATTGCCGTATTTGTTTATTGCGTTCACTTAGAGGCTAGATTTTTTTATAGCTCGAAGGACCCGTAGACGTAAGTATTTGGTATTAATTTCAACTTGATAACTCCACTCATCTCTAAAAAAAGGGTCTTGACACACAAACGGACAAGAAAGTGATCCTATAAGGGTTGTTTGTTTTCCTCTTACGGATACGGAACACTAAAAACAAGCCACTGTCCTTTATACTTCGTGACCGGTATTGTAAAATACTTTTTCTTCTTCATTTTTATTCAATTCCGTAAATATGAGTGCAACATACAGTTTTTCGATTATTATTTAACTAAACCAAAACACATTCCTTATCGTTTATTTACTAGATTTAACAAATACACCATACATGCCGATTTCGCCTCGTTTAGGAGCGGCCGAGTCAAGTACAAACTTCAGAGCAGATGAAATTCTCGTAAAATAATTTATTTGAAATAAACTATTTGGAAGTCGGCCAACGCCATATATCTGTTAATATATGTGTGCATAAGTTTATAGACAAACTTATATACATATATTTTGTATGAACATATCTGAAAATATATTAAATTTTGTTAGTGTATATTCAAGTTAGTTTATGAATGAGATAAGCAGAAAAAAACGTGCTAAAATTGTTACTTGGTGTAGCAACAAACTATTTTCATATTTTGTATTAAAAGCGAAATTAAATGAAAAAATAAAAGTGTCCATTATTTCATAGTGCTACAAATACGTTGCCTTTGAGATATTTGTTATTTCCTTAAAAACTTATAAAAGCGATATAGAGTACATACCGTAATGAAACTAACACGTGGAAGCTATTTAGGTATAGGAACAGCCTATATATAATCAATGTAATGCTACAAAATTAAACTCTGTTACTAAAACACTCTTATCAGTAACTAAAACATTTTATGTAGTCATTGACTCCTTCATTAGATATTTTCTATTTCCTTAAAAACCTTTTAAACCGATAGAGTACATGCGGTAATGAAACTAACACGTGGAAGCTATTTAGGTATAGGAAGACCCTAAATATAATAATATATAATCAATTAATCTAAATCAATTTAATACCACAAAATTAAGCTCTGTTCCTAAAATACTCTTATCAGTAACTAAAACATTTTATGTAGTCATTGACTCCTTCATTAGATATTTGCTATTTCCTTAAAAACCGTTTAAACCGATAGAGTACATGCCGTAATGAAACTAACACGTGGAAGTTATTTAGGTATTGGAAGAGCCTACATATAATCATATTTAATAAAATAATCTAAATCAATTCATTACCACAAAATTGAGATCTGTTCATAAAACACTCTTATCAGTAACTAAAACATTTTATGTAGTCATTGACTCCTTCATTAGATATTTGCCATTTCCTTAAAAACCTTTCAAACCGATAGAGTACATGCCATAATGAAACTAACACGTGGAAGCTATTTAGGTATTGGAAGAGCCTAAATATTATCATATTTAATCATCATATTTAATCAACTATTTGTCGATTTACATTTTTAACATATTTAATAAATTAATCTAAATCAGTTTAACACCACAAAATTGAGCTGTGTTCTTAGAACACTCTTATCAGTAACTAAAACATTTTATGTAGTCATTGACTCCTTCATTAGATATTTGCTATTTCCTTAAAAACCTTTCAAACCGATAGAGTACATGCCATAATGAAACTAACACGTGGAAGCTATTTAGGTATTGGAAGAGCCTAAATATTATCATATTTAATCATCATATTTAATCAACTATTTGTCGATTTACATTTTTAACATATTTAATAAATTAATCTAAATCAGTTTAACACCACAAAATTGAGCTGTGTTCTTAGAACACTCTTATCAGTAACTAAAACATTTTATGTAGTCATTGACTCCTTCATTAGATATTTGCTATTTCCTTAAAAACCTTTCAAACCGATAGAGTACATGCCGTAATGAAACTAACACGTGGAAGCTATTTAGGTATAGGAAGAGCCTAAATATAATCATGTTTAATTTATTAATCTAAATCAATTTAACACCACAAAATTGAGCTCTGTTCATAGAACACTCTTATCAGTAACTAAAACATTTTATTTAGTCATATTTGCCAACAAATTTCTAAACTTGAGTTAACCAATGTATTTAACAGTTTTGTAGCGAACTTTTACATTTCTAATCTGCAGTACAGGGATATCAATAGTTTTAGCAAATTTCTAATAATTTTTTTTTCTAATTTTGAAAAAGCATTTTTTTTAATTGTTTAACATGTTTTTGTGTTCACATTCCTTGAAACAATGGTTTCCATAGAAAAAATACATGGCTTAAATATAAAAGTGAGCATCATAAAATACATTATTAAAACTATTTGTAAATAAAAATTTACTTTTGTATCAGTAAATATATTGATTATATTAATGTACGTAGAAACAAATTTTAAGTACATATCCCGAATTAAAATCAATAGTTTTTGAAACACAAGTATGTCGCAAACAGACCCACGCAAAAGCTTTGCTTGTCGATTTACATTTTTAACGAAATCGTAAATTAGAAAAAAAGCATCATATATTTAATCTGCCTTGTTTTTTATCCCGAGGCTATGAATAACCTTCATTTCTACTCGTGACATAAATTATTTCATAAGAAATATATATTTCCTATATTACAACAGACAGTCCACGATATATATATATATATATATATATATATATATATATATATATATATGCTATGCCCGTAACTGACTTAAACGATCTATTGGAATTAAATGCTGTAAATTATTCACAATTAAATGAAACTACTTGATGTAGTATTATTTCCACTTTCTTTAATTTCTTTACCACGACCTAGACCTGTGTTACAACATCTCCAGGTGGGATATTAGCAAAGATTAATATCCCACCTGAAGATGTTGTAATACAACGAAACCTAGGTCGTGGTAAAGAACTTAAAGAAAGTGGAAATAATACTACATCGCGTAGTTTCATTTAATTGTGAATAATGAATTTCTACAAAATTAACGTCAAATATATTCAATAGCTGTAAATTATGTTAATTAACGTTTCATTGGTTAGTGTCGTATCCATGTAGTGCACAAAGAAAGTCATGTGGGACCAAAATTGTTTGGCACAGACTTAGCTATGTCACCTACTAATGGAGAATACAGGAGATGATACGGGGGACAGAGGGGGATGGTAATTAGGGGGGGGGGGGAAGGGTTATTAGATAATTAACGGTATCACGTGAGAGAGATATTTTTTTTGGTGACACATCTATCTTCCTTCTACCCTTCTATCGAGACAATAGTAATCTACTTTCGTTCTACACTTAGCTTTTTTATCCCAACTTATGCTATTTGTAACCAAAAACAATGGTATCAAGAATGTGAATTGGTTAACAGGTTAAAATAGCGTTTAATTATCACCGATGAAACCGAGGTTATAATTTATTTTATCATATGTTTGTTATTACCACAATAAAAGTGGCATTGTGGTAATGATTGATACCAATCATGATCACAATGACAGTGGAAGACCGTATGAGGACACAGCACAGTATTTACTACCTCCTATAAAGAAGTTTATGTCTGTTAAATTTTCTTCGTATATACGACTTTTTCATATCAAATTGATTCCATCCCTGCTGTTAATATTTTAACCAGTATATTTTGAATCATCTCAATCATTTAGCGCAACAAAATCCCCATAAGCGTTTGAAAATGTTACATTCAATAAAAGAATAAAGACAAAATATCTCAAGCGTAATATTTATTTAGAAGAAATGAGCTTACTATAGTTTTACGAATTTTTAGCAGTGTTTGTTTGTGCTCCTATTACTCACAATTACTAATAAATTTAAATGAAATTATCACTATTGTTCTAGTTTGAAGAAGGTACGAGAGGTTGTGAAATTTAAACACGAAAACTTTCTGGGGATAAGTATTATAAGTATATTTACAGACATAATCAATTATATATATATATATATATATATATATATATATGTATATATATATATATATATATATATATACATATATATACATATAAGTGCTAGTGTGTGTACGTGTGTATACATTTACACACACAATCACACATATGCATATATGTGCGGGTACGTTTTTACAAATACGTTTCACTTATCAGCTACTACTCATAGCTTTTACTTCTCTTGTGACCTCAGTGACAAATGTTCGTTAGCCTATATACGAATAGGCAATGTTGACCAAAATAGAACATCCCACTCTAATTAAATTCCTCACCGGACAACGAAGAGCTGGTAACTTACCTGAACCCTACTCTGTCGTTACCAAACTTTCAAAAATGATCAAGTGAATTTAAAAGAGTTTCTCTTAAAGTCAATGACTTTATAGTATGTAGACATACCTCTACGACGAAAAAGGACCCACCGAAAGGTAATCTAAAATTAAACGGTTTCTTTTCTTCTCAATTAATCTTTCGTTGCCTACTCAAGCGAGTAGACGTCAACCTAAGATGATATAACATCGTGTGTAAGGCAAATCAAGAAAACTACTAAAGTGACAAAATTTTCTTGATTTTCCTTACACACCTTATCCTTTGGGAAACATGTTGGTCGCTTACAGTATGTAGAGAAAAAATCTATTGATCTAAGACTAAGCCAAAGAATATCATACTTTCCCGGACCGATCAAACGAAGTCACTGCACAAGAAACGCAATACAATAGAACTCATAGAATACAATAGAATTCTTCCAATAAAACTGTTAATAACCGCAAACAACAAAACGATTAAGTGCGGTCGAAGCCACCGGTGGGTTACTAGTAACTACCATTACCAGCGACTTGCCGATTACTTCGCCTAGGTAAGAAAGCTGAGCAAACAATATGTTTTTTTCTTAAAAAAGATATACATTTATTTTAGAACAAACATATCAGAATTAAAAGCAACAAGTAATTTTGGTACATCGTTGTATTAACATTGTATTTCATACTCATAATTGGTATTTATTTGATATTAACGCTGTTCTGTAATCACATAAATTTCATCTTTTTCAAGAAAGTTTGAGTTTATTTTTGGATCAGCGGTTATTAGCTATTTGTAAACAATTATTATTTTTAATGGTATTTAAAAAAAAAATATTTATCCAAAGGAAAATTACAGACACGTGTATTAATATAATATTTCTATGTTCTCGACGATAATATTTTATGTACCGACCTTGAAATATTTTAATAAAATAATTCCTAATATTTTTTATTGTCTAAAATAACTAAATATTTAATTAAAAATGTAAATAGACTATATATTTTTTAAAACATTATGAAAGGAGGTTTGATATTACAAATTGTTTATTTTCTAGAATATAATTCGACTTCGGAATGTAATTAGGCAAATTATGATACTGAATTTCTATGAACATAAATCGAATAAGACAAAGAGTGAATAATTGTTTTGTTTAATTTACATTTTAGCTCTTATAAAAACTGAAACAGAGTAGACCGCTCGAATATTGAGTAGACCGCTCGAATATACCGCTAGAGTAGACCGCTCGATGATATATGAGTATACCGCTCGAATATGAGTAGACCGCTCGAATATACCGCAGAGTAGACCGCTATATGAGTAGACCGCTCGAATATACCGCAGAGTAGACCGCTCGAATATACCGCTCGAAATACTGAAACAGAGTAGACGGCTCGAACATTTAAAATCTCTTAATTTTTATTTTACTTCTATCAAAATATATTTTAACTCTTTAAGAGAAATAATTATCCGTGATTTACGCTGATTAAAAATTCGGCGTTGTTTATAATATAAATTATCGTTCTGTCTCTATTAATAAATAAAAGGAAAAGTTTTTTAGTTCCGGGAAACTTACACTCGGGGATGTTTTCCATATGATTTTAAACAAATATTAATTATCGTCTCTGAAAAATTACAGTCATATCGATGCCGTTATATAAAATGGGAAAGTTTGTTAGATCACGTTAATCTTTGGAACCACAAGTGTTATTTTAAATATATTTTATTTCAGGTAATCTATATCTTATATAAAATTGTGGACTGTGTATCAGTATCACATATAAAGAAGTTGGAAATACTACTGAAACGGTGTAAAATTGATAGAGGCCGGCTTATTTTTTGACTGATATTCAAAGAATTCCCACAGATATACTTCCCACCCCACTTGGTGAAAGGAGCGTTAATGACGGAGGGGTGCAGAGATCAGCTCAATGAGGTACCGTGCCTTGCGGCCCGCCCATTCGGGTGGTCGGCTCTCTATACAACAAACGTATCTCATGCTTTTAAAAGCGATTCATTTCTTACTATTGACTTGACAAAACATTTTTTTTTCTATTTTTGCGGATACTGGATAAATCTACGTCAAAACTTTTAAAATTCACTTTACAATTGTGTATTAAAATTGAAAGCTCTTGTAATTTATAATAAATTTAAATTTTAAGTCTTTGGAAAGTGGTATCATATCCCAAAAGTAGTCAACATAAGTTCCTAGCTTCATGTGTATTTTCCCAAGAAGTTGTTACATATTGAATTTAATTTAAATTTATTTAAAGTACAAAAGCCTGAACCAATTTTTATAATCAAAATATTCGTTAAAAACAAAAGTTCGTTTAAATTCACCAAATATATGCATGCTCGAAACGTTTTTATAAAAGAGTAGAAGTTTCATGTAAATACCGGTTATGAAAACATCTGAAAATAATATTCGTATGTTACTTCAACAACACTTGAACTTACGGCTCTTTGCTTAAGTGCCGACTGTTTCTTTTATACGTCAAAGCGTATTTCGAGGAACTTTTAGTAAAAGATTAAGTATGCCCTTAATTATAAAGCTCTGAAAAAATATTCTGTTAATTACATATGAACACATTTATAATTTATATTATGACGTTTATTTACACATAGCCACCTGCAGATTTATGGTTAAATTGGTGGGATGAATAAAAAACTTTTAACCCATATATATATATATAAATATATATATATATATATATATATATATATATATATATATATATAAATACAACATTTCTATCCATCACTTGTCGCCACCTAATAAGTAGCAATAACATACTTTATCATTACTTAGATTTCAAAATACAATTGATTTTTGAACATCTTCCGCGTGAAAATTCAGATAAAACAATGACAAATAGCACAATATCAGGTGAATAAATTGGATATAGAAACAGAACTCAGTCTAATTGCTGAAAATTTTTGCTATTAAATTTTACCTGCCTTTAGTGTTATAATGAAAAAATGAACTTGATTTTGTTTTCTATATAATTTATTAGCCCGTCGATCCAATTGGAAAGGTGAACATTTTCGTATAGAGTGGTATATCACTGTCAGAATAATCCCTGAGTTTCCCAGTTCTGGAGGAACATCAGAAACGTTAATGACCCATAATATTGTACCATAAGCTCAGAATTACGTTTTTAGTATTTAGTTTAAGTTTGGATCTCTTGTTTGTTCTATACTAAACCGTTTGAAGCCTGCAGGTGTAATGAAAGTAGGTAACACACTTTTCATAACCAGTCACCACTTGCATTTACCACTAAAAATTAGGTTTAAGTGTCAATATTGTTTTATAAACAGTAACGCATGAAGTCCACATTTAATGTCAATTGCAACCCATTTTCGTCGATGTAATAATGGTTTGAAGGCTTGGCGCTGATTGTAAACTTTTCTGGAAAAATCTCAAACTTGTGACTAAAACATTTTAACTAGTGCAATATTACTAGTCGTATTAATAGAAGCAAACATTTATTTATCTAATGTAATTAATTGATACATGTGGCGGACTTATTGCTACGAGATCAACCTCTTCTATATCATAACACCAGTCCAGCTCCGTTCGACGTACAGCTGTTAATCGAGCCCGGGTCCCTGCGGTGCGCGGCACCGTCAAAGGCCGTATGCCTTGTGATGAACCCAGCACACCACTGCGGCGGCAACGAAAAATTTAACGGACATAGATATAACAGATAATGTAATATGTGCTATTTGGATATTACCAAGGGTTAATTTAAAAAAATGGTACGTCCTCAAAAACTGCGCATCTGTTATATTATCGATCTCAGAAAGTAAGATAGTATTTCTAAACAAAAGTCGTAACTTGGATAAACTTTGGATTTTATGAACAACCCAAATAATTCAACCTGACTCAGAGACATCTGCGACTGTTTGCTCATTATCTTGGGGAACAATGTTTAAAAAAAATTTCAGACTCCATCAATTTCATAACTATTTTCTATAAAAATTCTTCGAACTCTGAAAAATTAAATAAATGAAAATTATTTATCTGAAACTGATTTTATAATTTTTTTTTTAATTTAATTTTAGTTTATGCACTAGACATAAGAAGAAATCAGAACTATCTCAGAAACATCCGCAACTGTTTGCTCATTAGTTTGGAGGATGTTTAAAAAAAAATTACAAACTATCAATTTCACTACGATTTTCTACAAAAAATTCTTCAGTGTTCAGCTGCAAAAATTTGGAATTAAGTGAATCTTAACGCCGGGAAATCGTCCTATATTAATATTTTAATAATTCAAAGTGTCTTCTAAATAATCCTCATTCCTGTGACCCTAACTCTAACCGATCCTTATTTACATGTAACTCACTTTCTTTTACCTGATTGTGTGAATAAATAGAAGATTTTTTTAAAATTATGTTTTTTTGTTTCTTAATTATATTTATAAATCTTACCATATTATCACATAAACAAATATTTTGATAAAATCAAAAAAACGTCAGTAAAATTTAGGTTAATTACATGTTAAAAAAAGTATAAAACCAATATAAAACATTTCCGAAGAAAAAGTCGGGCAGAAGGACAAGTCAAAATCCGACATATCACTTGACACCGTACGTTATTAAAGTTTTACGTGCAATTTATATTAAACGTAAATCCCGTAATTATTTCCTAATCCAACCTCCCTATTACTGACTCAGTCGAAACAATAATACACGGCGCGTGTAACAACTTAAACAAATACACGATGCGAACCGTCGAATTCAGCCAACTCGCTGAAGCCAACTCGTCTAGGAGCGGCCAAGCCAAGTACCTCTTCGCGGCAGATATAATTCTCGTAAAATAATTTATTTGACGTAACATATCTGGAAGTCTGCCAAAAGATATATGTCTGTCTAAAAATAGGTACGCTTTTAAACGTAGATGTGATATTTAAAGCCTGTGTACGACCCTTACTGAATAATGTTATTGAATATTTACGGGGATATGTCAACTTAGTAGACAAAATTGATGACGATAAATTTACTTAGGAGATGGTTCAATTGTGTTAATTTTATTGTCGACAAGATTCTAATGTTGCACAAAGCTGATTATTGATTTTGACTTCAGAATTAATTTGTGACTTCAGATGTGGTAATAATCTATAATATAGAAAGTTAAATTAACTTTTAGTTTACACTAGCTGACCCGTGCGAAGTCTTCGCACTATATCGCCATCTAGCGTGTTCCAAGTATACAATTTGGCTAAGATATTTGATGTGTCGCCCACAGATGGCGCTCATGCCAATTGTTATAAAAATTAATTTTTTTATTAACAAAAAAAATTTTTTCCAATTTTTTTATATTTTTCGCCCAAAGTAGAAAACATATGCTTTAAGTGGGTATTTTTTTTATTTTTTTTGGTGCAGTAGTTAAAGAGATCGAGCCGCTCGACCAAAAAACACCTTTTAGAAATAATATATTTAGATAGATTAGATTTTTGCGTATTTAATTACATATCGAAAGTTACAGAAAAGTAACAAAAAAATCGGTATTTTTTTATTTACCATTTTGAGAACTATTTACCCGATTAAGATTAAATTTCAACAGTGTTACCACTATATATATATATATATATATATATATATATATATATATATATATATATATATATATATCAAATATTCAGTTCCTCTGGTCCATATATATATTAGAATTTTTTAAATAAAATCATTATCCTTTAGCAATCTTAAAATATGTCTTCAGGGATTATCAATATTTAAAGTTTCCAAACTTAATTTCTTAGGAATAAAAAGTTTTTACTTTTTTTACCGTGAAAATATGAGTATCGTAAATTATATTTTGTGAACTACAAAATATTTTTTAAGAATTTTGAATATATTATTTTTCTCTTAAGCAAATTTGTATTTACGTTTGAAAATAAATTGTTCGTAAAACTAGCATTATACATAATGTATAAGAAGAAAATAAAATAAAATTTAAAAAAAAACTATAAAATCAATTTCAGCCAAATAATTTTCATTTAGTTATTGTTTCAGAGTTCGAAGAACAATAGAAATGCATTTGATCAGTGAAAAAATTATTCAAATTCCTGTAAGTTTCTTAACTAAAGATATAACTTTTAAAAGTGCAGAAATCGTTAAGTTTTTTTACAGAAACACGGACAAAAATGACATATTTGCTAATAAGCTTTTTGTTTCTAATGTTGCCTTGAATATTATAATAGGTTATTTAATTTAACTCAATGAAAACTATATCTATCGTAAAGTTATCTACTAAAAATTCTAATAAACAGCTCAAACTTTTAAACTGTCATATCCAAATAAACTCTTTCCTACAAGCTATTAACACAAGATATGATTTTATGTCACGCTGACAAGTATAATGCTTTATGCTTAAACTGAACCTTCTATTTGAGCAAAAGGTTGTTAAAGTAAATCAAATAAATTAACTGTACTTACGGTTTAACACTTTATTATGCTGTCACGTCCACCTCGTTTCCCTCCTTTTTTCCTTCAAGCAATGTTAATCTTTTTTTTGTACGTGTCTCTTAAATTTTTCCTTATTTCCGTCATACTTATATCTGGCCAAAAAAGATAGAGCAAAATTTATTTAAGAATGAGAAAAATATGTTCCGAAATATAATGTAGGATTGATATTTCGTATTACAAGAAGTCTAAATACATTAGTAGCACTTGTAGTTATTAGTAGCACAACGGTAAAATGGGTTGAAAACTGATGGTACCTGGGTTAGAACATAATTTAGGATTACGTCATCAATTCATCTTACGAGGTGATTAAGAGCAGTGAATATATAAATCTTCGTTTATTCTTATGTAGCATGGCTAAAACATATTTTCTTTTAGTTATACTACATAATAATAGAATAACTATTATGAAGGATTGCAGAAAAATTCGTAATGTTATTTTTGTAAAATTTACTGGATTAAAGTGTAATATTCTCTGTTGATTAAATACTATAAGATAAAGAAAAATTCTCTGATTAAATAATTCGATTCGAAGAAATTAAAGGTTGATAAGTATATATAACGGCTACACTTTATGATAATAGCTATTTTGTTACATAATATTATTTAAGCTACATTTCATATTTACAAATCTGGCACGTTTACTTTGATATTTAAGTTCTCCTTTATCACATCCCCGTGACAAAGTGCTAAAGTTGCTTATCAATATAGCATAAATAGCTAGAATTTAGGTGAAATTCAACACAGATTTTTAAGATTTTGGTAAAAATCAAACTTACAAAATTTCAGAAAAAATCATTTCACAACGTTTGTACCAAAATATGCAAGCAAATATAATGTCAACTAGAAAAATTATAGAAAGAAATACGATTGTGCAGAGAATTTTGTCACATAAACATAATAAGTCTTGATGTAATTTATCTTTATACATTTTTTTTTAATATTACAGTTAATCCATTTCTATTTCTAAACCTCAAATACCTTATGAAATAAAAAACATTTTCTGGAAAAATTTATTTAACCGAGGAAAGAGGTGGAAATCGCCAGAAGTTTAATCTATAAAATAAGATGAGTGTTCAAGTTGCTGAAAAAATGGGGATAGAAAACAACATCTCCACACCCAATATATTGTAGTAGTAAGCGAAAATCCAAACAAGACAAGAAAATCAATTTGTTAACAAATCGCGAGCTAGAAGCAAAGTCCTCAAGTAATCAACCATCATACAAAAATAATAACTAATTGATTAATATGTTATCATAGATTATAAACTTCAGAGGAAATCCGGTATCGTTTCCTGTAAACACATTGGGAAATGCGAATTTTACGGAATTAGAAATGAGATTCGGACAAAAAAACTTCAAGAGAGTGATCGTGACATTCAAAATTATACGTAATTAATTAAAAAAATATTTTTGACAATTTAAAATATTAATAATTAATTTAATTATTACCTTAATCACAATTTAAATAATTTTAAAAATCCAATAGCACATAACATCTGCACAGTACCTGTAAATGCGTTTAAAATAAAATCGCCCAATTAGCCTTCGGACATATTATTTGTTTACCGCGTTGCTATCCAAGTCTATCGGTCCGTAAATTAACATATTTTACATGACATTTTGTAATTACGACTTATCGTTAAAAATCAAAACAAAGAAGAAAAAAAACAGTAACTCAAGAATAAAATCTTATGCAAATGCATATACCTGTGTCCGGGAATAAGTGGCGGGCAAAGAAGATGCTATTTGTTGATTATAAAATAATAAATTGTCGTTGATATAAAATGTAAAAGACACTCTTTTTATAATTGAGTACAAAAAATATTCTTTTCAGCACACCCAACACTTGTCCGAAGTGCGGTGGTTACCCGCAGTGGCGATGTTTTCGCAGCTGTTCGCGGATTATTCCCTGCAGCGGCGCTGAAAAATGTGCGAAGTATTGTATGTACGAAAAAGATGACAAATAATTATGAATATTATTTTAAATTTTCTGGAAAAAAGTCGTTTCTTAAATTTTGTTTTGGCGACAACTACTATTTTTCAGTCAAGGAATAGTCTTTCTTTATCTGACACTTATACCCGGATACCGTGTATATTCATAACGAGATATATGTTCAAATATTCACTTATTTATTTATTTATTAATGAAAAGGTTACACTTTTATTTACATTAGTTTCTGTATTTAGTTTCATATGGGTACCGCATAATTGACCTGGCTTCTAACTTGCTTCGTTCTAAAGTCGTGTACAAATGTTTAACTCCAGAAACTCTTTTACACACATAGGTTTATGTTTGTTCTAACATATCTACAAATTTATTTTTTCTTGCTGGAATATATATATATATCTTTTTCTTTTTTTTTTTTCTTTTTTTTCTATTTCCGTCTGTACCTGTTTTCATACTGAAATTTCTCACCATATATCAAATGGATTCGTCATATATAAACATGAAATAAAGATGCGTCCCAAGATTTTCTTGTTTAAGTAGCATCTAGCTAATCATATCACCTTTTAAAAATGGCAATTGTACCATTGCATGTCATAGTTATACCTTTACTCAGTTCGTTTTCTAATGTTGGTTCGTAAATTGTACAGACACTGTCCGTATTGAGTTCTAGTTGCAAGTAATAGTATTTTGTGATTGAAGCGAGCCCTCATACTTAATAACTATCATTTTTTTCCTCTTCAATCTTATGTAATTTTGCAAGCATGTTTATAATGAAAAATTTCTCAAGGATTATTTAATTAAACTAAGGCATATACCTTGTCATGTCTTTAGAAGATTAACTAAATACACAATACAATTACAACGAATTGAGCCGATATACCAATGTCGACTCGTTTAGGAGTGGCCCAGCAAAGTGTCACTCCAGAGCAGTTGAAATTCTCGTAAAATAATTTGTTTGACATAAAAATTTGAAGGCCAGCCAATGCCTACTATTTGATCATGTCTAAGAGCGTACAATCAAAAATAACATACATATGTAAAGAGTTATGCATATACAAATCTCAAAAGCAGTTTAGATATAATTGCTGAATATTTACTAAAATACGTCAAGTTAGTAACATAACGGATGGGGAACGAAAATCGCGTTGAAATCGATATAGGAAAACCTATTTTCGTATTTCCATCACAAAAAAAATTCGATTAACTTATTTTCCTATTTAACTTATTTTTCTAGAAATGTATTTCCTTTACTAACTACTAATTGTAGTTATTACTTGACTTGTAAAGTTTAATATGTGAATCAACAATATTGGCCAAAATTTAACGTTATTTAACCGAAGTTTCACTACGGTTAAATTTCTCACTAAGCAGAGAAAATTTCGAAAAATTACTACGTGAAAAGTGGCGGGTTTTTTCTGATCATTACAATCGTTTCAAAAATGGATTTAAAAGAGAATACAAAGCATTGAAGATTACTCTCCCGGACAGATCAAATGAATTCACTGCAGAAGAAATAATACAAAGTAACTGATACAATACAACACGTTTTACTGAATAGAACTACTAAAAAATGTAGATAAAAAGAAAGATGGAACACGGGCGGAGCCAATGGTGAGCCGCTTGTTTGCTACAAGCGAGTCGCATTTTTCTTTTTAAAAAACAAACTAAAAAGGAGACAGTGATTTTGACTTTTAACTGCAGAATAAATAATAAAGAATTACACGTAACGATTAATCTTGCTGAATCGCGCTATCAAAATTGTATTTCATATTCATAAAATTAGCGGGTACATGGTATGATTTACATTCACGAACTTTACTCCTCATTACAAAGTATTTAACCCTACCTGGTCTTGTGTAGATTGCACAACTAAAATGGAATTCAACGTTGATTTACTCCTGGAGATTACAGCGACTATTAAAGATTTGGGATGAAATATTATTTTACTGTGATTGAAAAAACCTTCTACAAGCGACAAATAATATACAAGAATAAACCACCTTTTTGTATCCTTGGTGTTAATATTTTTATTTTCCGACATACTTGAATAGAAAAAACCTAATATTTTTATTCTCTATAAAATCATTAAATCTAGTTTGACAAAAAATATAAATGTATTTTGTTTTTCTTTAATGACGATCAAAGAAGGTTTGAAGTCAAAACATGTTGGATTGAATATTTGCCAAGATATAATTAGATTTCGGACTTTGACTAGACTACGACACTAATAATTTTATATTTCGTTCGTCTCTAATAAAAATGTCTACAAAGACCCTTTCAAAAGTTCATCAATATTTCGAATATGCTATAATTACTTGTCACCATACTACTAACGGTATAATTTTAACAATTTATTAAATATATTTAAAATATCACCGCCCTATATTTGGGTTAATCAATGAACAATTTTCGAATACATTTAAAGTAATTATTAACTTTAAACATGGATCCAGGATCCCAACAAATGCAGTTCCTCCCAAAAACAAATGATTCTCTGAAAAGCTTCTGAAGAAAAGTGGTGAGAGAAGATCGATGTAATGAAAAGTGGTATCTTTCAAGAGTTAGCGTCTTGTATTTGAAACATTTTCTTGCAAGTGACAGCTATACAACCAAATCCGATCGAAAATGTTTGAAGAAAGATTGGGCACGTATCATACGGTATATATAAATATATACATATATATATATGTATATATATATATATATATATATATATATATATATATATATAAAAGCAAAATTTATTTAAGAATAAAAATAAGAAAACGTCTTTAAAGTATAAAAGGTTAAAACAATTTTTGTGATAGAAATTGTTGTTAAAAATAAAAGTGTGTTTAAATTCACCAAATATATGCATGCTCGAAACGTTTTTATAAAAGAGTAGAAATTTCAGATTAATACTGATGATGAAACATGTGAACATAATCTTCTTATGTGACTTCAACAACAATAGAACTTGGGGTTTTTTGGTCTCGCTCTTGGCTTAAGTTCCGACTGTTTCTTTTATACGTTAAAATGTATTTCGGGAAACTTTTAGTAAAAGCTTAAGTATGCCCTTTATTATAAAGCTCTGGAAAAACCTTTTGTTAATTACAAATAAACACATTTATATTTATGTTATGACGTTTATTTACACATAGCAACCTGCAGATTTACAGTTAAATTGGTAGGCTGAATAAAACAGTTTTATGATGGTTGATTGTTTTTTAGCATAGTTAAATTTTGCTTATCCCAAACACTAAAAGCTTTATATTTATTTAAATTCAAATGGCCGACATTTCACATTAATCAATAATATCAACATAACACATTGTAATTCACTTAATGATAAGTGGCAGTGGGTTCCATCTCACCAACTAGTCTCACCGCAATCTTTGGAAAACATTTTGGTCGCTCACAGAATGAAGAGAAAAAATCTATTAATTGAAGACTAAACCAAAGAATATCATCCTTTACAGAGCCGATCAAACGAAGTCACTGCAGAAGATACACGACACAATAGAACTCATAGAATACAATAGAATTCTTCCAATAAAACTGCTAATAACCGTAGGCAACAAAACGATTAATTGCGGGGTCGAAGCCACCGGTGAGTTACTAATGGTGTTAACCATTACCAGCGACTCGCCGATGACTTCGCCCAAGTAATAAAGCTGAGCAAAAAAATTTGTTTTTTTTTTAAAAAAGAAATAAATTTATTATAGAACAAACATATCAGAATTAAAAGCAACAATTAACTTTGCTATATCGTGCAATTAACATTGTATTTCAAACTCATAATTTGTATTTATTTGATATTTATATTTTCATATTTAAGTCTTGTTACAAAAATTTTAAAGCCGTTCTTTGATCACATATATTTCATCTTTTTCAAGAAAGTGTGGGTTTATTTTTGGATATCACAGCAATTATTAACTATTTGTAAAGATATATTATTTTCCGATGGTATTTAAAAGAAAATATTTATCCAAACGAAAATTACAGACACGTGTATTAATACAATATTTCTATGTTCTCGACGATAATATTTTATGTACCGACCTTGAAATATTTTATTAAAAAATAATTCCTAATATTTTTTGTTGTCTAAAATAACTAAATATTTAATTAAAAATGTGAATAGACTATATCTTTCTCAAAACATTATAAAAGGAGGTTTGATCTTAAAAGTTGTTTATTTTCTAGAATATAATTAGACTTCGGAATGTGATTAGGCAAATTCCTATAAACCTAAATCAACTGAAGACAAAGAGTGAATAATTGTTAGTTTAATTTGCCTTTTAACTCTTATAAAAACTGAAACAAAGTAGACGGCACGAATATTTAAAATCTCTTAATTTTTATTATATTTCTATAAAAAATATGTTTTAACTCTTTTAGAGGAATAATTATCTGTGATTTTTGCCGATTAAAAATTGGATGTGTTTCTAATAGAACTTATCGTCCTATCTCTATTAATAAATAAAAGGAAAAGTTTGTTAGTTCTCGAAACCTACACTCAGGGATGTTTTCCATATGATTTTAAACAAATATAAATTATCGTCTATAAAAAATTACAGTCATGTCGATGCCGTTACATAAAACGGAAAAGTTTTTTTGATCACGTTAATCCTTGGAACCGCAAGTGTTATTTTAAATATATTTTATTACAGGTAGCCTATATCTTATATAAAATTGTAGACTATATATCAGTATTCTATATAAAGAAATTAGAAATACTGCTGAAACGGTGTAAAATTGATAAAAGCCGGCTTATTTTTTGACTGATTTTCAAAGGATTCCCACCGATATACTTACCATTCCATTTGGTGAAAGGAGCGGTAATGACAGAGGGGTGCGGAGGATATCAGCTCAGTGAGATACCGTGCCCACTCGGTGGTTGGCTCTCTATGCAACAAACTTGTCTCAAAGCGATTCATTTCTTACTGTTGACTTGACAAAACATTTTTTTTATACTAAATAAATCTACGTAAAACTTTTAAAAAGTCACTCTTTTTACTTGCCTATTTTTTGCGTGAACCGGATACTGGATAAATCTACGTAAAACTTCCAAAAATAACCTTTTTTATTTTTTTATAAATTTTTCTGATCGAAATTGTTGTTAAAAATAAAAATGTATTTAAATTCTTCAAATATATGCATGCTCGAAACGTTTTTATAAAAGAGTACAAATTTCAGATTAATACTGGTAATGAAACATGTGAACATAATCTTCATATGTGACTTCAACAACAATAGAACTTGGGGTTCTTTGGTCTCGCTCTTAGCTTAAGTGCCGACTGTTTCTTTTATACGTTAAAATGTATTTCGGGAAACTTTTAGTAAAAGCTTAAGTATGCCCTTAATTATAAAGCTCTGGAAAAACCTTTTGTTAATTACAAATAAACACATTTATGTTATGACGTTTATTTACACATAGCGTTAAATTGGTAGGCAGAATAAAAAAAATTTTTGTCCTATATAATTATATATATATATATATATATATATATATATATATATATATATATATATATATATATATCTACAACATCTCTATCCATGACTCTTCTCCACCTAGTAGTTAGCAATAATATATCTTTTCATTACTTAGATTTACAAACTTTTACAATTTATTTTTGAATGCATACAAAACCCCAAAAAAGTCGTAAATTTTTTTTCTGTGTATAAGTATTAAAGTTCGGATAAAACATTGACAAATAGCATATCAGCTGAATAAATTGAACTCAATCTAATTCCTGCCAATTTTCACTATTAAATTTTGCCTGGCTCTAGTGTTATAATGAAAAATAAACTCGATTTTGTTGACTATGTAATTTATTAGCTAGTGGATATAATTGATAACGGTGAACATTTTCGTATAGAGTGATATATCACTGTCAGAATAACCCCTAAGTTTCCCAATGCTGGAGGAACATCAAAAGCATTAATTGACCATAATGTTCCACCATAAACTCAGCATTAAGTTTCTAGGAGTCAGTTTAAGTTTGTCTACTTAGTCTCTTGTTTTTCTATGCTAAACCGTTTGAACCTTGCATGTGTAATAAAAGTTGGTTCATTACCAGTCACTACTTGCATTTGCCACTCAAAATTAGGTTCACAACAGTAGTGTATGGAGTCCACATTTAATGTCAATTGCAACTTATTTTCTTCGATGTAATGATGGCTTGTCGCTGGGCGTAAACATTTCTGAAAAAGTCTCGAGCTTGTGAGTAAAATTTTCAGCCAGTGAAATATTACTAGTCGTATTAATGGAAGCAAACATTTATTTATCTACTTTAATGTATTTAATTGATACATAAGGCACACTTATTGCTACGAGACCAACCTCTTACAGCCAATCATAACACCGGTCCAGCCCCGTTCGACGAACGGCCGGGAATCGAACCCGGGTACCCGCGGCGCGCCGCATCGTCAAAGGCCGTATGCCTTGTGATGAATCCAACACACCACGGCGGCGGCGACGAAAAATTTAATGAACTTAAATATAACAGATAATGTAATACGTAATATTTGGATATTACCAAGAGTTAATTTAAAAAAATGGTACGTCCTCAAAAAATACGCACCTGTTATATTATCGATCTCAGAAAGTACCAAAATATTTCTAAACAACTCGTAACTTGGTTAGATGAAGACTTTAGATCTGTACCTTCGGTTTCCTTGCTAACATTATGAACAACCCAAATAATTCAACCTGACTCAGAGATATCTGTAATTGTGTGCTCATCATCTTGGAGGACGTTTAAAACAAATTACAGACTATCAATTTAGCTACGATTTTCTACAAAAATTCCTCGAACTCTGAAAAATTAAGTTAATGTAAAATTATATAACTGAAATTGATTTTATAATTTTTTTTTTCATTTCATTTCAGTTTCTTATACGTTATGTATAAGTAAAAACTAAACCTAACTCAGATACATCCGCAACTGTTTACTCATTATCTTGGAGGACGTTTAAAAGACATTTTCAGACTCTATCTATCTCACTACGAATTTCTACAAAAATTCTTAAAACTCTAAAATGTTAAGTAGGCGAAAATTATTTAGCTGAAATTGATTTTATAATTATTTTTTCATTTCATTTCAGTTTCTTCTTGTACATTATGTATAAGAAGAAACTAAACCTAACTCAGAAACATCCGCAACTGTTTGCACATTATATTAGAGGACGTTTAAAAAAATTTTTCAGACTATAAATTTTACTACGGTTTTCTACAAAAACTCTTCAAACCCTGAAACATTAAATGAATGAAAATTATTTAGTAGAAATTGACTTTATACTTTTTTTTTCATTTCATTTTAGTTTCTTCTTATAACTTATGTATGAGAAGAAACTACACCTAACTCAGAAACATCCTCAACTGTTTGCTCATTATCTTGGAGGACGTTTAAAAGACAATTTCAGACCCTATCAATTTCACTACGATTTTATACAAAAATTGCTTCAGTTCACGCCGGGAAAACGTCCCTTAAAAATATTTTAATAAATTAAAATGTTTTCTAAATAGTCCTGCTTCCTGTGACCCTAACCGATCCTTATTCACATGTAACTCACTTTCTTTTACCTGATTGTATGAATAAATGGAAGATTTTCTATTTTTATGTTTGAAATTATCTTTTTTGTTATTTAATTATATTTATAAATCATTTTAAAAATCTTAAAAAATCTAAACATATTATCACATAAATATATATTTTGATGTAATCAAAAAATATCAGTAAAATTTAGGTTAACCACATCTTTAAAAAAAACAGTATAAAACCATTATCAAACATTTCAGAAAAAAAGTCACGCAGAATTAAAAGTCAGAATCCGACGTATCACTTGACACCGTACGTTATTAAAGTTTTACGTGTTATTTATCTTAAACGTAAATCCCGTAATTATTTCCTAATCCAACCTCCCTATTACCGACTCAGCCGAAACAATAATACACGGCGCGTGTCGGGGCTTAAACAAATACACGACACGACACCGTCGAGCTCAGCCAACTCGCTGAAGCCAACTCGTCTAGGAGCGGCCAAGTCAAGTACCACTTCGCGGCAGATATAATTCTCGTAAAATAATTTATTTGACGTAATATATCTGGAAGTCTGCCAAAAGATATATGTCTGTCTAAAAACAGGTAAGCTTGTAAACATATATGTGATATTTAAAGCCTCTGTACGACTGTTGCTGAATAATGTTACTGAATATTTACGGGGATATGTCAGCTTAGTATACAAAGTTGATGACGATAAATTTACTTAGGAGATGGTCCAATTGTATTAATTTTATTGTCGACAAATATCTAATGTGCTATATAGCTAATTATTCATAATGATTTTGACATCAGAATTAATTAATGACTTCAGATATGGTAATAATCTATAATATAGAAAGTTAAATTAACTTTTAGTTTACATTTTCACATATTTAATTGCATATCAAAAGTTGCAGTAAAGTGACAAGAAAAATGGATATTTTTTATTTAATATTTTGAAAACTATTTAACCAATTAATAATAAATTTCAACAGAATTAACAGTATAATTATAACAAATATTAAGTTCCTCTAGTCCATAAATATATTAGAATTTTTTAAATAAAATCATAATTCTTTAGCAATCTTTAAATATGTCTCCATGATTTCCCGACTTCTTTGCTTGCTTGTGATTTGTTAACAACTTGGTTTTCTTGTCTCGTTTGGATTTTTGCTTACTACTACAATATATTGGGTATGGAGATGTTGTTTTCTATCCCCATTTTTTCAGCAACTCGAACAATCATCTTATTTTCTAGATTAAGCTTCCAACGATTTCCACCTCTTTCCTCGGTTCAATAAATATTTCCAGAGAAATGTTTTTATTTCATAAGGTATTCGAGGTTTAGAAATAAAAATGGATTAACTGTAATATTAAAAGACAATGTATGAAGGTAAATTCCATCAAGACTTATTATGTTTATGTGACAAAATTCTCGACATAATCATATTTCTTTATATAATTTTTCTAGTTGACATTATATTTGTTTATATATTTTGGTACAAACGTCGTGAAATAAAATTTTCTGAAACTTTGTAAGTTTAATTTTTAACAAAATCTTAAAAAACTCTACGCTGAATTTCACCTAAATTCTAGCTATTTATGCTATGTCGTTAAGGAGCTTTAGCACTTTTTCAAGGGTATGTGATAAAGGAGAACTTCAATATCAAAATAAATGTGCCAGATTTCTAAATATGAAATGTAGCTTAAATAATATTATGTAACAAAATAGCTATTATCGTCAAGTGTAGCCGCTATGTATACTTGTCAACCTTTAGTTTCCTCGAATCGAATTATTTAATCAGATAATTTTTCTTTATCTTAAGATATTTACTGCAAATAAACATACAGGGAATATTTCACTTTAAGGCAGCAAATTTTATAAAAATAATAATAAGTTACATTACGAATTTTGCTGCAATCCTTCGTAGTAATAAATGAAAATATGTTTAATAACTAATTACACGATACAATTGCAACGAATTGAGCCGACATACCAATGTGGACTCGTTTAGGAGTGGCCTAGCAAAGTATCACTCCAGAGCAGATGAAATTCTCGTAAAATAATTTGACATAAAATAATTGGAGGCCAGCCAACACCGTCTATTTGGTCATGTCTATGAGCTATATGTAATGAGTTGTACAAATCTTAAAAGCATATTAGATATCATTGCCTAATAATTACTAAAATATGTCAGGTTAATAACATAACGGATGGGGATCGAAAATTGTGTTGAAATCGATATGGGAAAAACTATTTTCGTATTTCCATTACAAAAAAATTCTATTAACATATTTTCCTATTTAATTTATTCCAGTTGCTTGCAACAAAGTTGATCCCAATTCTTCAAACACCCTTTTATTAACACGTTTTAAATAGCCATATTTATTAATCAATTTCTAAGGTGATTAAACAATTATCATTAGGCATCATGTGTATATATACACAAGCATGTACTTCGATATTGCGTTATTTTTCAAGAAATATATTTCCTTTACTAACTACTAATTACAGTTATTAATTATTCTATACTTTAATATGTGAATTGACAATATTAGCCAGAATTGAACATTATTTCCGAAGTTTTACTACGGTTAAATTTCTCACTAAGCAGGGAAAAGTTCGAAAAACTACTACATGAAAGGTATTGGGATTTTTCCTGATCATTACAATCGTTTCAAAAATTAATTTAAAAGAGTACAAAGCATGGAAGATTACTCACCCAGACAGGTCAAATTAATCCACTGCAGAAGAAATAATACAATGGAACTGATACAATACAACACAATTTGCTGAATAGACCTACTAAAAAATATAGATAAAAGAAAGACGGGACACGGGCGGAGCCAACGGTGAGCCGCTTGTTTGCTACAAGCGAGTCGCCTTTTTCTCTTTAAAAATCAAACTAAAAAGAAAATAGTGACATTTACTGCATAATAAATAAAAAAGAATTACACGTAACGATTAATCTTGCTAAATCGCGCTATCAATTTTGTATTTCATTTTCATAAATTGGCGGGTATATGGTATGATTTACTCTCACTTATTTTACTCCTCTTTACAAAGTATTTAACCCTACCTGGTCTGGTATATATTGCAAAACTAAAATAGAATTCAATATTAGTTTATTCCTGGAGATTACTGCGACTATTAAATGTTTATGAAGAAATGTTACTTAAATAACAAACAAATATAATATACATGAAACGACCTTTTTGTGTCCTCGGTGATTTAAATAAAACTATACAATAAATAATACATTTATAACGACCTTCTTCTTCTTGTGTCCTTAACGTTACTATTTTTATTTACCGATCTCAACACACTTGAATAGAAAAATCCTAAATTGTTATTTCTCTATAAAATCGTAAAATATAGTTTGATAAAAAAAATTATATTATATGTTCCCTAAATGACGATCAAACAACATTTGAGCTCAAAAACGGTTCGGATTGCATATTTTTCAGGATATAATTACATTTTGGAAGTTAATTATTGATCAAACTGAATTTCTTTTAATATTAATCTATTAAAAAAAGTCGATTTTTTTAAAATTTGCCTTTTGGATATAAAACATGAATCACAGTCGGAAACTTGAATCTTAAAAAAGATTCATGTTGCGTATTTTCAGGATTCAATTAGATTTCGGAATTTGATTAGGTATCATTTTTTTTTATTTATCACACTGTATTTCTTTTAATATTAAACGATTAAAAAAAAGGTTGATTTTAAATTTGCATGTTAGATGTAAAATGTGAAGCCGGTAACGTGCAGATCTAAAATACCTTTAAAATTCTTATTTTACATCTTTCAACATGTTTCGGCAGGTTTTAAAGAAATAAATATTTGTGACTTTTGCATCGAATAAAAATTACCTTTTTTTATAATAAAAATTATGATCGTATCTCGACTAATACATAAGGGAGAAAAGTATTTTTGTTTATTAATTTATTTGTAAGAAATTCTGGGACCACATGTCTGATTTTAAGAAAAAGACCGTACTTCGAAAAATATTAGGAGTGGAGCAGTGATAAATAATGGGAAAAAATGTTGGTAAACATTTCTTATATAATCCAAGGTAGATAAAGACCAGATTTATTAACTGATCTTTCCCAGTATTCCTGCGAATATACTCCCAACCTCATAGAGGGATGTCGTTTGGTGAAAGGAGCGGATGTAAAGATATTGGACTAGACACTCGGCCCATTCACTACTAGATGGACCATATGCCCAAAACCCACCATGTCACTTGGATGCGGGCACACTAAGGGATATAAACAGTTCACCCTTTTTAACCTACCCATACAAAGTCCAAACCAATCAACGCCAATAACTGACCTATGTACATTCACACTTTTATAACTATAGTGAAGTTTTATAGTAGAAGTTTTATAATTATAGTGAAGTCGAAAAGAATTAATTATCTTATTGATAGTTCGAAAACTTAAAAATTTTATATACAATTAGTTTTAGAACTAAATCTGTATGTAATAGTTAAAATGTTGGTTGTATACATAATAGCTTTCTACATGAAGTAGGTATACAAAAATATGACAAAAAAATATAGAAATACAAAATGAAAGTTAAATTATTATGTTTATGAGAATATTTAGAATAAGTTATAGAGGTAAAATTAATAAAATATGACGTTCAATAAAAATAATATGATATGCAGCAAATACAATTTCTAAGTCTTTGTCATTAAAAGTTGTTTATTGCTTTTGATTGTATTGTAGAATTGAACATATGGCGGACTTAAATGACTATTTTTTTTACGTTTTTTTATTACACTATGCGGAGGATAAACAAGTTTTATCCGAAAAAATCTGTGACCTAACATATGTTCTTTCGCAAAGCGCTCATCTATATGACTTTAATATTTAATTTTTTTTGACAAATACCTCGCTACAGAACCGGCAATATACTTAAGTATTTTCCCAATAAATTCCGATAGAATTTTTTATATTAAAATTGTCGTCATAGATATCTACACTACCAAATCTGTCTTTGCTCTTATCGTGTAATAAACACTTTTCTGTTGTGTTATTAATTCTTTGAAGAGATGAAGTACTATATAACATAAAAAAATTGTTCTAGAAGTACAATTTCCTTTTCCTGTATACGTTAGCATTTTCTTTTATGTGCTCATAAATTGCCTTGCGGTTGGGATATTGCTTGAACTCGGTAGTTCAACGCAAATATTACAGAACAGAAGTTCCAGGTGGTTTTGGCTGAATTTATAAAAAAGCATATACTTAAACTAGTCCTTTTTTCTACCAGCTCTATATATATTACCTGAGCACTTTCTGCACAAGTACTGTTTTTTACTAATTCCTAGCCATATTCAAAATTTAATCATTTTAAATAACTTTAATATTTTAAATTGATTTCGTCCTTTCAAATTCTATATATCTATTTTATTATATATCTATTTTATTATGGGTTTATGGTTTTTTTTTAAAGTCAATCTTTGAGTTTAAAGTGTTAAATAAATTGTTAATTGTTTTTAAAAAAATGATTGTACCGTCTGTTTTTATGAAAAAGATTTGGATTTAATTCATTCTCATAAAAACCTATTACATCGGCAATGCTCTTGCTAAAAAGTTAGCTGGCTAATTTGACATCCATTTTTTTTGTTTTGAAAGATAATATCTTCTATTCTTAAATAGTTTGCCGAATGTAGAAACTCCCGATTCTGAAGTTCGTATAATTTGCTTAAGAAATCTCACTTTATTGTTTTTTATTGTTGTTGATTGTTTTGATATACTTTAACAAGTGGTAATGATCCATGAAGGCGTAAATTTATAATTTAATTACCGGATTGCTAAAATATGTTTCACATTATAAATATTTAACAAGTAACCTAATTTTTTCAACATATTTAAATTTGTAGGACAACGTCATATGTAATGAATACAAGTTCGTCACTGGTGTCATTAAATAACTATGAGCACTGATAGACTAAATATGCAAGCTGTTCCCCATTAATGGAAACCCCTATAGGAACTTTCCAATCAGCTTTGATAGCAATTCTGAAAAATATTAATGCATCTTTTGCTTCTTTGAAACAGTCAGAATTTAGGGAACCTCCGATGCCAACGAAACCTAGAAATTTTACGCCGTTCTATTATACAAAATAATTGATGATCAGATGCTTCTTGTTTATCTTTTACGACATGTAAAGCCTGCCTAGTAAATCCAAGGTTACCGTCGATAGTAACGTGCTATTTCTTCAGTGTTCTCAGGTGAGAAATACAGATATAAAATTATTTTCGTGCAAAATTATACGCTTTAGATGAGTAATAATGAAATGTCAATGCAAACGATCGATTTTCGGGACAGTACTTTTGTTTTTCTATATTCTTCTCTCATCGTTTAACAGACCAATTTAGTACTTTTTAATGCTGTTATTTTTTCTTTTGGCATTATACAATATACCTTAAAATTACCTCAATTCTTCTAAAATATCATTCAAATGTGCAATTTTCTTTGCAACACCGGTTTTTTTTCACGAGATCGTTAAATCAAACGAACCTGTCGTTTAATAACAGTTCGGGACATATTACTATGTTTTCGTAATTTTTGTTTTCTGGGTTTTTTCCCGATTCATTTTGATTATAACTTATATTCTGGACAATAAAACTTGGAAATAATAGTCTGAAACTGAAATAATCCTTAACAAGTATTTATCACATAATTAAACATGATGTGTGTCTGTTTTTTTTTGCAATGTGGTTTGTAATTATTAAAGATACCTTCTGGCTCGCATGCCTTAAAAAAATAAACTTTAATTATTTAGTTAGAAAAAAGGTAAAAGTTATTGTCCAATGAATGTATACACTAATGACTAATAATGTTTATTTGCGACTAATACTAATTATTACATCCTAAACACAACAATTGCTTGTTCTCTTCTTAATATCTTTATTCGAGATAATAATGGATGACTCGGTCAAGGCAGAAAGTTTTACGAAATCCAAGACTTGGTACTTATAAAGATCAGCACCAAAAATTATTGATCAATACAGTGGTTGCTGATCTATGTATGCTTAATTAAGAAAAAATAAGAAACTACAATTATGAAAGTATAGAAACCTTGTTATATATATATAAACGGCCTCATAAAAAGCTATTTTTTAAGTAATTCCACATTTCACTATTCCTAAATTTCTTTAAATTAATCTGCTAACTAAATCTAGAGTTGGATGCAAATTGAAAATAAGACCGATATCCGCTGGTAGTTGTAATTTTTTCCTAGTAGAAAAATATCATCCTCAAAGTACATCGAACGAAAAGTATCATGTTTTTGAGGAAAGTAGCCATGTTATCCAGCAGTATATATCTATCGCTATTTGTACTATAATTGGGCAGGAAATCTAAATATTAGTATTGGTATAAGTATTCAAAAATATATCATTAGTAATACGCAGTTTAAAAAAATGGTATAGTAAATAGAAAGATATTATTATACTAACGTCATCGTTTTGACAACATTTTACATGACATGATTAAATTGTAAAACGAAAAAATTTATGACTTATGATAAGAGTTTTTAGTTCAACCCCGATATTTGCAAGTCATTGTGTAATATAACCGCATTTTTCGCTTTAAAAACAAAAAGAAGTAGTAACTAAACAATGCGCTAGTGCAAAGTGCAGAACGTTAGCACGTTTGAACAATTGTGTGACGTGATGTTTGAACAGACAGGGCATATCTAGTAGAGAGCGGGCCGCACGCGACTTCCAGTATTTTTGAACGGAGACGTTTAGTAACTGTGGGGGAGGGAGGGAGGGGAGCAACTCAGTGAGATAGCATGCTGCATAACTCATCCACTTGATCGACTCCATACGCAATAGACGTGTCCCAGCGAATTCTTTTGAATGCGATTATTTTCTGACTGCCGACTTGTTATTGTATTTTTCAATTGTATATTATTTATGCAAGTTAAACCGCAGAGTACATCTAATTTCTTTTCATAAAATGATCAAAATCTTTACAGAAATTAAAGTTTAAAGATATAACAAAGGACAACTTCTTCACTCACTTGTTGTATCGCTTCTGTGTCGATCTGTTGAATTGCCTATTACAGGCTTCTAAAAATGAAACTTTATAATTTAGAAAGCCAGAATGCTACCGACAGCGAGGCTTTCTGCATTTTCTAGATCATAATCTGTAGTTCATCTGGATTATTAGCAAATTTTACGATATTGTCCACAAACCACAAGTTGTTTAAACGGTATCTGATATCATAAGATCTTTGTTTTCCCAATCCAGCTGTTTGAAAACGTCTTCTACGACGAGGGTAAAAAGTTTGGGTGAGTTTGCATATCATGCAAACTAAAATATCAGTACATATATGTACGTGTAGAAAATTATGTATGTGTATATATATATATATATATATATATCCGTGTGTGTGTGAGTGTGTCTGTACGACAATACAGGATGGAGGAATGGAAAAGGATGTGACAACGAAGGGGGTGGTGAACTTTTCAATATGATCATATTTTCTAAGGATAAAGAGGTAAATTCTTTAAGCAATCATTAGTGATTCCCTAACAATATACTTGTCGATAGTCAAACAAAGGAAGTAGAGGGATTTGGTGGAAGTAGACTTTAATTTTAACTAATCTTGACCCGCGGCTTTACTCGGGTGGAAAAGGAAGAAAATAGTAATGTAGTAATTTTAAGACGATATTATCCACTTAATATTTAAATTGGCATACATATTTATGTTTGCGTTTTTATTCTTAATGAGACATTTTTTCAATTCCAAAAAGAATATTCTATTAACACAGTTTTTTTTTATTTTGTATTATACAGTTTTTTACAGGTTATACAGTTTTTTTTTATTTTGTATTATACAGTTTTTTACAGGTTATACAGTTTTTTTTTATTTTGTATTATACAGTTTTTTACAGGTTATACAGTTTTTTTATTTTGTATTAGATGATATCGGCTATACACAGGCAGAATTTTACAAAAATCGCTTTAGTACTTTAAGCGTGAAATCAAGACAAATAAACAAACACATTCTCCTTCATATTTACAATATTAATGAAATCTGTCAGTCTTTGTTTTTAATTTGGTAAGTATATTCGCCTATTTTGCTTCAGACTATAAATCTATCTATACATTACCCAAATATATCTTGCACATACATTATACTATTTATAGACGATTTATTTGTAGGTGAATATTAACAATTACGACCATCGACAGGCTACTTATGATGAAAAGGTATTAGTTTGAAGTCATTTTAATTTTACATGTAATTTTGCTAGTATATTACAGATATTTATAAGTGAATTTTTGCAAATGCGGCTTCTTGGATCCGATAGTAAACAATGGAAACACTGAAACATTAACACTGAAATAGAAACGTAAATACGTTCGTTTCATAAATAGTTAAATTCTTTTTTGATTTTCGTATCTAAGATTAACATTAGAAATTTAGAATAAATTATTATGTATCATAATTTAACTTAATGAAAGTAAAGAAAAAAAGTGTTCATTCCGAGAAGCAAACCGAGTACTTCTTAGTTCATATTCATAGCACGAAGATAAATAACAAAATAAAAGATAGAATTAACGTGTACTTTAAGTGCTTTAATATATTTAGTAGAAAATACTTAAAATACTGGCAATCTCCGCGTAAAACTGCTAATATGACGTTTCTCAAGTATATGTATCTCACAACTCATTATCTTAATAAATACCCAGATTCTTAACTTAGCTAAAAATGTCCAAATAAGATGTACACGGTGTCCGGGAATAAGTGGAGGATAAAAAAGACACTACTCCTTGACTAAAAAATAGTTGATTGTTGTTAAAATTACAGCTTAATACTTTTCAGTAAATTGAAAATAGTATTCATAATTATTTGTCATCTTTTTCGTGCATACTATACGTGCCCTCATTGTTCAGCGCCGCTTGGGTAAAAAACCCGCAAACAGCTACGAAGACATCGCCACTGCGGGTAAACACCGCACTACGGACAAGTATAGGTTGTGTTAAAAAGAGTTAGTGTAACATTTTTTTGCACTCTATTAGAAACAATGTTTTATGTTTTATTTCAACGAAAATTTCTTCCTTTATACTCGTAGCCAACGAATAGTGTCTTTCTTTGTCCGACATCTATTCCCGGATACCGTGTATAATTGGGCAAACTACTGCCATAAAGGTTTGCAACATAAACAAAAGTACAACAAAATAGAAAGTTAATTTTTCATACTTTTTAAAATTACTACTGACAACGTTGGATAATATCTTTAAACTTTTCTTCTCAACAGGACCTAATTCGTCATTAATTGGCACGTCCATTAAACTTTCCATACACGTTAACACTTTGGTAAAAAATACATTTTTTCAACTAAATTAGATCAAGCAATCTGTTCCAAAAATATTCCTGCTGTCCATGACTTCGTTGACATAACTTGGCTGTATATCAAATGAAAAAGAAACTTAAAAAATCCATCGACAGGGTACCGGCGGCTGCAGTTTATTCGCATCTCACCGAGCGATTGATTTATGGAAGCGAGCTTTGCAATTTTACATCTCTATGCGAAAATACGTTGGCATTTCACTATGTGCGCTTCTGAATTTGATATTTTCGTTGATTCAATATAGGTAAACACTATGGAGCTTATCATAGTTCTGGTCCATATCAACGATAACATTTGTTGGAATAAATTAAGTTACCAGTTATTATAGATATTGTTAGTTTTTAACCTGATAACCATAAAATATTCAAAAACACATTTCGGTAATAAAAAGGCCTTTTTAGGAATGAGAGCGTGAAGATAAGTATGTATACACGTTTATATAGTAAGTGTATAATATCGTCTTAATCTTGATTAATCACTTTGATTTCTCCATCATTTTTCATTTTACCACGCGTGCGAAGCTACGGATCAGAGTTAGTAAACAAGTCATTAAAAAAAACAGTGGACAAATTAGTAACCCATTGCAAACGCGTGACAATCTTATTAGAAGTACGGAACGATTGTTAAATTTAAAGCAATAGAAAAAAAGTTTAACAATATTCCTAAGAGACACAGAAATTCAATTCGAATAGAATTAATTAACCAATTTCAAAAAAGGAGGAAGTTCTCAATTCGTCGGAATCTTTTTTTTTCTATGTATTTTCACGATAATTCTTTACCCAGTAAACTGACTTTGATGATTCTTTTTCCATGATCTGATGACGAGGTCCGGAAATGAACGATGGAACTCCCTAAACAATAGCAGTAAATTAACTAAGATTCAAGATATTGCTACGAGTAGTTTTTGAAAAATAACTACACCACTTACCAGGTTAGGGTCTGATGATAAATTTTGGATATTTACAATGGAACTCCTTAACGGATATTAGTAACCAACTCATCATCATCCGTGATTAAAGATATTTGGTACTAGTAGGTTTTACTTTGCAAAATAACTATACCAAGTCAGGGTTTGATGATGAGTTCTGGAAATGAACAATGGAACTCCTTAACGGATGATAGTAATTTAAAAGCGATTAAAGATATTTGCTACTGGTAGTTGATACTTTGCAAAATATCATCAGTTGTTACTACTTTGCACAATGACTGCACCATCGATAACGGATGGTAGTAAATCGATTGTGATTCAATTTTTATGCTGATAGTTAGCTGTTACTTTAGTTGTTACTTTTCAAAATCTGATATTGAATTTCGGATATGGAGAACGGAATTTCTCAAGTGGAAGTCGAATGAAAAAAAAGTCCGCCGATCAATTTTTACATTGTAAAAACGCCCTTTGTGAATATATTTAGTATTTTAAGTAATTTAAAGTTAAAGTTTTAAATTTCCATTACAAATTAAATTATAAATTTGTTTAAGTTGGTTGACAGTGCTGGCACCGGCATAAAAAATAAGTAACTTAGTTATTTATTTCAAATAAGTAGGTACCTATTTTTAGTTAATTATTTTTTAACTATTTAGTACGTACCTTTTTTGAAGTCGGTTTTTTAAAAGATATTTTATTTCAGATATACTGGGCTGTCCTCAATACTAAAAATAAATATCTGAAAATAGTATTGCTATATGCATCCTTCACCGTATTAAAATCTTTATTAATAACGACTGCACATAAAAACTAAACTATAAATAACTTATTGAAGGAAATTAAAGTCGAAAATAAATTCGGGAGTAAAAATAATTATTAAGAAAAGTGTGTTAAATAATATTCACACAACAAATGTTCACGAGCTATCAAAACATAATATCTACGACCACAACAACGTCAACAACATGACAGCACTTATTCTTTTTCACGCGCGTGGCTTTACACTCCGGGCCTGCCAATGACTTATTAATTTCTAGTGAATAAAATCTTCGATAAAAATTTCCATCATTCGTCAACTGTAATTTAAATTTTTCATCTACACAATAATATCAATCTTAGATAAACTTAATAACATTGATAATAAATAATAACGAAATACACAATTTTTCACTTTCTTACTTACTTCATAATCAAAACTACTTCTAAACAACTCTATCGAAATGATGACGCACAATTTTATATCACAACTTAAACAAATATACGACACAACAACGATATACTCAGCGAATATGTTGAAACCGACTTGTCAAGTAATGGCAAAGCCGAGTACTTCTTCACAGCAGATATAATTCTCATAAAATAATTTATTTGACGTGAAATGTCTGGAAATCTGCCAACGCCGTCTGTCTATCCAAGCAAGTACATATGCTTCCCGAGGTAGACACACGTAAGCATTACATACTACATACCTGAGCGTTATTGCTGAATATTTAGTAATCCACGTCAGCTTAACATATAAAATTTGTAGAGATTGACTTAATCACGACAATAGTTTACTATATCAATCGTGGGTTGATCTTATCATATCATATATAAATTATTAGCACAAGAAACTTTTTAATACGAAAATATCATTAAGTTCGAATGAAAATTAACCCAGACACAATAACTCGCAATAAGATTAAAATGATATTCAATATAAGTATATTGACAAGAAAATAGATATTTCCTTTTATAGTTTCTGATAATTTTGGGTCACTTCCTGATGCTATTTTTAAAAGTAAACAAAAATCATTTAGAAAGAAAAAGGAAGAGATTAATTCGCAGTCTTTTTAGTTTTCCACGTACAATGGAATGAAAGGTTGTCTTTCCCGTTCTTTTCTATTTCTTTCTTAGATTTCTTATTCATTAAATATTTTTTATTATATTTGAAAACAAATATAAATAAAAAAGAACAAATGGAATATAGTACGGTAATATTACTATATGGAAGAACATAACTATTCCGTTAAGAAATGTAATACAAAAGAGAAAATGGAATATAGGACTGTGAAATTACTATATAGAAGAAAAAAATTAAAAGAAAAGCAATGTAATACAGAAGAGAAAACGGAATATGGGACTGTAAAATTACTATATAGAAGAATAAAATTATTCCGTTATGTGTGAACTATTCCGTTATATATTTTTCATGATATTTGAAAACATATATAATACAAAAGAGGAAATGGAAAATAGGACGGTAAAATTACTATATGAATTCTTAAGCTACAAGTTGTATATATACTGAAGGTCAATCTTCAGTAAAATCATACTATAGGTATTAACATAATTAGAGTTTATTGTTTCTCTATTTAAATAAATATATAAAGTTTAATTTATTTGCATAACATAACAAACGGCATTTTCTGAAATTAGAAGAAATGTTGTAAATTTAACACATTTCTTTATTCTCCAATAAATGTTGAAATATTAAGTTAAATAATTGACAAAATCAAGTTGATTATGAGTTAATTTTATAAAACTACCTCATGAAAAAATTCAGAGAGTGTCTTTTTTGACGAAGTCTACTGCAATTTTGTTTTAATTAGTTAGATTGTGCTTTATCAGTAAGACTATTTTTCAAAATGATGCGAAGTTATATAACTGGAAAAATGAAAAATAAGCATGTACCATTATAATTTAAACATTTAATTCGATACACTTCATCAACCTCTGTACTCAAACTGCTAGAGTTCATGCTTGCATATAACTGAGAAAATACATGTGTGCTATTATGGTTTAAAAGTTTAACTCAAAACTGTACCGGATATACTTCGACTTCCTGTACCTAAATGTTTATTGTTCATGGCCACATATTTTAATTGTGCATAGCCACATATAATTTAGAAATTGGGAAAATAAACATGTAATATTATGATTTAAAAGGTTAATTCAAAATTATACTCGATACACTTCAACACCCTGTACTCAAACCATTATAGTTTTTGCCCACATATAACTGAGAAAGTGGACAAATAAATATCCACTATTATGATTTAAAAATTTAAGTCAAAATCATACCCGATATACTTCGACTCTCTGTACCTAAATGTTTATTGTTCATGGCCACATATTTTAATTGTGCATAGCCACTTATAATTTAGAAACTGGGAAAATAAACATGTAATATTATGATTTAAAATGTTAATTCAAAATTATACTCGATACACTTCAAGTCCCTACACTCAAACTATTATTGTTCTTGCCCACATATAACTGAGAAAGTGGGCAAATAAACATTCACTATTCTGATTTGAAAATTTAACTCAAAGCTGTACCCGATATACTTCGACTCTCTGTACCTAAATGGTTATTGTTCATGCC